>JAWLRI010000763.1:5747275-5783792 GCA_034781795.1 Crypturellus tataupa
GCAGCCCCGGCTCCGGCTGCGGCTGCGGCGCCGCTGCGGCGGGTAAGGCCGGGCAGGGGGGTCCGGGGGGGTCCGGGGCGGCTGCAGGATTTTAAATGCATCCTGGAGCGGGGGGGTCACCCGCCGCTCCGCGCGCCGGCTCCACGGCGCAGCTGCCGTGGGACTCGCGTGCAGCGGGCGGCTCTGGGCACGCAGCGCCGGATTGGGAAGCACGTTGCTCGCTCTCCTGCCCTACTTTCCACACTCCCGCCCGCACTTCCCTCGCGCGCGGGGTCCCATCCCCACTGGCGGAGCGCGCTGGGAAGCGGGAGCCGAGCGAGCGGCTGGGCTCCTAACGCGCCGCTGCGCTTCTCTCCCACAGAGCGGCCGGCCAGGAGCGCTGGGCGATGCACGGATGAAGGGCACAGAGACGGGCTGGCCCGTGCCCAGCGCCGAAGCAGCCTCCGTCGCTTCTCTGCTGCTGCGTGGGCAGCTCGACAGCACCTGAGCGAGCACCAGCCGCCTGCGGAGCCTCCACGGCGCTTTGGGAACCACTTTCTGAGTGTGGACAGGCAATGAAATCCCATCGGAGCCGCTGGTGACACCCCGATGCCCGTGAGGAGCGGCGGGCGCAGGGCCACGCGGGCAGCGTGACGGTGGCCATGGCCTCGCCGGAGGCGCTGCAGTACCGGGCGCTCTACGAGTACCGTAAGGAGCGGGAGGAGGACCTGGCACTGCGCCCCGGCGACGTGCTCACCGTGAGCAGGGCCGCGCTGCTCAGCGCCCCTGGCTACCAGGACGGTGACGAGCGGAGCCCCCAGGGCTGGCTCAGCGGCTTCAACGAGCGCACCAAGGAACGCGGTGACTTCCCCGGCACCTACGTGGAGTACGTGGGCCCCGCGCGTGCCCCGGCCACCACCGCCAAGGCCAGGCCGCGGCCCGTGCCCCCGACGCCCGCCGGGACCCCCGTGTCCGGTGGACAGCCCTGGGGTGAGTGCTGGGGCAATGGCGGGAGCGGGTGGCAATGGTGGCTATTCCTGCCCCAGGAATTCCCTGTCCCAGGGCATAGGGTGGCCGTGGAAGGGGTGCCAGGGAGCACAGCGTAGCCGGGATGCGTCGGCCCCACCATCTGGCTCCGAAGTCGGCACATTCCTCCTGCCGCACTCGGCACAGCCCAAGGGTCCTGCATCCCGTGGTCCCACCAGCACTGGGCAGGTGTCCATGTCTGCCAGGAGCTTTTGTGTCCCGCCTTGGGACACGGGGCGCCTTGTGGGGTCCTGCAGAGCCTGGTGCTCTCACCCGATCCAGGATCCCGGGATCCTGGGCTCACTCGCGGCTCTCTCCATCCTTGCGCACTGGGGCTGGAGGGATTGCAAAGCAATGCAGAATGTCCAGCAAACAGGGAAAATAAAAGAGAAGGAGCCTCCAGGTAGACCAGCAAACCAACCTGGCAGCCCTGGGTGAAGCTCCGATTCTCCAGTCTCAGCAAGGGCAGACAGGCAGCCCTGGGTCTTGGCTGCCCATAGCTTTTCCCATCCATGAACCATAGATTTGAATTTGGTTTGTACTGCCAGCTCTCTCCATCAGGAGCCACACACCTGGGTGCAGGACTCAAGTGAGACTAGGAAAAAAAAGAAATAAATAGGAAAAAATATATAAATTAAGACTTTCTGATAAGAAACAGCCCAAAAGGCAGGATTCAGGGGTAACAGGGTGGGAGATGCTGCCATCTGCTGGACACGTGCTGGCCAAGTCCCCATGCACGTGTGCCCCCAAGGAGGCATTTTAGATTTGCCCCTGCTAAAGCTCTCCCCAAAAGGCCGAGCCTATCGTGCCGTGCTGGGGTTGCAGGGGCAGCAGCAGCAAGTGCCGATGACACGGAGCAGGATAGAGGGACGGGGGGACGGGCTGGGACACACCATTGGCTTTAATGCCACCAAAATCATCCCTGTGGCATCATCCTTTCAGCACAGGATGGCTGTTTCATCCGGTGTTGGTTTGAGCCAAAATCTGGCGTGCAGGGTTTTCTCCATAATGGAAAAAAAAACTCTGAAGTTTTTTAGTTTTTTGGAAAAGAAGGGACTTTTTTTTTTTTTTTTTTTTTTTTTTAACAAATATGCTCTTAATGTTTCCATTTGCAGAAGGAGGCTCAGAGGGGTGTTTGCTTTGGCCGCTCGAGCGCGCATTTCCCCTCAGCAGCTTCGCGCTGCCCCATGCCCACTCGGTGCCGCAGGGACCAGGCCGGGCCCCAGGGCGCGGGGCGGCTGCGCGGGGTTTTTGGCACCCAGGCCCATGTCCCCCGAGGACATACCGCTTCCTTAAATTCCCAGGAAAATGCAGAAACCCTAATGAGCAAGTTGGCTGGGCTGTAGCTCAGCGGAACGCGGGCACACGGGATCTTTATTCAATTTGCTCCAATTCCTCCTAATGCATTTCCATGAGAGCAAAGACACTCTCCACACTGGGCAGGTGAAGGAGCTCCTGCCGCTCCAGCCTTTCCCGATGGCATCTGGATGCCCTTGGTGGGCCTCACAAGGGTCCAACCTACCAGGCTGGTGGCTGGACTCAGTGAAGCAAGGAGAAAAATGCTCATTTCCCAATCCCTGCCAGGTCCAAGTGGTCAGCTCTGGCATTCCTGACCCTGTCCTGGACTGACGGTGGGTGGGAATGTTTGGAAATCTCTTTGGGACCGCAGTGCAGCAGCAGTTATGGTGCTGCCATGGGGAAAAGCTCCCTGTCTGGAGCTGGTGGCAGAGCCAGGACCTTCCCCAAAATGGGGCACATTTTTTGGCTGGGCTGGCACGGGCAGGGGAGGTGTGTGCACCACACCATCGCTGTCACAACTTGGACAGGCCTCAGCATCCTGCACTGTGGGGCTGCGGGATGCAGGATGGCCCTTACCTGCCTTGAGTCCTGTGTCCCTCTCGTAGCTGCCACTCCGACGGCCGGAGCAGGTCCCTCTGATCTGCCTGAGTGTGTCTGTCAGGGTCCCCTGGGTCAGGTCACCTCTGGGGGCTGACAGCTCCCGTGATAGCCCCCATCCCGGGGTCCGGAGGGCTCCCGCAGGATGTTTCCAGATGGCATCTCTCAGGGACCTGGGGTGCTGGGGAGGGTGCTCTGCCCTGGGACAGCACCTGGCAAAGGAGAGGGGCAGGTGGATGCCCTGCGGGCAGCACACAGCTCCCTGGCCAGGGGCTACCCTTCCCTCAAGGGACCCTCCGAACGTCTGCGATCCAGAGCACCGGCTGCGGCTGGGCCCGAGCAGCCGCTCCTTCCCGTCCTGGGTGCCCAAGGCAGGCGCCTCCGATGGCCGCGGCGCAGCTGGCCGAGGCGTCACGGTGTTCCCAACTCTCCTCTCTCCACGCAGGGCTCTCCGGGCAGGCAGAGGCTGCCGAGCTCTGCGGCGTCCCCGAGCAGGCCCTGCCCACCGTTGCGAGGCTCATCGAGGCCCTGGAAAGAAAAGGTACCGGCAGCTTTCCAGGTGGGACGCGTGGGCGGGAGGAGTGGCGGTCAGCAGGCCTGGGCCGAGCCGGGAGCAGGGGCACGGAGAGGTGGCCGGCGCGGTGCTCCCAGCACCCCGGCCCTGCACTGACGCCCTCTCTGGCCATCCCCCAGGGCAGGACGGCGACGCTCCCTACGGACTGGCCCTCGGCTCCCCGGGCGACCCTGAGCTGCAGCAGGCGCTTCTGGCGGGTGAGTGTCCTTGTGCCCCTGCTCAGGAGCTGCCGCCTGGGTGCAGATTCATCCCCAGACCCAAACCTGGCTGTGGGGCAGGGGGACGCGCTGCCGGCTGCGGGGTGCTCTGATCTGGGGGGGAGCTGCTGGGGGTGCCCAGAGGGCGGCACTGCGGCACCGGCGCACGGCCCCGTGCTGGCAGGGCCGCGGGCCCACGTGCCCGGCTGCGCCCGCGCGGGTGGCAGAGCTATATCCAGCAGCATGAGCTCATCGCTTCCCGCGCCGCGTCCCGCCGGGGCCGGCTGCGCCGCCGCGGGGAGGGCGGGCGCGCGAGGGCATCGCACAGATGAGGCTGTGGCGTGGAGTGAGTTTGTCGGGGCTCAGCCCGGTGCTGCTCCCTCCACTGTGGGGAGAGCCGCAATGTGGGACTGGCTGGAAATGAAGCCAGGTCTCAGCTGCGGAGAAACACGGGTGTCGGGAAGGGCTCTCGGTTCCCACCGGGGGTTTCGGCTTCCCCATGAATGCCCTAATTATGCTGGTATTTGGCAGCCGCGGCAGGAAAACTGCTAGAGAGCGCGCGGAAAAGGGAGTAGGGGCTGAAAAGGTTCAGGTGTTGGTTTCCTGACCCCGGACTTGTGTGTCAGAGAGAACAGGGTGTTTTCTGTGCTAAAAAAAACCCTCGGTTGTCTTGAATTTCCGTGGGGAGGGAGGAGGTTTCTCCAGGGGAAAATGCACCTGCATGAAGGTAAAGAGGTGGCTCCCCGCACCCCTGCCGATTCCGTCTGGTTTCCTAAGGGGAGAAAACAAAAGCTCGCGCTATTGCAGTGCCCAAACGCAACCCCATTTGACAGCGGGGTCTTGTAGCTATGCAGGAGGCGAGATCGCCGCGCGTGTGCTCAGCCCTTATTAGACACCGGAGAGTCCCCCAGCCCCAGCCGCGGCAGCCGGGCTCCCGCGCCGCTCCGTGGATTGGAGCCGCTGTCTCCGGGCGTGCCGGGCTGCGTTGCCATCCTGCCGGCTTTGATCCGCGGCCGCCGTGCGCGCGCTCTGCCTGGAGACACGCTCACGTGCCCGGGAATTAGGTCAGAATGCGGCGCGAATTAGAGGCTGCGCCGGCCCGGCCGCCCCGTCAGTGGCTCCAGCGCCCGGGAGCTGCTGCTAGGCAGACGGGGCCGGGTGGGAGCATCACACCGAGCCTGGAGCACCCGGCACCCATTCCCCCACTCCGGATGCTAGTGCTGGGCAGGGAGTGCTGGAAAGCAGCCTATAGGAATTGCATTCCCACGTCCTCGTGCGGTGATGCTGGTTGGAGCTGAGAGTGTATCTGGGCATTCACCGGCTTTCAGGGGTCCCGCAGGCGTGGAAGGGGCTGTCCCAGGTGACAATGCGTCCCGGCATGGGGGCTGTCCCGGGTGCATCACAAAGACACTCAAAGCCAGGGAAAAATTCCCTTGTGTCGGCACCCTCCATGCTCAGGGCCAGGTCGGGTGTTGTGTGCGCTCCACGGGGCAGCTTCCTCACGCCAGGGCCAGAGCTGGAGCAGCCCGGAGAGGCCCTGGCATTTCCTGCCCTGCCTGACTCAGCCGCCCACCTGCCGGCTCCGCTCGCTCCGGGAGAGCTCCCACCGGGCGCCTGGCCCTTGGAGCCCCCACGTTCCCCCTGCAGCTCGGATGCTTTTGGGACGGGCCTGCCCACAAGTTGCTCCAGGCATCTCTAGGGCTGGAGACCCCGAAGGATTCACATTTTGCGTTTGCGTTTTCCCACATGCCTGCATTTTTTCCGGGCACTCCAGCAGGGAAGGGGCACAGGCTGGGCTCTCCCCAGCGGGATGTGCTGCATCAGCTCTTGCATCCCGCTGCCAAAGAGCTCTGGAGGTTCCTGGTGCATTTTCCCTTTCCATCCTCCACGGTGCCTCTCCAAGTGCCCCCAGTGCCCCCTTGGAGGGTGCCAGGATGGGAAGTCCCCCTCGTTTATCCAGGGCTCAGCAAGGGACAGGAGACTGCAGGACTGGGCTGCAACATCTGGAGAGCGGCGGGAGAGCAATGACTCATCCTGCAGCATCATTAACTTCTTAGAGCTGCTTATCATCCCCCTCGGATACTGAGCGAGCAGATCCGCACGCTCCGGCCGGGACGTAATTGCCTGGGAAGCCTCTGCCATTAACCCTTGCCAGGCTGCTGGAAGGAGACCGGCCGCGGGCCCTGGGCCCCTGGTTCTCCCGCGTCTCCTCGGGTTCGTCTGGCTCCTCTCCGGGCAGCTCGGTGGTGCCAGGGGCTGCCGGAGGCGCCTGCTCCATGCAAATGAGCTCGTTAGGCAGCGCCGGCTCCCCGGGGCGCATCGCCTCAGGCCGGAGCCGGTGTGCGGAGCCTCCCGCCTCCAGGAACAGATTGTGGCTGCTTTTCCCAATCTGTGCCAGCACCAGGAAGACCACGGCAGGTCCTGGTTGGAATCTCCTCAGCCGGCAGGACCAGGCTGCCTGGTCACGTGTGCGTGCAGTTTGCACGTGTGTGCACGCATGTTTGCACGTGTGTGCGTGCAGTTTGCACGTGTGTGCACATGCACACGCATGTGCCTGCCTGGCGTTTCCCCTCTCCAAAGAGAGCTCTTTGTCACAGCACAGCTGCCCCATGGCAGCCTCTTTAAAACAACCCAGAGCAGCGGTGCCAGGGCAGGAAATGAAGGAGGAAAACACGGTCTCCATGGCAGGAGGCGAATGTCGCTGCCGGTGGGAGCGCAGCCAGGCTGGGGCGGCGCTCCCGCTCGGAGCTTCGCGCCGGCTGACACCGCAGCGGCCCCTCTGCGCAGCCGGCACTGCCGCTGCCAAGGGGACGGGCGCCTGCAAAATCCTCCCGGCCTCTCCAAACCTCAATGCCAGAGTCCGGTGCAGCATTGGGAATGGGAGCCCAAGGATCGCGGGAATGCAGCCGGCCCGCTCCGAGGACAGGGTCTTGTGGAGTGTGCGGCGGCGACTGCAGGGCTAAAGGTTTCACCCTGGGTTGTTCCATCTTTGCTGGCTGCTCACGCAGCCAAACTCCAGGCACGGGGCGGGAAGACAGTGGCAGCCTGTAAATAAGGGAGCCATGTGATTTCTATCCCGTTTTTCTGCTTTTCCTTTCATGCACACCAGCACTACCAGGACTCCCCACCAGCCCATGGGCTCCCGCTCCTTCCCAATCCTCTCTCCTTGGCTTCTCCTTTGGAAGCAGCATTTCTTGGCTATTTTTGGCTCCTAATGCTGTCCCCTGGGTTCCCGGTCCCTGCAAGGCAGCGAGGCCACAGATGGCCAGTCAGGATGGTTAAAGGCTGGAGTGTTTTTCTGTTGAAAAATACCAGTTTTCTGGAAATGGGGCATCTCCCAGTATTCTGCTGAGTTGGGGATAAAACCCAGGAACTAGGGGAAAGAAAAGGATCAAGAAGGTTCTGACTATCACATTCACAGATCACAGCAAATCAACCATTCGGGTATTGAAAGTGCAAAATCTGCTTTTCTCCCCTAAGATATTCCCATGTAGGCAAAGAGTTCGGTTCCTACAAACAAAACATCTCAGCTAGGCCCAAATATGTGGGAATTTCCGCCCTCCCCCCCTTTTCTTTCCCTGAGATTTCTCCCAGGAGGAGAGTTTCCAAACACGGGTCCTGGGACCTGGTGTGAAGCAGCGGTAGGTTTCGAAAGCTCGCGGAGGCCTTTGCGAAAGGGGACGTGGCCCCACGGGCAGCTACCCCCCGGCCCTCCAAGAAAACCGCGTGAGACGGCGGCTCCGGGGCCAGCTCTTCCTACGGGATGCACTGAAGTGACGGCTCCGTGCGGACTCCCGCCCTTGGCACCTCCATTCGAGCACTGACCCTGTCCTGGGCTCATTTCTGTGGCAGCTCAGCCCTTCCCATGGGATCTCTCCCGGCTGCGGTGTTGTGCATCCTGGGATCCTCCTTTGCCGCTGCTGCCCGCCCACGGCTGCGTCTCGACTGGTGCAAACGACGCTGTCCGGGCCGCACTCGCAGCGCTGGGGACGATGCCAGGCAGGGGCAACCCGGGAGGCATCATTTGATCCTTCATTCTTTGGTTTTGCATCGTTTGATGCTTTACTGTTTGGTTTTGCATCATTCGATGTTGCATCGCTCGGTGTTGCATCGTCTGTTCCAGCTGCCAGGTTTTATTTCTTGGCAGTCTGGTGGGCTACTCCTTTGGGACAAATCGTGAGCTTTGATCAGGGTGTTTTTAAAAGCAGCCCCTCCTGGCATGGGTTTGGGGTCTGGCTCCGTGTCCGGAGGGGCCGCACAAGGGCGCACGGCACTGTTGCTCTGCTGGGAAGCCGGAGCTCTGCTGCTCAACTAGGGCAGGAATATTGTCTGGCTGCGGCTGGAGGGGGAGTCACAGGCTGCCCCGCTCTCTCCCTGCAGACGCCTCCGCCATGGACATGGAGCGCTACGACAGCCGGACGCTGGCGCAGGCCCTGACGTGGTACCTGCAGGAGCTGCCGTCCCCCGTCATCCCCACAGCCGCCCACGCCGACCTGCTCCACCTGGCACAAGGTGAGCGGCTCCGGGGCCTCGCGGGAGGGGATTTCCCTCCATCTTCCTATCAGTCCGATGGGAAGTGGTTGCTCCCAGGAATCACTGTGGCTAAGATTACATGAGAAAATGGCACGAGGCCTCTCCACAGGGTTGTGCAGACCCAGGAGCAGTGGGATGGGAACTGGGAGCGGGGAGGGCTCCTGGTGGAGCAGGATGGGAGCCCAGAGCACGCACCACCCTGCTAGGCCACTGCAGAGACACCCATGGGATCAGCACCGTCCTGCCGGGGTGTCCCAGGGCTCAGCCCGGATGCATCACTCCAAGGGGACATATCCAGCCCCAAAACCTGTGCACTGGGAGCCGCAGGGATGCGCCAGGCCGCGCTCTCCCGCAGGACAATACTCTCCTGCGCTCGGAGTCACACGAGGACAGGGGCATTTCGCAACCCACAGCGCCATGCTCGGGCAGCCACAGGCTGCAAGCAGAGCAGGCGCCGGTACTTCCCATCCCGCTGCTGGGGATCCCACCTTGCAGCACAGGGTGCCCTCCCGCCAAGGCGTGACACTGTGGGGACACTGGGGACACTGGAGCCTGGCGCTTGGGTTGCACTTTACCCCAAGGACCCCCTCCAGGCTACCAGGGCTCCGCACCAAAGCAACAACCACAACAAGGCTGGGTCATGCTATGCACCTCCAAATCCCATTGTGCACCCTCCAAATCCACTGTGCACACTCCAAGTCCCGCCGTACACCCTCCAAATCCCGCTGCGCATCCGTCATCCCACTCCACCCGGACGGTGAGCAGCGCCGGTGCGTCCGGCCCTGCCAGAAGAGCAGCCGCCTGCCAAGTCTCCGAGATACTGGCCCAGGAAGAAAGCGTTATTACAATATTTTGGCTCTGCTGCCTGGGAATTTTTTACTGTAATCTCGTCAAGATTTGGCTTTATATGGGCATGGAAGAATTCCTCACTTTTTTAGCTCAGGATTTTGGAAGTGCCTGCAGGTCTCTGCAAGCTTTTCAGCCTTTGTGCAAATATGTGAAGTTGTGAAGGTTTCAGCTCTGATTTTTTGCACTGAAGTGACAGGCTGGTAAGCAGCCCAGGAAAGGACGTTTTTCCATCTTGGCCGGGACCAAGCTGGTGTATGGAGCTTTTGGAGAGCTCCCCCCGCCACAGAGCTTCTCTCCCACCGCCCCTGTGCAGGAGCAGCCCCTTTTCCCGCTCCCGCCGAAGCCCACGAGGCCGGTGGCACGGAGAGCCCCGAGACACCGTCTCTCCCCATGCCCATCGGAGAGGAGAAATCAAAGGCTGCCTCCCTTCCAAGGATAAAAACTCAATTAGAAAGCAATTAGCCGTGTTGCCTCGTTAAGCTACTTCAAAGGGAAGCGCCTTTCCCCTGCAGCCCCAAGTTCCTTGGATTCCTGCGCAGGAGCGAGCTCTGCTCCTTGCACAACACAGAGGAGGAGGAGGAGGATGGAGCCAGGAACCGAGGCGAAAACCGCCAGGGATTTCTCTGGGGCTTAGGGGTAAAAAAAAAAGCAACTCTTTGAGGAGATGGTTCTGGTTTTTGGCAGTCCGCCCTTGCAAGGAGCCTCCTGCGCCAAGGCTGAGGCTGGAGGGACCCACCGCATGTGGGTCTCATCTACGCCACTCTCCAGGCCCTTATCTGCTGGATTTGAACCTGCTCCTGGTGGAAAGCCACGGAGCCCCGGGAGCACAGAGCTGCCTGCAGCAGCTCCATGGCTGCGGCACTCCGGGCTGCTCCCACTGGGACATCCGCGACTCTCCTTCCCCCTGCACTGCCCTGCAAGGGATCCACGTCTGCGGTGCCCCCAAACCGAACCGCTCCCCATGGGGCAGCCCTCTGGAGAGCCTCAGCCCGAGCTGTGCGGGGAGCCCTGGAAAAGCAGCCGGCTGGCACAGGGCAAGCTGGAAAAACAGGAGAAGGAGGTTCTCTAAACACCTTGCCCAAGTTTGGCTATGCTGCCGGTAGCGCTCAGGCCAGGATTTCTTCTTAGGGCAACCCAAGGCAGGGCTGGAAACTGCAGAAATCCAGGTCTGGAGATGGGGATGATGGGGGGAATTGGTCCAAGTGCAAATAGCCCAGGGATCACATCCTGTTCAGCCGTCCGTGCTGCCGCCGACTCACTTAGGGGTCCCCATCTCCCACCACCCCTGGCTCCGGGGCACTGGGTCACATCAGCCCTGGGGACAGAAGACGCCGGTGTGAGGGGAGGGCGTGGGGGGAGCGCGCGCGGCTGCTCCAGGAGCAGAGACCCTGCGGGGCTCACGGTGCTTTCTCTCCTGCTGTCGCGCAGAGAGCCCCGGCCTGGAGGAGTGCGGGCGGCGAGCGGGCGCCGTGCTGGGCCACGCGCCGCTGCTGCGGGAGCTCACGGCGCACCTGGGCCGCGTGAGCCGCGGCGGGCGCCTCTCGGCGCGGCGCCTCGCGGAGCTCTTCGGCGACCTGCTCTTCCATGCTGCTGCCAGCAGGTGAGGGCATGCGGGTCCCGGCGCCGTGGGGACACGGCCCCATCCTGGAGCCCTGCGGGGTCCTGCTCCCCTGCGGGCTTGCCCCAAGGGCACAGGTCGGGGTCATCTTTGCTTGGCTGTTTTAGTTGCTTTTCCCCGGCCAGCTCCTGCCTTGCACTTCAATAAAACCCCAGAGCTGCATGACGTTTTCCCCGAGGATGCCCTCCGACATCCCACAATGGGATGTCCCGGGATAAGGCGGGTGCTGGCGTCCCACTGGGGGCCAATTCAGGATCCTCCAGCGCTCACGGCCACTCTCTCTTCCTCCTCCTCCTCCTCCTCCTCTTCCTCATCCCTGCAGCAGCGAGGGCAGCCCTGAGCTCCGTGTCAAGGTGGTTGAGTCCCTCATTGTGGCGGGCAGCGCGGCCGAGGCCCCCGGTAAGAGCGTGCTCCGAACACTCGCGGAAAAGCGGGATCTGTGTGGGTGTTCTGCTCCCTGCCTGCAGCCCTGCTCCTTGGAGCCAGCGGGGGCCGTGGGGCTGGTGGAGCCCGCGCGTGGGTCAGGACTCTGCTCCATGGGAACCTTGGGGAGCTTTGAAAGAGCGGGGGCAGGAGAGAAGCAGGAAAAAGAGAGAGAGAAAAAACGATATGACAATATTGTTATTTTGCTGTTATTAATGAAGCCACAACCTCCTCCAGGATTCAGTCACAAGGACGCCAGTTGCGTCTTGTTTCTACTGTCAGAAGCGGTGCTTGGCCTCCTGCACCCGCTCATCCCTGCGCCGGCTCTCACGTTTGCAGGAGGGGCCCGGGATGCTCCCGCAGCCGGGATGCAGGCAGCGTGTTCGGGCAGTGCAGGGACACGCCGGGGGGCAGCAGGTGGCCGGGCTGCAGCCCCTGAGAGCAGGGTGAGCAGCTCCCGTCCGAGCGCAGAAGCTTGGGCTCCTCGTGGGTGCTCTGGGATCGCCCGTCCTCCTGCTCCGAGCCCTGCGGACCCACCAGGGAGCCGGCAGCTCCCAGCTTCCCACTCGGGGATGCGTCAGCCTTGGCCCTGGTGGATCCTGTCTCCGCGCATTCCCTCCCTGTAATATATCTGGGTCCCTGTCATCGTGCTGCACGGCTGCGGGGTGGCCAGCCCTGCAGGATTACGGCTCTTAATATTGCTCGTAAATCAGCCCTTTCAGGCCTGTCATCTTGTTTCTCGCTCCCCCTTGAGCGCTCGCCCACGAGTTTGTCGACACGGATCTGTCTCCCGTGCCGTTCACCCAGATGTTGTGCAGCTGGAGCCCCGGTGCCACCCGCGCTCCTGTCACCTCCGCCGCAAACCGAGGGGACTCAGGGGGGTCCTCATCCCGCACCGCGAGCCCCCCGGGAACGTGGCCCCAGGGAATTGGATCCGGGACGCCTGGGCTCTCCGGCTCACCGCGTGACTCGTCCCCGAGCCCTGCAGCCTCCCCTCTGTTTGCATCTGAAAGGGAGGATATTATTACTGGTCTGTCATCACATTAGGATGTTGGGAAGCTTAATTAAATGCCTGCAAAGCGCTTTTGAGAGCTGAGGACGAAAGATGCTATATAAAGGGCGAGGAATTATTATTAGCAGCACGGCGTGGGGGCTGTGTGCGCTCCCCTTGCTGCCGCGCAGCCCCCATGCCCGGCTCCCCTCGCGTTCCTGCGCGCGTGTGGGGCTGCAACTGTGTAATTATACATGTGAAATAGCTATAAATACCCTGCAATAACACCGCGGGCGTGTGCCAGCGGCCCAGGAATAGGGGTTGGGAGTTGACACGGAGGAAACCGCGGTGTGAGCTCATTCTGACTCAGGCATAAATATACCCCGTGTGAACAGGCACCCGGGGGCCTTGGGGCTGGGGGCATGGGGGGCAGCCCTCGCAGGGCTGTTGTTGGAGGCTTTGGTGCGTAAAGAAACGAGTATAAGGGATGAGAGGCGCTGGTGGAGCCTGGTTCCCGGCCGGGGCTCCGGCTGTGGATGCGCTGGTGGCTGCTGCGGTGGCTGCGCTGGGTCTCCATCCTGCTGCTGGTGCAACGGGTTGTAGGGGGCCAAGGCCAGAGCCGGGCGGCCGCATCCAGAGCTCCCCTCACCGCTTCCCCCTGCGAGTCCCCGTCAGCCCTTCCTGGAGCCGCGAGCTCCCGGCCGGGCTCCGAGCCCTGACGGCTTCCCAGCACCGAGGGGATCCGATGCCGGAGCTTGGGAGCAGGAGCGCCAGGGAAGGCAGAGGGAAGCAGTGATGTAAATAGCAGCTCAGCTGAGGGAAGATGACTTCATCTCCTTTTCCTCTCCTGGCGCTATTTATAGGCACTTCAATTTACTCCCCTTTGCTTTATTATCTCTCCGGCAAGCCGTGAGCCCGCAGACAGTGGGATGCCTTTGCTCACAGTGCAGCAAAGACCAGTGCAAACCCCCTCCCCGAGGGAAAAATACCACTGGAAATGAGGGTAGGAGGCAAGAAAAGAAGGCAGGGAGCTGAGGAGCAGGAATATATCTGATTTGGGGGTGAAAAAAGTGAGAATTTCAGTTTCTTGTGTGGGGAATCAAGGAAGGGAGATCTCCCTCTCCCTCCTTGAGAGCCCCGAGGCTGGTGCCATGGGGTAGGGGGACGTCACCGCACGGGTGACACACGGTGTCCTGCATTGCCGTCTCCTTCCCTGCCCCGTGACCATCACGCCACCACCTTGTCACCGTGCTGGGCACGGGGAGAGGAGCCACAGCTATAAATAAGCACGGAGGCTTGTCCAGATCCATCCCAGGAAGCGAGCGGCTCCCGCGCCTCGGCAGAAGGGCAGGGTCGTGGGGACTCCGCTGGCTCTTAGTGCGGCTGGGCCCCCTCTGCTGTGCCTCAGTTTCCCTGCTCAGGTGCTCCCCGATGACCCCTCCTGTGGGGCACGGGGGCAGCAAGAGGCGCATCCACATGGCAGTGGGTCCGGGGTGCTGCCCATGCGGACAGTGTCGGGAATCTCCCTCTCCTGGCACCTGCGGAGCTCGGCGCGAGCGTCTCTGATGGGCTGCGTCGCTGCTGTCGAAAGCAGCTGCCTTCAAATTAGGAGCTGCGTCGTGCGGCTTTGAAGTTTTTAATTATCTCTGCTTGTCTCCTGCCCGCTTCCCTCGGCATCCGGGGGGAAAGCCCAGCTTTCATCTCGCCCCGGCTGGTGGGGGAGCCGGGCCCCGGGGGAGGCTGCGGAGCTCGTGTCGAGGCCGGGGCCGAGCAGTGCCAGAAAAACCTCCTCCTCCATCTGCATGATCCCGAGGGCTGGGAGACGCACTGGGCATCCGTGTGGTCCTCAGCGGCTACATCCCACTGGTTTGGTTGCATATCCCACCGGTTTCATCCTTTATCCCACAGTTTCATCACATATCCCACCAGTTGGGCTGAGTACTCTCTGCAGTCGCTCCGTGCAAGGAGGTCCCACCTATGGGTGAAACTGGACAAAGTCAGGAGGCAGCTTGGAAAACAGGGCAAAAACCCTTTGCAAAAGGCACTTTCCCCAGTGAGTCCCACCACATCTGTCTCCATCCATGCGAGTGGCTTTGCTAAGGCAGTTTTCCTATCGCCCCCCATTCCATATCCTATAGCCCATCCCTTGACCCTTGTCTGGGAGCAGTGTGTAGGGTGTGGAAAGGGTTAAAAATAGCCAGTGGGGGCAAAAACAACCCCAAGAGTGTGGGATGAAGGTCAGCGTGGGGCCGTAACCTGGAAATAGTCCAGAGCAAGCAGATTAATGCTGGGGAAAACAAAACAAGAAGAGAAAAAGAGAGAAAAAGAGCAGGCGAGCGCCCAGCAACAGGAGATGGGGAGAGCGGCTAAAAATAGCGAGTGCCCGCGGGCACGGAGAGCGTCACGGAGGGAATATCCACGTCCGCCATCCCGAGCCGAGGCCCCTCGCCGCTCCGGCTGCTCGAGCGCAGCGCCCCGAGGGACGGGAACGCGCGGGAGCCTCCGGCAGCGCGCTGGAAATCCCTGGGCAGCGGGGGGGACGCGGCGGGATTCCCGCCAGCCGGCAGGGATGGACCGGGAATATCTGCAGCACGGCTGGGGCACAGGAGTCAGCGACGTCACTTTGGCGGCTGGGTCTCCATGAGCATCCCCTCCGCCGGGATCGCCCCCGCGGGATCCTGCGAGGATCCCTGCCCCGGGAAGCCACCACTGCGACTCGCTTGCAGGCTGCCCGCGGGCGGGAGCCAGATGCCGGCGGGGACCCCCGCGGCGCTGCTAATTTTAGCCCCGTGCTCAATTAATCATGGAGCGGGAGGCGGCCCGGGCGCTGCAGCGAGCCCAGGCTCCTGACGGGCGGCCTGCTGCCGGCTGGGATCCGGGCACGGAGAAACGGGGTCCGGGCGTCCTCCCCCGGTATCTGCTGCTCTGGGAAGCAGAGGGACAACCCTTCCTCCCTCCCATCCTGGAGAAGCTGGCAGGAGAGGCCGGGAGCAGCCCGGGCAGGGATGAAGGATGCTCTGCAGCTCCGTTCCCGCCTCATGGTCGCCTCGTGCCTCAGTTTCCCCACTGGGCGCTGCCTTCGCTGCAGGCTTCCTCAGGGCACCTCTCCTGCCCTATCACTCCCTATATCCCCCCAGCCCCACATCGGCCCTTCTCCGCACCAAAGCACAGTGCGATCCAAGCCCCGGGAGCACCGTCCCCCGCGCCTGGGGAAACGGCTCCCAGCGGAAGCCGTTTCCGCTCCGCTCGGATTCAAGCCCTTTTCCTACCCGCCCGCGTGGCCGGGGCTGATAAGGGGCCGATCATTGTGAGCTGCCGAACAATGACCCGCGCGGGGTCATCGCCCCGCGAGGAGCCAGCGCGAGGAGCCGGCCCCGCGCACGCAGCGCCCGCGGCACTTGTCGCCTGCCCCGTTTTCTCCGCATTGTTGTTCTTTCCGGCGTGTCCGATTTTTTGGGATGTGTCAGCATTTTGGCCAAAGGCAAAAGCAGGAAACCCCCATCCCACCACCCGGCTTGAAGCCCAGGCATCCACGTGAGCTGAAGCAGGTCCCCAGACTGGGAGGCAGCTGCCCAGCACTCAGATGGGTTGGACCTGGGCTAATTGCTGGTACAGACTGGTGCATCCACATCCCTCCTCCTGGGAAAGGAAGGGATGAGACGGTGACAGGGCCATGGGAGCCGGTGGCCATGGGCTCCATCCCCGAGCTCAGGCAGCAGCACTTGCCCAGCCTGACCCAGCGTTAAAGTCCTTTAATGTCGCTTTGCTTCCGAAGCCAAGAGCTGGGGCAGGGGTGGGATGAGAGTGGGATCTCCAGTACAGTCACTGGAAGTGACACAGCCAAGATCCTGACATTCCACCCCTCAGCAATGTCATGGAAGCGGCACAGGGGCAAAGTTGGACTGAGGACCCGTTTCCATCCCCCTGGGTGGGAAATGTTTCTGTGCATCCTTAAGGAAGGAATCCAGGTGCTCAGAGGAGCTGTTTAAAGCGAGGGACACGCAAGACATGGCAGGGTGCCCCGAGGGGACCTCATCCCATTGGCAGCTCCATGGGGAGCCCCGCACGAGCCTCAATTTCCCCGGGAGGGCCAGACTTGAGCAACATGACCCAGAGCAGTAGAAGGAGGCTGGGGAGCCGGAGGAGCTGTGCCGAGCAGGGCAGAGGCGGCTCCAACCCCCGTTCCCTCTCAACACCCACTCACACGGGTGCGAGGATGCACCCGGACCACATGCCACAGCCCAGCGAGGCGGCCGGCCACGCTGCAGGACACGGCCGAGCCGCTGCCCGGCTCCGGGGAGCACAGGGGGCCCTTTCTGCGCCCCCCGCGCGCCCGAACAGCGGCTCTTTCTGTGCCCGCTGGCAGCACCCAGCGCCGCTGGCCCCGCTCCAGCCTGGCCGCGCGTCAAGCCCCGGCCGGAGAGCCGCAGCCGGGCCAGCCGTGGCGCAGCTCTCGCTGCGCACCCGCCAACACTGCGCGTTTGTGCGGGGCGACAGCTCAACGGCGCGTCTGTGCCGCCCGGGCGGCGCGCGCCTTCGCGGCCTCTGTTTACCTGGAAGTGGAAAGCCGGGCAGGCCGGTTGCAGCCAGGGGCGCTTCCATGCAGCGCCGGCCCCCTCGGAGTGGCGCTTTCCCTGGATGCACCCGCACTGCCAAGGGATGCGGTGCCCAGAAGGGCTGGGAATGCGGAGCTGCCGGATGCTGTGGGTGAAATATCCCCCTTCGGCCCGTGGCTGTCCCAGGCTGCAGTGGGCGTCCCTGTGCCCTGAGGGATGCGGCTGGGACGTGGCACGGGGGAGGCCCGTGCGATGCTGCGGGTCATTGTGCTCCATATGGGAATGTCTGTGAACCCCGGGCACTGCAGGGTGCACATAGCCCTGTGCCCTCTGTGCGTCCCCATCCTGACTCCGTGTCTCCAAAACAGCTGGGTCCCCATCCTGGCTCCGTGTCCCCTTGCCAACCATGGTGCCCATGGCTGTGGGTCCAAGTTCCTCTCCCCTGTGTGGACACAACACCACAGGTATGACCCGGGAGCTGCTCTGCAGCTTCCAGAGAGCCAGGATATCTACACAAATGGAGGGCTTTGTCCTCTGGGACCAGTGACTCCAGACATGCTGACAAGGAGGGGAAACAGCCACCAGCATCTTAACTGGTGCCTGGATGTGCAGGGGTTTAATGAAGCCGCCTCTCCATCCCCAGCACAAGGGATTCAGGGTGCATTTTCTGTACTATCTGTTTCTATTTGACTGCAGGCTTCTTCTTGCCCCCTGCTCACTTGATGCTTGAAATAACCAGAGGCTCCAGGCACAGGTGCAATGAGTTTGACATTCTAAGGCTCTGGCTATAAGAGGGTAGCGGAGGGTTTCCCCAGCTTGCTGGGAATAGGTCTTTACTCACAGCCCTATTTTGCCTGCCTGGTCCTAGGATGGCTTGTCCTGGTTCTGCATTATACTCCAAGGTGAATCCATGCTGCCCTCTTTCCATTTCCTTCCGTCCACCCACTTCTTCCTGGAAGGGTTCTCCAGCCCTATCTGTATCAGCAAGGCCTCCCGCTGGCACATTTTGTGAGCTGGTTCTGCGCCAAAGTAGTGAAAAATGTAAAGTGAGACCGGCTGGAAAAAACCCTGCTTGGACCCGTCTTGCCCTTTCCGTGCGGCATTTCTATCCCACTCCAGCATTGCTTTTGCCATCTCCATCACGATGGGACACGTTAGCCTGGCCGAGAGCACCTGGATGGCGCCTGCCGTTTCAGGGTGCTGCAGCTTTGGCCCATGAGTCACTCCAAGTCTCTGGAAGTTTGTGGGCATGCCTTGGTGCTGGCCAGCAAATTGTTCCGTCTCTTAGTCCTTGGTTGGGGGGAAGATGCTACACGGAGGAGGCTGTCGCATCCCCGGTGACCATTCAGGGCCTTTACGTTTTCAGCTGCTTCCTTTGCAAACAGGTTCCTCTGCTGGGTGCCAGCGACTGCAGGGCTTATGTGGGCAGTGAACTGCCTGCAGTGTGGGGCCAAACCAAGGACCTTGTCCCTATGAGTCTTAGATCCCACATCTTGGATGACTCTGACCCTTTCTGGATGTAGCGTGGGAAGAAGTATGATCTAAGGGAGTCCTGGGAGCCCAGCACCTACTGCAGGTGCCCAGGGTCCTCGAATCCCTTTGCGTGCCCCGGGATGTGCAGCTCCAGCTCTGTGGGTACAAGTGACACAGGGGAAAAAGCAGAGCAGTCACAGTCCAAGATGATGCTGTCCCCAGGGGCACCAAGGAGCCAAATCCCTGCCTCAGTTTCCCCAGTTCCCAGAGGCTCCGCATCATCCACGAGCTGGAGCCCAGACTCGGGTTTGCAGCCCCATGCGGCACCGCTGCGCTCGCCCTGACGTCAGCGCCTCCCACTCCAGCCCTCGGCTCTTTCTGAACGTCTCTCCTGTCATTTCGCGTCCGCAGCGCGTCGGGATGTAAAGCTCTTAGAAACGTGCCCTGGGGAAGCACGCGCCTCTGCAAGGTGCCTCCGCTCCGGCTGCTGCGTGCGGATCCGCAGGATGGAGACGCTTCGGGTTGAACGTGGACTCCATGCCCCGTTATGTCCTATGGTCCCTCCTGCAAAGGGGGCTGTGTCAGGGCTGGAGGGGGACCACAGCAAGCAGCGTCACACAGGGCTCAGCAGTGGGGCTGTTAGAGCAGGACCTCCCTGCTCTAGGGAGCTGGGCTGGGAGCACTGATCCTGCCTGGGACTTCGTGGCCGGCTCCGAAGATAGTCCGAGCCGCTGGCAAGGGGGCTGTGGGTGCATTTCGTCTCATGAGAAACCCCCCTTCCCACCTGCAACTGCAAAATGTGCCCATCTCAAAACGCAGCAGAAGTCGTGGCAGGTTTCAAAGTGAAAATAGAAGCGAAGCTGAAAAGAAATCCTCAAACAAGCTGTTGCGGGTCACCTTGAGACAAAGAATGGGGGATTTTGACTATCACCAAAAGCCAAAAATGTCATATTTCAGGGCAGACTAGAACATCATGGCTTTTTTTTTTTTTTTTTTTTTTTTTTTTTTTTTTTGTGGCTTTCCAGTTCAGCAGATAAATAGAAAAGTCCCCCGTCTGCTCTTCTCCGTGAATAATTGGCTGTTCTTCCCTTGCTCTGCCAGCTGATTTCTTCAGTTCAAAGAAGCATTGGAAACAAATTCATTTGGGATGAACCAGAGAGGTTTTTGGTAATGCAAAAAGCAAAAGCACAAGCTGGCCTTACCTGAACAGTCTGTTTCACTTTGCTTTTTCAAGACTCCTTGTAACCATTTGGTCGATGCACATTTATCAGAGAAGCTTTGCTCTGTAGCCTCCAGCAGCTGTTTCTGTAAAAGCATTAAAATGAAACATCTGGAGTGTTTCAGCAAGAGAAACCTGAGTGTTTTGGGGTCCAGAACAACTAAAAAGATCCAAGACAAATTCACAAGTCATCAGGCTTGACCTGAATCTGTTCTTTTCAGCAAGGAAGTAAAAAGCCTTCATCCAAATAGAGGTTTTTTCCCCAGCTTTTAGCGGGATTGAAATGCACTGTCCTGCGCTCACACAAGTCCCGCTGTGCAGAGCACATCCATGCCCTGACATCCCTCAGCTCCGGGCTGAGTCCATCTCGGCATCGAGGCGATTTCTGCCGCGATTACTTCCAATTCCGGCTGCTTTTGCTGCGGGACCAATATAGAAACACTTCACAGCACGGCGCTTCCCTTCCCTGGGGAGCTGCCGGCGTCACTCCACTCTTCCCACTCGCCAGCTTGGAGGCAAAAGAAGAGGTTGAATTACTTTTTCCAAGAAGGGTGGATTTGGTTTGCAGAAAGATAAGGGCTTAGGAGCAGTTGTTCCGCTCTGCTGTGCCTTTGCCATCTGGAACCGCTTCCAGTTTCCTCCTGGAAGCCTCTTCCATGGCCTGCGGGCCTCCAGCGCCGGAGCAGAGAATGGAGGGGACTGGGGCTAGGAAAGGGCTTGGAGCAAGCCCCGTTGGGCCAGTCATGGTGGCCTTGTGCCTCATCCCACCCTGGGATGCTCCTGCTCTGCTTTTGGCTGCTGTGAGCCCCTCATCTTGCCAGGATGGAGGCTACTCTGCTGTCTAGAAGGGGCTGCTGCTACCTTGTCCTTGGAGGCTCTGCTAAAGCGTCTCCCCATTGCTCACCCTGCCCATTGCCAAGGAAGCTGGAGGAGCACCGGGGCTCTCAGAGAGTGGGTCACATCCCTGTCAAACGTGGCTGAGCTTGGGGACGGAGAGAAGGAGGGATGGAAGGATGGATGGGCGGGATAGCATCACGCATCCTCCCTGCAGCTGGGCAGGGAGCAGCCAGGAGACAGGGACGGGCACGTCTGGAGGAGGCACCAGAATCGCGGGATGCAGAAGGGCCCTGGTGCTTGGGGGTGCCCTGCAGGCAGCGCAACCCGTGCGGATGCTCCCGGACAGCCCGTAACTTCCCGAGCATCCGGCGCTTGGAACAAGCTGCTCCCGGTGAGCGTCCTCCCCGGAGAGCCCGCTTGCTGCAATTAATCTGGGCATGGTTTATGCTAATGGCTCTCCCCACTTTAAATTATAAATGGCCCTTGGCATGTGTGCACACAAACACACGTGCGTGCGCAGGGCTCCTTTAAGGCCATCATTAGCTGTAATTAGCAGGATCTGTCACTCATCTGTGGCAGTTAACGATGAGCCCTGAGTCACAGGAATCCGGCGGCAGATAAAATAAACACGATTTCAAACAGTTTGGAAATAACAAGCCCTCATTAATCAGACAAGCCCCCAAGGGGAGCGCTTGGAAAAGCGCCGGCTGCTTTGCCATCTCCAAGATGGGGGCCGGCGAGGGGCTCGGATGTGGCTCCCCTGGCCACGGAAAGGCTCCCAAATCCCAGCTCTCTTGCTGAGCCCTTGCAGGGGGATGCATGGGACAGGAGACGTTAGCAGCACAGCCGGGGGTGGCAGTGGGAAAGGCCTGAAAATGGGTAAAATGCAACAGAAAAGGCTCCGGTGTGCACCCGGTCTGGACCTTAGCGGACAAGGCTCTTGGGAATGGCGCTCCAGTGCTGTCCAGAGGGGCAGGACAGGGAAGGATGCTCCTTAGGGACATGCAGGAGGCAGCAGGAGCAGCTCCCGGATCCTTGGCACATAGCCTGGCAGGGTTTTGGGAAGGGGCTGGTATGCAGGAAGCTTCCCAGGGAGCAGGGGGAGCTGAGGAGGGTTTCGAGCTGTCACAGCTGCAGCTAAATCACAGCGAATAGGAGGGGAACGGGACACACGAGGCTGGATTATATTACAAAGGAGCAGTCCATCATGGGGTATTTAAAATAATCCGCTTAGATGCACAGTAGCAGATTTGGAGCACTAAGGGAATTGAAGGAGCTGTGGCTTTGCGAGGCTGGATCAGATCTAGCTAAGATGCCACTTAGGACAGCACATCCCGTCCTGCCTCGCTGCTCCGGGGACAGGCACATGGCACCTGCAGCCACCGCGGGGCCCTGGGCCCCTGCAGAGACCCGGCGGGGGGACGAGGGAGGGGACATCCTGGCGCGGGTGTCCCGGGGGCTCCGGACCCACTTTGGCAGCGGCAGGTTGTGGAGGACGGAGCAGGGTGACTCCTCCAGGAGCAGATGCAGCTGGGGCTCCCACGCAGGGCGCTGGTGCCCGGGCTCCTGTGGATGCTGCATGCGTAGGGATCAGCAATCGGTTGGTGATGGCAGGTGGGGGTCCCAGCAGAGCTCTCCCAAACCCACTGTGAGCCCTTTCCTCCCCTATGGCCGTAACTTTTCCCAGATGGGACATTATCCGGGGACTTTGCCATGAGGCAGGGATTGCAGGACTCACTGGTGCTACAAGCTCGTGGGCTCTCTGCCACGGTGCAGGCAGTGCCCTGTGTGAACATCCTCACACTGCCCATGGGGGCTCAGCGCCAGAGACCCCGGGAAGCGGCTCCAGCCTCAGGGCGGGATCTCATCCCCCGCGGACCAGCACTTCCCCAAGGGAGCAGCCGCCCCGAGCAGGCGCTTCCCACCCAGCCCGGCCCTGGCGGCTCCGTGTCCCAGCGGGGCAGTTTAGCCGGACGTGACACCCGGCACGGAGCTGCCAGCAGGGCTGGCCGTTCCGCGAATCCGCGTGTCAAACGAGGCCACGCGCCATCTCCCTGCCCTTCGCCGGGCGCCCTCCATCCCCTCCTGAGCCCGCTTTGCTGCGCGCTTGCCAGGAGGGCTCGCTCCGGCAGGTTTAACCCTTGTCCCCAGCTCCCCTGAGCACTAATCCAAGGGAGGATTAAGGTTAACAAGCTCCGGGAGCCACCCAGCCCTCGTGCCTCCCCGGCGGACCCCTCTGCCCCGGCCCCCAGAGGCCTTCGGTCCTCGACCTTCCGTGCTGTCCCCCCAAGGATGCTGGAGCGCCACCAACCTCGTGTCCCCCGGCACGTGCTCACCAGGCCCCGAGCCAGGGCTGTGGATCCTCCCTGACGCTCACAGGGCTTCCCACGCCGCTGAGCATCCTGCGGGGACACGGAGGCCCGGGGAGGTGCTCGCTTCTCCCTGTCCCCTGGGCGCTGCGCTCCGGGTCGCTCCGTCTTGGGTAGCTCCAGGCTCACGGCCGCTAGTTTATATGCATGGAAAACAGCTTAATCCCTGGTAAGCCCCTGATCCCTGCCCACCCTGCGGGAGACCCCCGTGTGGGCTGCAAGGAGGGATGAGAGCAGCTCTGGGAATGCAGCGGCTGCCCCAGGGTCCCCACTCTGGGGGACACATGGGCACCGCTCAGTGCTGCCCGGTGGGTCCCCACGCGCGCAGGGCTGGGAGACAGCAGGGACGTGGCCAGGGAGGGGGTCTCCAGCGATGCTCCAGCCGTGGAGCAGTATCGCAAAGGTGCAGGGGCTGCAGAACCGGAGGGCAGAGAAGCATGATCTGGTTTTATGTACTTATACACATATTTATTTCTATCGGTGTTGCTATGCGCTTTGTGGTGAGCTTAGCCCTCGGAGTGGCCTCTGCAGAGGCAGCGCAGGGCCCCTTGCCCCGAGTGAGGCCCGAACTTGGGGACAACGGGAATACGAGCCCTTGCCAGAGCCCCCAGCCCTGTTCCCTTTGGCACCGCTGGGCGCTGCCGCCCTCACCTGCCCCGACCCGCAGCCTCGCGGGCGCTAATCCCTCTCCTGCTGCACACGCAGGATCAGGGCCGGGTTATCCCGGCAGCTGCTCCCGGGCAGCACCGGGAGCTCCTGGCTGGCGGGGGAGCCGAGGGCAGCGCTGCAGGCAGGAGCGGGACGAGGTCCCGGCAGGGACGGGCTCCGAAGGGCTCCCTGCGCGCCCCAACCCGCCAGCGCCGGATCCGGCCAGGAGAAGGGGTGGATGGACACAGAGGCCGTGTAGAAGTGGGGAGAGTGTGAGGCTCTCCCCAGTCTCTTGGGTCTATAAATAAGCAAAAGGAAAAATAAAATCCCCATTTGCAGAATTGTCTCCTATATTTATAAGAAGCAAAGAAGATGCCAGGATAGAGGCTGAGCTGAGCTTTTAACCAGCCAGATTACACTTAGCAGGAGCATTTACCCCTGCCTCTAATCCGCCTGCAACAAAGACTTGCTAACTCCTTCCCGTATTTATCTGGGAGGCTTGAACTCTTCCTGCAAACCGGCGAGTTAAGCCCAGGCCGGGGCCGGAGGCTCCTAGGAACCAGCTCAGCCCTTGCATCCAGGGAGATCTGGATCCCCCATCCCCAAACCCTCCCGCTGCCCCCTTGGGAAAGTTTCAAGGGAGGATTGGGGATCTGCACCCGCCACTGGCCCAGAGCGGGAGGACTGGGGAGCGCCTGGGAAGGGGGAGCTCTCCGTGGCCGCAATATGCTGCGGGGTTGGTGTCCATGAGGCCCAAATCCAGCCCCCCGCCCAGCGCAAATCTTTTAAGAAGGGGCTTGATGCATCTTTGGCACTGCATCTTTTGAAGGAGACTTCCCAAACAGCGGGTGCAGAAGGGGGAGGAAGCCAGTCTGGCTCTCCTGCGGCTGGGCCAAGCAGGAGGACAGTGTCTGGGAGCTCTAGGGAGCGCAGGGCCCACGCAGGACATTGCTGAGCAAAAATAGCTGCTGCTTCAACACCAGAAGCAAGAGGCGAGCTCTGGAACCGCTTGGCAAGTGAAGCCCGTCTTGTTTTCAGCTGGATTTCTTGTAAGAACAGAAAACATTCACAGCTGGTGCTGGATGGCTGGGACAGACAAGAGGGAAACTATGATCCCTGGCAGGCTTGGGAGGCTGCGGGAGGACACGAAACTGCTTCCTAGTCCCCTGCGAGCCCCATTCCTGCTAAACCGACAGCGCTCCTGATGCGCCCCTGGCTGCGGCCTGCAAAGCCAGGGAAAACTGCAGGAATTGCATCGCCTGTGGGGACTAGGGCAGCAGAGCTGTAGGTTTATGCAGACACGTCCTCTCGGGACTGTTGCCTTAATAATCCGCACAAAGGCTGCCCTTCGCTGCACGTTGCCGGCCGCTGCCTGCCGTGGGCCTGGGCAGCGATGCTCCCGGCAGCGCTCGGTCCCTTTGGTGCCAGTCCCTGCGGAGACTCCCAACAGCAGGGAGCCTTGGCGGAGCTCCAGCCCTGCAAAGGTCCCCTCCTGGGGAAGCAAAACCTCAGTTTCCCCTTGGAAACCAAGCAGGGCTCTGTGCTGGGGAGCGGGGGCAGAAGGGAAGGCAGTTGTTGGACCATGTGTCGATAAAAGCCGGGTTTCCGTCCCCCCAGAGCAGTTTTGCTGTCCCTGTTGGGAGGTTGCCCCAATGTGATCGCTCACAGCAGAATGAGCACTTGCACTTAGAGGTACCATGCAGCAAGCAGACCCGCGCTTTCCCCTGACCTCAGGCTGCCGCCAACACAGCTGTAAGCTCTGGAGCTCCACGCTAGGATGAGGGAGGGATGATCCGGAAGGGAATGGGGAGAACTGGGGTTGTCCGGCCGGTAGGCTGCACAGATGCAGGCGGCAGCACTCCGGTGCGTGTGAGCGGATCGCCACATTTTGACAGATGCACCCGAACAAGCAGCAGCAACCACGGGGAAATGCTTTTCCCAAGGCCTTGGAGACGGCTCGGGCAGGCTGGGCTGCGGAGCGGCCCCGCTTCCCTCGTCCCAGCCACCCGGGCAGGGGGCCAGCCCGGCTCGCGGGCCCGTGTGAGAGCAGGCCCGGCCTATGGACGGCCCGGCTGCCACTTACAGTAAATCTGAGCTGTTCCGGGCAGAGGATTTGAAGTCACGCAGGCGGCAAACTAGCCGTGTCCGACTGGCATGGTCATATCCTGCTGCAGGCGTCTCCCGTTCCCAGCGCGCCCGCCTGCATCACCGCACAGCAGCTTTCCTGGGATTCCCCCTCCTTCCCGGATGCAGCTGGGTCTCAGGGAGAGCTCCTTGGCCAGAGAGCCCCGGAGCTACATCCGTGCTTCAGTGCTCGCCACTATGGGATTGAATCGAGGGTCTCAAAAACGCAAATCCTCCACTGGGATATGGGGGCACTTGCTGCTCGCGGGAGTGATCCTTGTGCTCCCCTGGAGCTGCCACCCGGCTGCAGGTGACAGCAAGCTCCATCGGAGGAGCCAGGGGATCTGCTGTCTTGGGCAAACATGGAATCTTTGCCTCTGCGGTGGCCGGGGATTGCGCCTGAACTCAAACATTTCCTTCAGACCTGAAGGGATTTATGGTGCAAAGATGCCTGCTCCAGCCCTCCTCATGGATGGGAGCCCCCAGCACCGGGAAACAGCAAGAGGCGGCTTTAGGAAGTCGGGTCTCTTGCAGCCCTGGGGAGCACATTCTGCATTTTTCTCTCCCTATCCCACAAGGAGCCATTTCCCCATCTCATGTCACTGGTGGCCACCAGACAGGGGGCTGCAAAGGCCATTCCTTGTCCTTGGTACCAGGACAGATTGTGTCCCAGAGGCCGAGGCCTCACCACCTTTTCCCATCCCTGTCCTGGCTGTGGGGAGTTCTGCCCAGCCCCACGGCGAGAACGGCCCTCGCTCCAGCCTTTCCTGGCGAGCCTGGGAAGGGATGCCCGGCAGACGCAGGCAGAGGAGGGATTTTCCAGGACGGGAGGTTGCTCCTATGGTTCCTCACTGCCGACATGGGCTGCGCGCTTGTGAATCGGAGGCGTTTTTCAAGTTGGTTCCTGCAGAGGAAGTGACCGAAGGATTATTTACACTCCTCTCCGAGCCGACAGCTAATGCTCACGGAGCAGAAACTTCCTGGCAGGGCTTTGCAGGCTGCAGGATTTGCCCTGCCAGGAAGCGGTTCCCCCCGCTCCGTGGGGTGTTCCCGGACGGAAGACGCTGAGGCAACAGGTCCCCTTGAAAGGGGCCGTGGTGCTGCTGGCCCGCTCCGGGCTGGCGTCACGCCAGGGCTCCCTCCGCGGAGCCGTGCGAGGAGCGGATCCGTTGGTGGGATTTTCCCTGCTGGTCCCAGCTGCGGCCCCAGCCCTTGGCCTTCTCCTTGCTCCTGGTGCCGTGCTTCAGCCTCGTGCGGCTCTCGGAGGGGGTCTCATCTCCCACCCCGGGGCGGTGGGAAGCCGAGAGGAAGCCGGTGGATGCCGAGGCCGCATCCCAAGGAGCCTGGAGCTGGTCTTGGGCTCCATCCACCCGTGCCCTTCACGAGCAGGGGTCCTCCAACAGCCCTGAGCTTGCGGCGCGCATGGAAGCTGCCCCCAAAATAAGGGTGAGGTGAAAGTTTCTGCGCGGACCAAGTGTTTTTTTCCAGGCGTTTTTAACTCCGTCTGATGTGTTTTGCTTTTCCACTCTCCTTTGGGGATGGAATTATTCTGGCTTTGTGAGAAAAAAAAAAAAAAGGCTCTGAAGCGCTGTGGGAGTGGAAACCTCCCATTATACATTTGAAAAATAATATTAATCTTCCTTGTGCTTTTATGAAGCGCTCCTTCTCCCACATGGCTTGGGACCAGGCATTTGATGTGGAAATAGCCCGGGCTGAAAAGGTCCTTTTGATGTTCGACTTTCACATGGCCAATGAGGTCCAAGGGCCGCCCGGATCACAGGGCACCCGGACAGGGCTGCTCCAGCTGCTCCTGCTGGGATGACAGGAGGGAGAGGGTGCAGGAGCAGGTCCCTGCCCTGCCACCCCCGTCTCCCGCCTGCCCCTGCCGTGCAGTGCTTTATCCGGCCCTTTAAAGACAAGAAGCCCGAGCAAAGGGATTTCCATCAAGGAAAGCCACCCCCGAGGCACCTGAGCTGTGGGCTGCATCCGAGCAGGCAGAAGGATCCTGTCCAGGTGGCCAAAGGGAGGCCTGCAGGTTCGCCGAGGCTTCCTCCGCCTTGGCTCTCCCGGGATTTCCTGCGGCACGGAGCAGGCCCGTGGTGCCGCACGCCTGGCTGCGGATAGGCCTTGAACCCCGCACAGGTCGGAGCAGGGGGTTCACCAGCCCCAATGATCCAGCTCGGCTCCCGCAGCCCCGGGCATGGGCACTTCCCTAGGGACTCCTTGGAAAATCCCACCCTGCAGGGAGAAGGGACCGTGTCCTCAAGGACCCTGTGGCCCGATGCAGCTCCAGGGCGGGATGCAGGCGCGCAGTGGGGCACGGGGTGGCAACAGGGATGAAGGAGGCCCCAGCGAGCGCCCGTTCCGTTCTCATCCCTCAATAACATTGCACCTGGGGAGGTTTCGGGGCAGACAGCAGAACGGCTCAGTGTGCAGTTATAGGTGCAAAATGCAGCTTTGCTAAGCAAAGCGCATCCGCCTCATGGAAAATACAGAGCAGTGGGCCCGGCAGTGGCCTGTGGCTGTGACATGGTGGCCATGGCTGTGTGTCATTAGTCTGAATGTATGGAAGCAGCAGCGAGGCCAAGGTGGAGGCAGGGGAAGAGCAATCCTTCACGGATACACTCCTGCTTCATCCCCCAATACGCGCGGCTTCGCTCGCCTTCCCCCTGCCCCTTCCCCTCCTCCTGTTTTCTCTCACCGAGCTCATAAAAACACTTCTAAAAGGTGGCTTGTCTGGCAGATATTGCGTAAAACAAAGTTGTATTGTGTACGTTTGGTCAAAGCGAGATAAGCGCCTCGGAGGGCCGGGGCTGCCGCGTCTTCAGGTGCTGGCAGCGTGCACAGAGCGCGCAGTGTTCAGGGCCGGCTGCCGTGTCAACCTGCGCCGCGATCTGCATGGACACAATACCCGCTCCCAGCTCCCGACAGCTTCTTGGCCTCAGAGCTGCTGCGTTAAACCTGAATACCGGGATGTTGGCCCATTAATCAGCATCACACTGTTTACTTTCTCTCCTGCTTTTTTTTTTCCTTTTTTTTTTTCCTCCCCTCTTTTTGGAGACCACGAGCATTTTGCGCTGTGTCAGCAGACGGCAGGACGCAGGCTCAGCCCTCGCGCTCCGCCGTCGTCCCCAGCGCCCCGCGGAGCGGGGAGCACGCGGGAGCTCGTGTGCTTGTGGCGAGACACAACCCTCGGCCTCGGCCAGCCCCTCGCGTGTGCCGCACACTGCTCTGTGCAGGCGGCAAAGCCGGCGCCTTCCACACACTCGTGATCCTTCGCACATCCCGCCGGGGTGCCCGGCTTCCAGCCTGCGGATTCACCTGGAGCATGGGGCAACTCCTGAGCCCAAGGTGGGCAGGGGGCTTCTGCAGCCCGTTCGCTCATAAGGACCCCAAGAGCTGCGCCGCTGGAGCTAGGATTTAACAAATCCGGGAAATTCCAGGGTTTGATGCTGAGAAGGGCCTGTCTTGTGGTGCAAAGCAGTGTGAAGAGTTTTAAGCATGGCAAGGGAGGTGTTTTCTGTGTCCGGCACCTTTCTAGGTGATGTCTAGCGCTCCGCAGTGACAGAGCCGCACGGAAAGCCTGGCAGAAGGAGAAACACGGAGCTGCTCCTCGGTGCCGCAGAGTCCCACCTGCCCTCTGGGAAACAAACATCCTTCTCCTAGGAACCCAGTGTTATTCAGCTGAACTCGTCCCGTAGGTCAGGAAATTTTCAGCAGGGAAAGAATCTTAATGCAAAAGACAGACAAAAACAGTCTTAAAAAAGTTAATCTGCCAGTTCCCTTTGCCCGGGCTTTTTCTTTCCACTGCCTTGGCTTTACCATGAAGGCATCGCGTTCGTGTGCTGGTTTTCAGATGTTTACCCTATACTGCGCTGTTTGTTTTATTTCTCTGCTCAGTGTTCAGAGGCTGTTCTTCTTGCACTTATTTACTGTTAAGCAAAGAAAGCCAGGGAAAATGATCTCCAAAGCAAACAGAGCCATGTTTCCATTTGGGAAAACTTACAGGGAAAGTGCATGTAACTAAGCAACAATGCATGATGGTAAATGGGTCATTTTCCAAGGCATGAATTGCATGCGTAGAACTGCAAGGAAAACAATACCAGCCAACACGCTGCCTCCCTCCGAATTCTTGGCCTAGCTTGTTGGTAAGAAACAAGACGACTTTTCAATGCCCTCCCTGTGTTGTTTGGGGTTTTTTTCCTATGTTTTCCCTCTCTGCCCAAAGTCTTGGTGGGAGTCAGGATCGGCGCTCGCAGGAGGGAGCCGTGGGCACGAGGCTGGCGGAGGCTGCGGAGAGCGGGATCGTCTCCGGACGCATCCCGGGAAGGCAGAGGGATAGCGCTGCACAACCCAAACCGCTCGGAGCAGAAGGTCTCCAGGCACGTTGGAGCGGGGAAGAGACCTCAGTTTTCCCAGCCTGGCCACTTCCTTCCTCTCCGTGACACTTGCATCACTGACCGGGACCGAAGTGCACAGTGCCGTGTTTATTGGGAAAGAGGGAGTTACTGCAGGAAGGCATCGGGATTATTTCTTTCCTCTGCAAGTAACGTTGTGCAGCTCCTTTTAAACTCAGACCTGTGGAATTTACAGAGCGGTTATTGTGCATTCCTTGAAAAAAATCCCAGCAAGTAGTTCTAGTACATTAAAGCAATGAGTAGAGGAAGTGAAAAATATTTTAAATTCTTATACAGTGTTACATTTCAAAAGTGCCCTGATTTCAGAATTAGAAGGGGGTGGTGAGGGTTTTTTTTTTTTCCTTTTTTTTCCTACTTTCTCTGAAGTTGTTACAAGTCTCCTTCCCTTCTGCTCACCATTTCCAAGCGACTAAATGCAGAGAGGCTTGGAAGGATGACAGAGATGCGAAGTGCACAAAGGGACCAGAGTGTGGTCCGATAATTCTGTAATTGGAGCCGCTCGAGGCGGAATTTCTGCACGCCCGTGTAAATGGGGATTGCTGAAAGCCCTTCGCGATCGCCCTGCCAGGGCTCTGCTCTAATGGATTGCTCTGTTTAAATCTCTCTGTCTGTCGCTGGCAAGAGGACAAGCGCAGTGAGTGCCCTGGGAAGCGGGAGGCGAGCGGCAGCTCCGCACACGGCGCTCCGCGACCCGGCGCCCGCGGCGTGGGGACACGAGCGGCACGAGGAGCGTGCGGGGAGCAGCGGGATCCCGTCCGCCCACGCGTCCCGGGGATCCCTGGAGGGATGCGGCAGGGATGCGGGTGGGAGGCAGCGCAGCTCCCGCGGCACAGCCGTGTCGCCCTGCTTTGCGCTCCCGTCCTCTGCTCCTGCACAGGGGACATTTGGTGCCCTCCAAGTGCCGTGCGTGGATATCAACCCCCGGGCACGCGGGGCGAGCGGCGTGTGAGCGCGCGGGGATGCTCCGACACCTCCGCGCTCTGCCCGGGACAAAGCCTCGAGGCTACAGACGTACCTTTCACTTTTCCCATGAAATTCCAGTCTGCTTTGGCTGCGTTATTAAAAAAATAAAAAAAAAAAAGTTTGAAAATCGCCATTTCCCTTCGGCTGCCTGCATTCCTCAGGAAAACTTTGGCAGCCTGTCAAAACAATAACTGAACGTGAACTTTCTAAAGAGCTGGCCCAGAGCTGCCTGCCAAAGCCGCGGCCCAGCACAAGCCGCGCTCCGCGCCCGTCCCCTCGCCCACCGCGTCCCCAGGCCCATGCGGGACACGCGGGACATGTGGGACACACAGGGCACAGCCCGGGGCCAGCTCCAGCCCAGGCACCGGCTCTGGAGAAATGTGGAAGCTCCGGAGCACGGATGTTGCTGAGGAGAGGAACGTTAGGCCCAGCTGCAATGACCTCTTTAAAATAATCTTGTTTAAATGTATTTATTTAAAATATCTTTTTTTTTCTTTTTTTTATGTTTTATTTCCTACGTTTAAAGAATGTTGTTTACCCTGTGGAGCCAAGTGCTTTTTAGCTAGGAAATGCCTAATGCCTGGTTCCTTGCAAGATGAGCTCCGCGTACATGCCTTGAGATCTTGTATTCCGGCTTCCTTCACTGTAGCACGGACACAGAAGAGGATATATAAGTTGCTCCAACAGCCGCAAATAAGACACATCCTAACTCAGACGTATTTTTTTATTTTTTGCACCCACATGTAGTTCTTTAATACAGATTTTTAACACAACATGTAATTTTCCAACCGAAGCACCGGGCTCGGGTGCACTTGCCAGGGCTTTTCCTGGCCACAGAAATGCAGCCGCACGCGGGGTGGAGCAGCCGACAGGGGCAGCCAACGACGCTCCAGTTGACAGGGGAGGAATTACAGCCCCTGGGGAGGCTTGGTGGCTCCCTCCAGCTTCCGCAGCGCTTGAGGCTGCAGAAGGGAGCAGAGAGGGAGCCGCCGCCGCCGCCGCAGCGGGGCTGACGCTGCCCAGCGGGTGCAAAGCTGCGTGAGCTCCCTGGGGCTCCGACTGCCAGATCCGACAGCCCCCGCGCTGCCTAGCGGGACTAAAACCCTCCCGCCTGCCCCGCGTCTCCCCGGCACCCGGAGGCGAGGGAGAACCCGCTCCCTAAAGCCAACTGCGGCGACCGCTCGTCCCAGCGCCACAGCCGGCGCCTGGGGGCTGTTTCAGGAGCCCCCGCGGATCCTGCAGTGGATCCTGCAGCCGGGCAGGGGGGTTCATCCTTCCCTGCTCCGGCTCAGCTCGGCCTTCGGAAAGCCCCCGTCCTGCTCGTGCTAAGGATGCAGCCAATATCTGCATCTCAGGAGCGGCCAGAAGTGCAGAGCCTGCCCAAAAATCCCTCACCGTTTTAGTGCACTTGGCTAGCACACGGTAGATTCAGCTCCCCCCTTTTCCTCCTCCACCCCTCCAGCTATAAAAGCCTGTTGTGGCCTACATTCAGCTGTCGGATATCACATTATCGTGGCTCGGCAAAGAGGAAACCAAGCAGTTTGGCACAAATGGCTTTTCTGTGTTCAGCATGTTCCAACGCGAGTCCATTTGACTCTTCCTGGAACACATGGAAGCGCTCAGAACTTCAATATTTAATCTTGCCTTGAAATGCAAATTGTCAGATCCAAGGAAACGAAAGAGGCAGAACTTATGGCAGTTGACACCGGAACGTCAGAGGCATCGCCGCGGCAGCACACGCTGTGCTCGTTTCTGCTCCGTTCCTGCCTGTTTTGGGTTCGCTGAGCAGAGCCGCTCCGGCTGCGGGCGCTGCCGCGGGGCCGCGGCTCTCGGCTTGGGGCTCCGCAGGGCCAGGCCAGCACCGGGGCTGTGCGGGAGCACCAGGCCACCCTTCCCCATCACCCCTGTTTTATCCTCCACCTTTCAGCCCCGTTCCTCCCCACTCGGGACTATCCGAAGCGCCGGCACATCCCAAGCGTCCGGGCACTCCGTGTTTGGCCTCTTCTCTCGGAGCAAGTCCCTATCCCTGGCGCGTGCAGAGGGGACACACGAGCAGAGGGAACCGCACGTGCGGCATCCTCCGCCCCCGCACACCAAAGGAAAGGGAGAGCCCCGTGCACGTGTCGGACGCCAAGTAATCCTGGGTATATTATAAGCGGGTTTTGAGATATAAAAACACATTAATATTCTGTCCTCTCAAGGCATTATCCTACTGTTTACCATTACACACAACTCCTTGCCTTAAATTGCATCTTTGATTAAAGCAGCAATGAGAGAAACCAGCACTAAGAGCAGAATGTATTCTGCTTTAAATCACTAAAGTGAAAACATCAATAAGCTGTAACCATCAGCGCCGCCATGAAAACGAAGGCAACCATCATGGGAAACAGCAAGAATGAAATCCACTTTGCCAGCATAAAAGCCAAGTAATTAGGTCTTGTGTGGGTGGAACTTTTAATGAGGTGCAGGAAGGGGGAAAATGAATTTCAACCCGACTCCCTCCTCCGTCCTCCCCGCTCCGGGGCCGCTGATCAAAGTTTGGGGCCGGACGAGCCTCTCTTCTCCTGTCCGCGGCACCCGCGGCTCCATTGGCGCCCTCCGTGCGCAGGGGGGTCTGCGCCCAAGGGACCACCTTAAATTCCACCGGGACGCCAGGTTTCCAGGGAAGGCGCTTGCTCTGCGCAAGCGTGAGCTGATATGTTACATTAGCCCAAGAAATTTAATTTAAAAAATTAGAGAAAAGGATTCATATCTGGTTATCGTGGATTAATCAGAGTTTGTGGATGGGGATATAAAATTAATTTATCTATAGTGAGTTATTTGCATCAAAGCCCTGTGCTCCTATGCAGCTGTCTGTCCCTCAAGGTCTATTACTGGAGCAGTGCTTCCTTTCAATTACTTGCTATGGAAGTTATTCGAGATATATCAGCAAACTTCAGACTCTCTGAGCCTCGCTCTTCCCACATATTCTTAAGCTGGGTATAGGCTTTCGGCTATTCACTCCGCGACTCACCCTCAGTCACCCTCGGGTTCACCTAAGCCAGGAGTGTGTTTTCAGCAGCTCTCTACCTTGAGCTAGAGCGGGAGAAATTATTAATAACTTATTCTTTCATGCTTTAAAATGCAGACAAAATGGACAACTCAAGTGTTGGGGTTTTTAACGCTCCTTGACGTGTCTCCAGCAGATCAAAGTTCTTGTCCGTCGTTGTGCCCGTGACAGCGGCTGGAAGTCTCTGGAAAGGGTTTTTTCTCGGTATCTGAGCAGCTGTCATTTTGCCTTTCTTTAAAGTTGCTTCACTGAGCTAACACAGAGCCTGGCTTTCGAGCTAGCCAAGTTTCTGTCTCGTGCAGCATTTAGTCCATCGGCATCTGTAGGCACGAGCTTTGGGCTTGGCCATCAAGACTTCCCTAGCACGCACATCGCGGCTCCTTGTCCTGCTTTGGTTTTGCTGGTGTTTGCAGCTCAGGCATTTTATTTGGAAGTTTGTTAGAGGCAGCCGTTCGGTGCCCTTTCTCCCGGAGGCTTTTCTTTTCTATCCTGGATATGTCACTAGGAACTGGGAATGCTTTGTTTCCTTCCAGATCCCTGCTCTACTTAAGGGAGGGCCAGGATGCACTTTTCAACTTTAGGTGTCCAGAGTTGGATGAAGTAGCATTATTTTTAATATACATTAGCCACCGTCACAGCCTCCAGGGTGGGACAGGAGATCCTCTATTTAATTTCTTACGTTGCAAACGGAACAGAAAACACATCGGACGCCAAGGGGTGGTGAAGCTGCTCGGGATGGGCCGTGTCCTCCGGGACATCACGAGGAACAGGAGCATCTCGATGGCGCCAGGCAGCGCGGGGGCCTCGTCCTGTCCCTCCTGCCGCTGCATGTGCCGGGCAGCCCCGTGTCAGCCCCGCGGTCGCCCGCACGGCCGTCTCGTGCGAGGTGCCCGCGCACCCTGCGGAGCTGCCGCGCAGGGAGCACCTCGCGCAGCAGCAGCAGCAGCACCAGCTCGCGGAGATGCTCCGTGAAGGGCTCCGCTTCCCTTCCCTTCCCTTCCCTTTGTTGGAGTGAGTCTGTTCCGTCCCCTCGCCCTCCTCCGCGAGCTTTGGTTCCGCTGAGCTTTGTCCTCATTTGCAGGGGGCTCATGCGGAACGCCGGGAGGAGCGCGTCTCGCTCAGCCCCTGCTTCCCAAATTCACCCCTCCGCAAGCACAGCTATCGGTGCCACTGTGGATGCTCCCACCTTCCCGAGCACCTCGGGAGCGGGAGCAGAGGGCTCTGCCTCAGGTGCGCGTCCACGGAGCTGCCGGAGCTGCCGTGTGCGGAGGGGGATGGGGCGCTCGCCCTCCTCCGCGCTGGGCTGTGCCGAGCCGTGTCCCTGGCTCAGGCCGGTGCTGCGGCAGCAGGGGACGAAGCAGCAGCGCTGCCGGCAGGGAGGGCTCCCGCGTCCCGGCCGTGGGGCCGAGCGCTTGGGCAAGCGCTGCCGGCGTCACGTCACCGCGCGGGGTGTCTCCAGCCGGCCCCATCCATGGTGCAAGCCTGGCGAGGCAGGAGCTAAGGGAGAGGACAGCGTCTGCGGGGACGACCATGGGGGCTCCAGTCCCACCTGCGCTGCAGGGGCTTAACGTCCCCGAGGGGCTCACAGCCGGCGCGGGCACGGGAAGGGTGAGATGTGGGGCTGGACCCCCTCCGTCAGCACAGCTGGGCACGCACACCGTGCAATAGGGGTATAACCCATGGCCGGCGAGTGCCAGCGCTGCCGCCCCACAGCAGCTTGGGGGGCAGCTGCACCCGCAGCGCGGAGGGCTCAGCCCTCGCCTCGGAGCAGCCTTGTGCACCCCAGAACCCTGGCAGCAAGTGCAGTGCAGAAAGGGGTGCTCACCCTCCCTTCCCTTCGGGTGCTTAACCCCGTCAGCGTGTGGCGCGAGCCCAAACCCACCCCCGCCCCGAGCTGCGGCGAAGAGCGCCGTCATTGCGCGGCTGTGCCCCCAGCCCGTGTGGGGAGCGCGTTCCAGGCACTTGTGGGGCTGCACCCCCGAGCATGTGGGGGTTCAACGGGGCTCCGTGTGCGGGGACAGCCCGGCTCCGCGCGTGGGGACACCCCGGCTCCGCTCGCTCTTTGTCCTCCCCCCGCTCCCCACTTCTCCCCTCAGCACTCGCCTCTCTTTGTCCCGCTTAGTAACTGGGGCTCCCAGCCAATCGCCGCCGAGCCGGCCCGCTGGACCGCCAGTTCATTGGACGGGCCGCCGGCAGCCCTCAGCCAATCGGCGCGCGCGCTGCTCCCTCAGACAAAGACGGCCGCTCTGGCAACCCGGCGCAGCTCCCCCCGCCCCTCGCGCGTGCTCCGCGCAGCTCCCCTTGGCGGCGCGCCAGCCGCGGCACCTACCACTCGCCTTGCCCTCCTCGAAGGGGGGGGCGGGAGGAAAAAGGGTCGAGACAGGCGGATAAAATACGGGAAGAAAGGGGGTAAGTGGCCAGCAGGGCAGGAAGAAAGTATTTTAAAGCGAGCAGCTTTCTTTGCCCGCACGCTTCGCCGAGCGAAGGGGGACGTTCCCCTCCTCCGCTCGCTGTAGGCACCCCCTGCCATGCCTCGTGGTAGCGCCCGCCCGCGCAGCGCCCCCCTCCCGCCCGCCTCCAACGGGTTAAAAAGGCGGCGCGAGGCCCCGCCCCTCCCGCGCGCCGTCGAGGGGGGCGTGGCCTCGTCGCGGGCAAGAGGCGGTTGGCGACGGTTGGGCCCCTCAGAGCCTCTTAAAATGAAACCGAGCGGGGCCGGGAGCGGTGCAGAGAGCGACGGGCCGCGAGGTGCCGGGGCCGCGCGGAGCCGCCGGCCGC
>JAWLRI010000763.1:5783825-5886687 GCA_034781795.1 Crypturellus tataupa
GGCGAGGCGAGGCGAGGCGAGCCGAGCCCGCGCTCCGGGCGGCTGCTGCTGCTGCCCGCCGGCCACCCCCGCCGCCCTCCTCAACCGGCGGTCGGGGAGCCCAGCCGGACGCCAAAAGCGCCCCTTTCAGCCGCTTTTTTTCACCTTCCCCCCACACATCCATCTTCCGCCTTTGTGCGGGGGGCTCAGTTTTGTTTTAAACCAGATCTTTTACCCCCAGAGGGGCTTTTCTTTTCCTTTTTTTTTTTTAAAAAAATCTTTTTAGAAAGTGGCTTTTCTGTGGAAAGGTGTCTTTTTAAACAGCAACAACGACAAAAAGCACTCTATTATATACGCAATCTACCTAGTCGAGTCCTGCAGGGCAGCTGCTGGGGTGTCTCGCGTGTGTAGGCTTGTATTTTTTTTTTTTTTTTAACTTGTAAGATTTTTATTTTTTTAATTTTTGACAGAAGTGTCACATCAAGCCGAGTGGGTTATCCTCGGCTTTTTTCTCCCCCACCCCGCTTCCCCCCTCCTTGCCTCTCCTCTGCCCATTAAACGCAAAGAAAGCCGGTCTCTCGTTTATAAACCCGCCGGGAGTCGCCTGTCGCGATGTACAACACAGTGTGGGATATGGACCGCGATGACACGGACTGGAGGGAAGTGATGATGCCATATTCCACTGAGCTGATATTTTATATTGAGATGGACCCTCCAGGTACGGAGCACAAGTCTGCGCGCGGGTCTCCGCGTGCATCGCTCGGCCGAGAGATGCTGCGTTTTATTTTCCGGCCGTTACTGCCATCTCCCTGGCCCACCCGTCTCGGCATGGCTCCTGATGGCACACTTTTCCGTTTGGAAAAGGAGCGGGGGGATCTGCAGGGGTGGGGGGAATTCTGCTTCTAAACCAGCTCCGATGCCTGTGTAAACTTTGCACTCACTCGGACGCTGCTGTCTGCAAAGCAGAAGTGTTTTAAGGCTGATTTTGTTTGGCTTTTGCGGGGGCGTGTGGAGGGGCCACAGTGATTATCTTGCTTTCAGGAGGGTAGAAGAAGGAGAAGGAAAAGAGCTGCTAGCAGTTTCTCTCCTGAGTCTTTTTTTTTTTTATAACCTTTATTGAAAACTGTATATTTTAGATGTCTTCATTGTTAGAGCAGCGGTTTTATTACTCTCTTCACCTGTGTGTCTTTATGTGCCTGTAGCACTTTGATGTTAGTGATTTACCTACCTCTTTTAATTCAGTTTCAGTTTAATAGTTTTTTACAGTTTCTGAACCCTCTTCTCTCGACTTCTATTACTGCATTGACAGATTGTATGTGTCGTTTCTAAGTCCTTGTTCTTGTTTTTTTGGAAATACGTTCCTTGAGGCAGCATCATTTTAATAATAATAACCTTGTTTTGAGGCAACTTTTTTTTTCCTCCTATTGATTGCAAGTGCTGAAAATAGAGAAAATGTTTCATCCTTTGCTTGCCTAAAGTTTTTAGATAGGACAGAAAGTTTCATTTGCCTCTAAAGAGTGAGGGAAGGCTTACAGATGCGAGAAGAAGTTTGATTCTTTCTTTGGCAATAAATTAAGCATGGATATGTAGTTTTGAGACCCTGCTTATATCTAAGTTTGTAACAGGTTGAGAGCAGTGAGATGATTCAGGGGTGTCTGTGTGCTTTGGTCTGATTTGCAATGTACAGTAAGACAAGTATCAAAAATCTCAGCCTGCCATCAGAGAAACTGATAGCAAGTCCTTTGTATGTGTCTCTGTCTGTGCAGTGTGTACTCCTAGACTTTCAAAATGTGCTTTTAAATCTGTGTCTGAGTTATGGCTTGTACCTGAAGGTGTGTTTTTCTCTCTCTGTTTCAACACAGCGAGCTGTTTTTCTATCTCCTTAAGTATGTGGGTACTTCCACTAAAGGTAGAGGTTGAGCGGGAGGGAGGATACTCTTAAGATTTTTGGATCTCAGGGACCTGTAGTCACTTCCTCTAGCAACTCTGACGCTCTAAAATTGGACAGATCTCCAAGATACGCAGTACTGGCCACTGCTCATTAAATTCTTGCATAGCTGACACTACCTATTTTTAGATGCTACTCCTGAACGCCTAAAGTTCAGTCAAATCCATTTGCTTGCTGCTATGAATTTCCAAGGGTAGCTTTTCTGTAACTGCATGTCCAGTTTCAAATGCTTAGGCAGGTAATAATTCTGTCTACTTGCTTCAAGGAAACAAAAAGCAAGTTTTGTTGTAGGTGCCTGCAGACAATGCAGACAAAAACGCCCCTTAAGTGGTTTGGTGTGAGGAGACTGCTAAAAGTTACGTTGGCCTAACTGTACTAGTTACAAAAAATATTTTTGTTTTGTTTTGTAATATTTATGCAGAGACTGGGCAGTGCAGCCATTAGAAGTTTATGTTCAGAAGCAGTGGTTCTGTCGTTGGTATAGTCAGTGCTTCCATCACTAAAGTTAGTAAAGGGCTTGATGCTGTGTACTGATCCCCTGCAGTGTTGAACTTTATCTTTCCTAGTCTTTAGCTAGAAAAGTCAGAGCTGGGAAAGATGCATGGGATGTTCCCCATGTGCATGTCTTGATTTTGTAGAACTATAAATTTTATAGGAATGGAGTGGGGAGAGGGGGAGGAGAATGTGTCTAAGGTCATCTCCTTTTCCCTAGTCTGGAGGTGGTATGGAAAAGCATTTTAAGGTCTGGAATGATAGGTCATCCCTAAGGGGATTGTGGAGGAATTTATTTGGAAGACTTAGACACTCCACATGCCTTGTGATAAAGTCACTTTGCTTGCACCCGGTAACACCACAACTGAACCTGGCCCCCTTCCAACAAAAATCTGCTAGTGCTTTCAGTACAGAGTTCCCCTGCCCAGTGGCTAGAGCTCCCAACCAGCTGACTGGTGGTGCTGGGAGTTTTCCGCGGTGCCCAAGCTAACAGCGCACAAGGAGCTGCTGTGCTGCCGGCATAGGCAGCTCACTCTTTTGTTCGCAGAACTTGCGGTAAGAGATCCCTGGCTGCTCTTCACACTGCAGTACTGGGCACTCACTGATACTGGGAGGAAGTGGCTCAAATCCTGCGTGGCTGCTCACAGTTGCATTTTAGTTGGTGTAAAGTTTGGGCAGAAGACAAAAGCAAGGTTAACATAATATGCAGTGTCACCAGTAACCTCTGAGTCAGGGGTAGGGATACGGCTTCTTGTTAAGGCCAATAGACTTTTAATATATCTTGGCAGGCCACCTTAATACCCACCTTAACATTGGCCAATAATAATGCAGAAATAAAATCCAGTGGTAGCAGGCAATATGGACAGAAGCTGTAGGCACTGGCAGGCCTCAGTGCACCTGCACTGGCTTATCAGAGGGTTCATGTTTTCTCTCTATATCAGATATTGGAGGTGTAAATGCATGCTTGGAGCAGTTCTTGGAGTCAATCTGCTAAAGAGTTTGGTCAAAAAATAAAAATATATCTATATAAAAAATAAAGATGTCTGTCTTGCATGGAATTTTCTCCAACTCCAATTGGTACAATGTCAGGAAAAAAGTGGTTGTCAGCTTTGTTCTAGCTTTTAATCCTAAACATAGGAGTGGGGAAGTTTTCAAAAATGGACTGGTAAACCTGTGGTTTCAGTTCTACAGTCTTGCAAAAAAAGCCATGCTTTATAGCACTACTGCTAACACAGCAGCAAAAGTGGTGGCAACCAGCAGGGTGACTCCTATTTCTTTCAAAGGACCTAAAACATTTTCTTGGTACTTGCATATCTTTTGGCATAATAAAATGCATCGCTGACATAGGTGTGTCCATAGTTTGTGTAATAGCAGATAACTCTAGATGCAACAAAATAACTTGCAGTGTCTAAAGACAAAATTGAAGCCATGAATTGCCGGTAGCTAACACAGCTTTTAAACTTCCAAATCAGAATTAATATGGAATACCATGGCTATAAAAGCACCATACTGATTCAGGCATTGGGAGAATGGCTAATCAGTGTCATGCATTTTTGTTCTTGCTACCAGCCCTGCTGTCTGAAAAGACAACTCAAGGAAATAGGGTACAGGATTAGATTTATTTTTATTCTACCACATCTGTTCATTCTGCAACAGTTTGTAGCTGCCAGAAGTTTTCTGAGTAGAGGATCTTGAACTGACTGTAAAAGTTATTGCAGTGCCAAATCCCTTACTACTTAGGTACTTGGGTATTGCATTGCTTCTAATTAGTAGGAGTGAAATGTGACTTTCCCTTTCTCTCTGTAGACCTAGGCAGTATTATCAGTTCTGTTGATGATAAAATGTGTGATCACTGAATACATTCTGTCACAGTTGGATGAAAATCAGTAAGAGTTTTCTTCTGGGATTTCAGATACAGATGTCAGCAAAGATATTTGGCTCAACTACAAATTAGAGGTTAGTTTCAGTTGTGGGTTATGAAGAAAACCGCAAGTCTAAAGTAGATTGACTAATGCAGAATGGACTCTGTCTATTGATTTGCAGATAATATAATAAGTGTTTGTCCTAAAATGATATAAAAAGTACCCCTTTAAAGACTGCTAGGCACAAATATACCTGACTGCATTTATATTCTTGACCCAACTGCATTTTTCAAGACTACTATTTTTCCTTGCCTCCCTGTGCTTATACCAGCTACAGCAAAGCTGTTACTACAAAATCTATATTCCTTTAAAAAGGAAAAGGGTGAGGCATGAGTAATAAACTGTAGGCTGCTCAGTTTAGCTTGCAAGAGCAGTACTACCATTGTATGACAGAGACAAGTATTCAAAGAAAAAAGCTGCATTTATTATAGCTTCTACTTCTCATAATTGACAACCCTTGTTTTAAGGGAGTACTATAATTTAAATGAGGAAAACATAGGATTCTGTTCTGTTTGTTTGGATATGAGTCTGCTGTATCATCCGCAGTGTTATGTGACAACTGAATGTGGCTGCACGGTTTGGGATTGAGTGGTGCAGTTGCCAGATGTAGGTGAATACTGTGTGTCTGCGCCTAATTTTCTGATGGAAGAACGGTTGAAAACTTTATTACGTTGTCCTTCAGCTTCTTTGGGCTGCCTCTAAAAGCTTGTGAAAGAAAAGCTCTGCTGTCACCTCTCTAAAAACTGGAGTAGATCTTGCTACTTGGTCTTGTCAACACAACAGCACTGTAACAGCAAATGTCATCATTGCAAATGAGATTTTCGCTGGAAGTCAGGCCCCCAAAATATAGCCGTTTGGGGACAGCATGTTTCCTTATTACAGAGACAAGGAAATTTCTGCAAACTGTTTTGGGATGGAGCAGGGAATAAAGACTCAATAAACTATACTCAGCAAGTCTTGGAAAAAGGTTTCAAAACAGTTCTCAGCTCCTCTAAGGAAAAAGGCATTTTTGTGTTGTTTTTGTTACATGTAGACTTCTCTAGTCTTCATTTAATTACTGCTGTAGCAGTCTCTTATTTCTACTTGTATTTTCAGAGTTGTTTTTGCATTCCTTGTGTTTGGTTTTCATTTGATGGTTCTAACTGTTAAAGAATATCACTCATCAGCTTTCAATTAAGTACATGAATGTACAAAGTAGCATCATTAATATAAAGTGAGATGGTGCTTTGTTGGAATAGGGAGAACTTGCTTTAAAAGGCTGGAATTCTTACCAGTAGGCTTTCAGATGACATAGAAAACAAGTTGAGAATAGAAAATGTAGTGAAGGGTATTATAATTCAATTGTCCTGAGAAGCTGCAGGTTTACGTTAACTAAAATACAAAAGAATGTCCTGGAAAGAAAGGGAGCTATTTGTGGCATTCTTGAAAGCAAAACCATCCCTAATGGCCTGAAATGTCAGTTCTGCCCTGAACAACTTTGTATCTCATCTGAAGCCTCTAGCTGACAGTGTTGCTCCTTGGAGTTTCATTTTGAAGGATCTAGTTTCCCAAGCTGTAGAAGACCTCCTTCTTCACCACTGCATGCAGCATACCTTATTCCAGAGTTAACCTTATCCTTACTCTATCGTTTGGGAGAACTGAGCAGCATAGTCGGATGTATGGATTTGCAACCATTACTAAGAAGTTACATCTGGGTGCCTTATATCATCTCATGTTGATTGGTGAGTCACTCTGGGGAAGAGAGCTAAAAAACACTGGAAGAAAGAGCAATGTAAAGAAACTTTTATCAGTGTTTATCTGTATGTGGTTATTGTCACAAAGACTGTTACTGTCTTGAAATATGTAAAACTCTGGCACAAGTAAAACAATAGGTGTGTTCTAGCTAGATTTGGGGCACTTCTGTTTGTAAAGTAGGTTGCTGAGTAGTGCTTAAAGAGCAGATTTTGCTCATGTATTAGATGTTCCTCTGAGAAATGAATCATTTTTTCTTCTGTTTTTTTTTTTTTTTTTTTTTTTTCCTGACAGGCTAATGTCTGTACCGTAGCTAAGTCTGTTCTTTGCATAATCTAAACTGCAGCATATAAATTTAGATTGTATTCCCAGAGTGAGAAGTTACCATTTTCTAAAGAAGATATTTCAGTTGTCCTTGATCTTAGCTATGCCCTCCTCTCAAAAGTCAAAGGTTTTGAAATAGTTTAGTGAAAATATTCCAGTACCTTAAGTTTTGCTAGTGCACTTCTAAGGAAGAATGTCTACCAAATGGAAGTTTTATAAAAATGCATACAGCTCAAAGCAAGCAAAACTGCAAGTGGTGTCTGTTGTAACCCTTCCCAGCAGGACTACAGCTGCCTGGTGAATCCTGATGCCAAAGCACGATACTCTGAAGTTTCCTCTGGCTGACCAGGATCCACGTTCTTTTCTGGGTTTGAGTCCAATAGCGCACTGAAGACAGCCAGCGCCCATCCGGCTCTGTTTGGAAGAGGATATCAAACACTCCAAATGCCTGTGACTATGTCCAGCACTTCACAAGCTCTACTAGTTTTCATGAATGCTGGAAAGCTGTTACTTTAATGATATGTATGTTGCTGCTTCTAAAATCAGATATACTTGAGGCTGACAAGTGATAATTTATAAAGGATTTGAAAAAATACTTTTTAGAGAAAAAATCTTTATGGGAAGTTGGACAGAACAATAAAACATCAATCTATATCCCCTTCTTCTGTGCTTTGACTCTAAGATAACTTGATATTTGGTTTTGTGGTATTTAGAGGCTCTTGTCCTTCAGATCAGGTTTCTCCTTCAAAACACAAACATACTGCTTTCTTCTGCTTAATACTTTTTACCCTCTTTCTCTGCACTTCCTCTTGAAAAGAGAAATTGAGACACTTTTTTTTTTTTTTTCCCAAACTTTTCCTTCCCTGAAGAAAAGGATTCTGGTAGGGGGGCACAGCCCACTGTGCCATTGTGTTCCTTCTGACTGTGGGCAGGAAGACTTGCACTCCACAAAGCCTGCTTCAGGAAAATGGTTTAGACATGATATGGATGAGAAATTCATTGATGTATCATGTCCATAAATTCTACTCTCTCTATTACAATCAGAATTTAAAATTAATAATTAAATTTCCCAGTTGGTAGTCATGATCTGTTTCTCCAGTATGACCAAACTGAAGTTTTAGGAATCTAGATCACTGACTTTTTGGGGAACTGCTCCTGAATTTCAAGTTAGTATTCTTTGGGTTTAGTGGCATGTTTCACTTGGATTTTTCTCCTGCCTCCGAAAGTAATCTCCTGAAGGTTTCAGGGAAGCTTGAATCAATGAGGTGAACACTTAAGATCCTTTCTGTTTAGAAGAGTGCGGTCCAAAGCACGCTGTTTGATCAGTGTTGGAAAAAGAAGTCAAATTGCTTTTGTCAAATGGATTTGATTAAAATATTTTGAAAATCACAGTGTACTCAAGGAGATCAAATCCCTTTTTTTTTTTTTTGTTATACCTGAAATATGAGCTGTCTGAGGTATACTAGCTGGGATGGTGACCTTTTATCTTCTGAATTTCAGCCTCTGCTGAGGGTGTTGCATAGGATTGCGTGTATTGGCACTTCTGCCTTACTGTAACTGCCTTTCTGATCTCTGGGTGTATGTATGAGCACGCACACAAACTGCAACTGTTTTCTTCTGAGTACTAATTTGGAAAGCACCTTCTGATCTTCATTTAGATGGATCTCTGTTAGCAATTTAGGTAGTGTTGAAATATCTCTGTTTAGTAACTACAGAAAATAGTTTGGCATATAGCAAGGACATGTGCTGTGTGAAGGATATTTTTATGTACTGCTGTGAAAGATCTGAGCCAGCGGAAAACTGAAAAAATGCTGCTTGGAGCAGGAAGAGTCACATGTATTTAAGACTGTATTATTATTTTCAAGAGGTAGACTCCTCTTCAACAAACTTCTCATGATTACCTAAACATTTCTGTGAATTAGTTCTCCAGTGAAGTTTGTGTTTGATGTCTGGATAGATGATTACTCTTTGACGCATCTGAGGGGGAAAAAAAAGTCCCCTGTCCTTTCTCATTTCAAGTGCCTTTTTCTTTCTTTCCCTTTTTTTAAAAAATAAATCCTCTAGTTAGCATCTTTCACTACCTCAGTCGGATTAGCCCTTATTACATTGTCCCATGTTCCACAGTAGAGCTAGCAGGTCACTGTAGATCTGTGGTTATGCTCAATTGTACACTTTCCTAGCTCTTGCACACAATTTATCTTCATGCGTTGACCAAACGGTTGCTGTAGTGGCTGTTTGAAGATTCTGCTTGTATAGGATAGTCTTCTAGACCTGCCACTGAATTCTGTGAAAGACAGTTGTTGATAATAGGTGTTTCAGATTTTCATGGGAAATGATTCCTTCTGACTTTCATCCAAGAGCTGGTAAAAGCCTAGGCCTCCTGGTTGGTAGGGAGTGCTATTCCTTTCTGAAGTGAGCCAAGCATGTGATGCTAAGGTAGTAATGATCTTCTTTCTGAATGAATACAGCAAGGACAACTTTTAAAGCATTATTACTGTCTTGATATCCAGCTTATCAACAGTAAACTAACTGTGCTTGCTAAGTAAAAGAGGACTTGTGGTTTTCATCCTAATCATGCTAACTTTGCAACAGTCTTCAGCTCTGGTAGTTATTCAGCCTCAGACACTGTAGTGTTACAGTTTTACTGTGGTCCATGTTGAGAGAGAGAACATCTGTCATCAGACAGTGAAAATAATTGGGTTTTTGGGGAGTTTACAAGGTCTCCATGCAAAGAGTGGAATGAAAGGAAATGCCATGTTATTTTATAATGATGAAGTCAAAAATCTCAATGTCGTCTGTCTGGCAGTGAGAATCTTTGATTTCTGCCCCTCTGTCGGTGAAGTAACAAACCTTGTGACACAGTGATGGTACTTGCCACGTGTCCAAGGGTGACTTTTGTATCCAAATTGGCCCCTCTTTCTTCCAACCATTGTTATTTGCCTCCCTCCCTCTTTTAACCTGTGCAGTAACTGTGAGTGCTCATGAAGAGCAAATAGAGTGCCCCAGAAGCCTGACAGCCTGCAGCGGTGCTTGTGAGCCGAGAGAGAGAGGATTGGATAGCTGGGGAGTTTTCAAACAAAACAGATCTTTATCAAGAAAGCTGATTAATCAAACTGAAATATTTCTTGAAGGTGTTGCTTTTTATGAAAGTTCACAGAAATGCAGGCAAAGCTATAATGGAAGTGTTTTCATTGGAAACTTGCCTGGCTTTTTGCCAACTTATCTGTTCTTTTCTGTAATGAGATATTGAAAGGCTTCAATTCTCTGAATATTTTTTGGTCTTTGGTGTCTCGCCTGATCTGGTGGAGGAGGGCAAACATGCGAGCATGCATGAGCTTCCAGGGCCAGCAATATTGTGATCAAGTAGCTTCCCCATCTGTTTCTTGAGGAGTTTTCAGGGCTTGAGAGCTGCCCTTTGGGGAAAAGAAACTTAGACGTTTGGACGTTGATGCTCCCTACTTTGAGAACACGGTCTTGGCAAGAGAACTGACAAGCTGAGATGTGCAGCTGCCAAGATGACTTACCTGTCACTATTAGTGAATGAGCTACTGTCACCCATGCACGATCCTCCCCTCTGTCAGCTGAAGAATCTCAGCAGAAGTACGGTGCCCTATGGCTCCTGCTTGCATGCACAGAAGATGGCTCCTGCTTGCATGCACAGAAGGCAAATTCACCAACAAAGTGCAAAAAGCGCCTTTGTTCAGGCGCATTTCCCCAAGCTCCATTTGTTTTGAGGATAACTAGCAGTGTAGCAGTGACAAATAAAGGACACAAAGATTTTGAGTATCAGCATTAAATGTGTTTTGAGAAATTGAGTAATACTACATGAAATGGCTGAATATTGGGAGACTCTCTCTTTCCCAAAAGAGAAAAGCTAGCTTGCACTTCCATTGCAAGTCCTTATCCATATCTACACTGGGAAAGTATTTCTCAAAGACTGTGTCATTAAAATCTTAGTTGCTCTAACTTTGGAGTGTTTGCCTGTTTCCCTAGTAATGACACTTTTCAAGCCTTCTATTATGCTTCATAGGGTGCTGTATGCCAGGTTTTCTGAAACTGGATAACTGTCTTAGTAATCCTTAGACCTGTTAAATGCCTGTCAGAAAATATATAGAGAGTAGATTGTGATCTTCAGAAGGAAGCAGGTTAGTAAACAGGAAAGTGCCAAGACTTAAAATTGATTGCTCGGTAGTTACGATTATATGTAGCAATGCAGATAGTTAATACTGCATTTAAATCTCCTATGCTTTTAAGTATCTGGCCTGCATCCTTTGGAAAATGCTAGAAGTAAGTTAAGTAATGGAGACATTCCTAGACTAAGTGACATCTGCCTGAAAACTTAAATGAAAGTTTAATTAACTGGCAGACTTATCTCGTACACAAATGCTGTAGCCAGGGAAGGAATGGGCTGCTTGACTGGATGCTGCTTGGGATGTAGCACTTGGAGACCCAAGGCCTTCTGCTTTTTTACTCCTCCAGAATTAGAACTATTGAAAACTCTCATTCTTTGAGCTCTCTGGCTCTCAGATCATGTAAACTTTAAAAATTTTTGATTAAAAGCCTAGCTGGGAAAAGTGGCTATCTGCTGAAAGTCAGGGTACTTTACTGAAGTTAAATTTGGGATTAATACAACCCATTGTCTTCTGCAAGAGACTTTAATTTGAAAAAAAACACAGCAGTACTAAGCTGCAGACACTGGCAGGTTTTCTATGTTGTCTCCATATTAGAGTTGATCTGAATTTCAAGGAATTATATCTGTTAAATCTGGAAAAACCTTTTAAAAATGTATGTAGTCAAGAAAGTATTTTAGCGTCACCTAATCGCTGGGCTTTTCTCTACGGAGCGGTGATTGCTGCTGCGGCGCCGCTCAGCCCGAGCTACCTGCTGGAGGCTGCGCAGTGGCACCCGGCCCTGACGTCAGCAACACGCGATCGCGCGGCCTGCCTGCATTGGCTGCCTCAGCTCTCTCTGGGCTCTCGTCTGCTGCTTTTTATTTTCCTCTCCGAAATGACACTGCTCTGGGATTGGGATTTAGCTCAAGCCAGACTGCTGGGGAAGATGGAAAGAGAAGGGACTTAAGAGTGCTGGAGGAATTAAAAAGCAAGGTGCCTGCTGGTTGTGTCTTCCTTGCTGCATGCCAGGCAGTCGCTGAGGTCTGAACATGGTCTTGGGAATGCAAGGATGGAAGAGCATCCTATTTGGTTTTTGGAAAGATCTGTGTGGTAAAGCTAGACACGGGTAGGGGAGGACTGCTTTGTGTATCTCATCCTAACAGTAAGTTCTTTATTTAGGAGGAAAAAAATACCACTAAAGATCAATGTTCTTTCTGCCCCAAGGAAAGGGAGGTGGGGGGAAAAATCAAGATCTTTCAGTCTAATCATAGCTTGTTTTTAGACAAACTGAGATTGTGCCTGTGGCTAAATCAGAATTGGACTCAGTAATATGGAAAGAAGAACACTGCTGTTCTTGAAAGCATTTCTATTGACTGCAAGCCAGCTCTATTTCACTTTACTGTAGAATTTTAGCTCTCATCAACTGCAGCACACAAAACGGGATTCTTTTTTCTTAGATTTGAATTCCTCAGATTTAAATAAAAATCTGTAGCATCTGTAAAATGTTCTGTAGGATTTCTTCTACATCACAGGATTTCTTCTACCAGGACAGTTAGTACTGTGTAGATATCACTAAAGACTATTTTAGTTTTAACACCTATGTCTGTTCCAACTCATTGTGCCAGCACTCTGAAAGCTACTCCGTTACACCAGACTTGTCCCTCTACTGCAAAATGTTCCTCTCCTATCATTACAGGCTCTGGATTGCAGAGTCCAAAGTGCTTTCTCTCCAGTCATACAGACTGCAGTCATATCAAGCTGAGAAAATAATCAAGCAATGAAAAAAAAAAAAAAAAAGAAGAAGGTTTGGCATATTAGTTTTGTGGACAAAGAAACAGCAAAGGTCTGTTTCTCTGGACAGTACTTCAGTGAATAATGCCATTACTATTCCAAGAACTCAAAGCCCTGAAAGTAAAGGACTAGATCCATAGCACTGTAAAAGCAGAAGATCCACCCTTGCAAGTGCTTTTGTATTTTTCAAATGTGTAAGCTATTAAAGCATTTTTTAAAAGTCTGTTGTGGAAAGAACTGACTTCCATGAGTCAGGTTTTACAGGAACTGCTCCAAGTCTTCTGATTTTTCTCACGCGGAGTGAAATTGTGCAGACAAACCCATGATAGAAAGAACTGACACCTACCTTTTATAGGAAAGAAGAGGAAAAAAAATAAAACTGTAGTGAGGACAGTGGGTATAATATGTAGTTCCTTAAAGTTCTGGTCTTTGTTAGTTTGCTTTTCTGTGCCCAATGCTTTGGAGTGAGCAAAGCTGCAAAATAATTCCATAGTATACAAAGGAGCAAGACTTAAGCATACAAAGAGGGCTGGAGAACCATTCAAGGACTCTAGAGAACACTTGAAAGCCTTTTCTAGAAAGCCCCTAATACCTTGTTCTATTACCAGTGTAAAAGGGACTCTTACACTGTAAAAACCTTGACATTTTTGCTATGTTCAGGCCTTAATTTGTAAAAAGTGAAGTCATTGCTGATAAGTTGTTCCTGAAGGAAAAAAAAAAAATCCAAAAATTGCTTCATGCTATTGTGTTTTCTACATGAACCTTCACATACTTGCTGATTCAGAATCTGCAGGGGAAAGATGCTGGAGCAGATTGAAAACATTCAGTTACTGGGTTTTTCTGAATTCAGATATATTCGCATGTGCGGACACCAGTCAGAGCTTTGCTGCTTGTGTCCTCTTGCTTCCTTAGAGTGTAGGGTTCCCAAGCCCAATTGTGATGTGAGGAGGAAGAAGGACCTGAGAACTTTCTAAACCCTGAACTTTGAATGGGAGAGATGGAACAAAATAGGGGACAGCATAAAAATTAATTTCATTGACTTGGTCTGGATGTAGGCTCCTCTCGCCCTGCAAAGGCAAAATAAAACTTGCAGCGCTACAAGTAAAGAGGAGTTAAAAATGCATCTTATTCTCAGTAGTACATCCAGGAGTGCTTCTTAGGTGTTAAACAACTGTCCTAGTTGAGCTAGGGCCAAGTGCAGCCTCCTAACCAGGAAACTTCACCAAATCCCAAGGTTTGTGCCTTCCTTTTATGAGAGCTGTTATTGCCCTGCTAGATACGCGCACACCTGAGCGCTCCTGGCGCACCTCACAAAAAGAACCTGTTTAATGCGCAGTGCCCCTGAATGAATGCGGCTATCTGACTCAGGTGTTTGGTCAGCAAACCCAGGGTGCAAACGTCTGGGTCAAGGTGCGCGTTTAGTTTAGATTGGCTCGATTAGAGCAGCGTCTGGTTTGTCCGAGAACAGTGAAGTTACTGTGTGTGGGAAATGCAACATGAAATGGTGTTTGAAAGTGCAGTTGGAAGGCAGTGTTTTCTCTCCTTTAATGTGGGAGGTGTGGCTCAGTGGCGAGCGGATGAATGGGGCCGAGCAGGACACCTCTCGGCAGTGCAGATCAAAATCTGCTTTCTACCCATTGCCTTTTGGCCTGCACACCAGCACCGTGTGCCTGAAAACTGGCAGCTGTCACCGTGCATTGGGCCTGCTCTCTGATGCTGTGTAATGGGATGGCAAGGGCATAGACCTGGGAGAGTAGATGCTCTGGGCCTGACTTAAAAACATGCAAATCATTGCATGTAGCTGCTTTATTATCTTTTCTTTGAACTCACGTGATAGCCGTCCCTCTAAAGCTCTCTCATGGTGCTTCATGAAATGCTCCACGATGGAGGTGTTTGTGATGAGCCCCGAGCCCCTCCACAGAGCAATGGAGAGCCCTCAAGCCTTCTTTCTCAACAATAATAGTAAAGAATTTGTGCTGACAGACAACTCTCTACCAATATATTAGTATATCTGTGGCTACTGAATTATTGTTGGAATAGGACTTGCACCCAGGATTGTGCTGAAGTTACTTATTGGAGTTACTTTGGAAAACAGGCTGGATGGCAAGAGCAGAGCTTGAGTGGGTTGTATGTCTTTGTATTGTGGAGTCTGTTTTGAGAGCAGAAGTAAACTCTGTTTGCACTGAATTTAGAATGGGGGAACTGTAGCAGGTATGTCCTTCCGAAGTACCAAATTTGAAGCCAAGATAAAACTCATACAGTTTTGGTGACTGTCTTTTGGGGGTTGTAGCTTCCCTCTTTTCTTTAGTAAAAGGTACTAGACTGTGTAGTTTAAAGGGGTGTTGATAACTTTGAGTTAAATACTCTAATAGTGAGCTAATTTTCCTCTTTATCGCCTTGTGACTCGTATGAATTAACTATACAAAGAGTTGTAGTTTCTATTTCTAATGGGGAGCCCAAAAAACAAGCCCCATGTTGAACATGAGCCCTGGGGTCTCTAATGGGTGTGCAGCTGCCTAATCCTCACTTCTCTCTCCAGCAAAGTTGTTTTTTTTCCCTCCGAGGAGGGCACACCTGTGAGCTCATATAGGTTTCCAAAAGGACTTGCTTTTCCTTAGTAGACGTAGCTTTTCCATAGCTACGTGCTGTGGTGTTCAAGCACAAAACATCTTTGTAACTTGCTTGGAGGTGTAGGCAGTCATAGTCCAGGTGGTTGTGCCTGAGCCAGTCTTCCTTTTAACAAAAGCTTCCATTTCCTCCTATTCCTTACTCTGCTGCTTCCTCAGACTGTGTTTTGTTTGAATGCTGGGAAATCTTGGTTCACAGTGCAGCTGTTGACATCAAAGAACTTTAAAAATCACAGATTCTGTTTATTTTGTGAAACCATGAAATCCAAGTTTATTGGGAGGTTTGCTTGTTTCGGTTGTTGTTGGGTTTCTTTTTCACTACCATATTTGTGTAACATTTCAGCGATATTTCCCCCTATTTACCTTTCTATCTTCTCTTTTTCAGCTCTTCCTCCAAAGCCCCCCAAACCAATGACACCAGTCAATACAAATGGGATAAAGGACAATTCCAGTTTCTCGCTGCAGGAAGCAGAGTGGTACTGGGGGGACATCTCAAGGTAAAGATTGTTTATGATCAAAAACACAGTGGACTAGTTAGGCTTCAGGGAAAGAATGCATCAGTTTCAGACAGCTTTTACAGGAAGAAGTGCTTTGGGACTGTACTTGAGGAATGCTAGAGTGTTCCACTGGACTCAAGATTTGTGTTTATGTGGGTGTGGCTCTTTTGGAGCAGAGATTGTCAATCTTGATGACTTTTTTTTTTAAGCTTTCTCAAGATACATAAAATTAAAAAAAAATATTTGGTTCAGCAGAAAAGGATCTCTGAATATGCAATATAATGATAAGTTTTCAAAGCATATAAGGCTGGGATGCGCGCAATTCAGGAAATTTAGTTGGAGACTTGTTTCGAATAAAAGGACATTTGTTTTTATTTGGTTTTTTTTTTCAACATTTTGTTAGGATTGCATATATATTAGTTTCTATTATATATTGGTATAAAACTTGATCTTAGGCTAACCATCACCAGCTGTCACACAGCAGATGATACAGATACATACCAAATACATAAGTTCTACCTTTTCAGGAAAGACTTTTTCAAATGATTGGGAAAATAGAGGTCTTGGGTTAGGTTCAGAAAATAACATGCTTTTTTTTGTATATTTATTTTCATTGGAAAAAAGAGAACTGTAGTGTCTAGTCATCTCACCCTCTGAAGGCGCTTTTGAAAAATCTAGATTTTGGAACTGCAGGGAGTAACATGAGCATGCTGGGCTTGTGATCAGCAGTTGCTCAAACTCCTACACATAATGCTTTGAAACAGTTTGTCAGATAAAAGCAAGAAAGGTATATTTGTCCAGTAGTCCATTGAAGTTCTGAGAAAGGAAATAAAGATTTTATATCTTTATTGTGCCACTCTTATCTCTAAGGTAAACCCACATAGATCTTGTTTTTGAAGGGCCTCAGCAGTGATATATTTCTGTTAATACTAAATCAAAGTGGAGTGGGAAAACCTGATCACAAAACCTGTTAGGCAGAGTTTGTTTAAAACAGCTCAATATGAGTCTAAGTTCATTGACTATGGATTTGTTCCTCATTTACCAGTGCATGAGATGACAGGAGGAGATGCAACACAAGCCCTGCTGGAGTGGCTTTGTTGAGTTAAAATGTGACACCCGTGCCTATAAGGATGAAATTGCTTATGGCTCTAATTTGGAAGCCAGTAGGTACAGATGGCATCAGGCTGGCGAATCATCAACCAGGTTCTTAAGAAAATTGTATCCTGAGCTTCAGGATGCAGCTTGTAGACAAAAGCCCAAGCCTCTAGATCACTTCCAGCTATTCAAAGATAAGAGGAGACCATTTGAGTAATCTAGGTCTAATCTGCCCAGTGTTTTAAGAGAAATAACCTGCCGTGCATGTGATACCTATAGGAGTCAGTAATCTTAACAGAATGGCTTTCAGGTAGCTAAATTAAATTAAGGAATACACTTTGTTCCTTAATGTTTGAAAAACAACAACAACAATTTTTTTTTCTTTTTAAAATTCAAGCAGACTTCCTATCTCACTTAGATAATGTTGAGCCTACCAGATAAACTTTTGTTTTCAAATGATTGTATTAAAAAGTGCTTAGCAATTTTCTAACAGGTTCTTAGAAGCAGTTACAATGTGCAATTTGTAATCTAGGTGAAATGGTCAAACCTGTCAAGACATTTAACTTTTCAAATGAAAACATTTAAAAAAAAGTACTTATAGATATTTCCTTTCCCTAAAAGATTTCTTGATTTGGCTTAAGACTCTGAGGCTAGTTTTCCTTTTGTTTCACACTTGTAAATATGGAGAAGTTACACTGAAGCTAGCAAGGTTGCAGTGGTTTAAAACTGCTGCAAATAAGATCAGAGTTAAGCCAATAATGAGTCTCTTGAGACTAGAACTGTGCTAAACTCTAGACACCTTTGAGAGATGAAGCTAGAGCTTGTTTCTTAGGAGGTCAGGACTGGCTTCTCAAAGGGCACCTGTTTCCAGTGTGGGCTTTAAGACATGAGCAGCTTACAGTAAAAGGTTGTGAACTCTGAGACACAGCTACCACTGTTGCTCAAATGTAAACTACTTCCTCAGTGGCAGTTGACTCCAGCTGCTATTTTTTCAGTAGGTTTGAACTTTCTTTAGGTAGCCTAAAAGACTGCAGAGACTGATTTTTGAATGCAGATTGCTTCATACTTTGAAGACAAAACTCGTTACTCCTGCTGGTATCAAGATCCTGGGTATTCATACCTATAGTAAAGAGACTGTGTCTTCATGTCTTTTAACTCTATCTTCCCTTCCATTCTCCAGGGAAGAAGTAAATGACAAATTACGAGACATGCCAGATGGAACGTTCCTGGTGCGTGATGCGTCGACCAAGATGCAGGGAGACTACACCCTGACGCTCCGGTAAGTGCTCAGAGGTGACGTTCTGCGGAGCCAGCCCCGCGCAGCTCCTCCTTGTCCCAGTGACGGCAGTGCCGCTGAAGGGCTGGCATGGCCCCAGCTGAGATGGATGCACAAAGATGTGACAGACCACAGAATGAGCAAACGAGTAGCTGGGTGTGATGGTCTGTTCTGTACAGATTCTACAATCCTGACCATGAACTGAGCAGTACTGTAAGGGTCTCAGTGAATTAAATAGGGTTCTGGAGGGCAGCCACTCAGGAGTGCTGAGGTAAAAGTGTGAATAAGGGCTTTGATCAATAGGAGTGTGATGAATAATCTTATCTGTGCAGCTCCAGATAATTGAACACAGTGTCCTCGTAAAGTGAGCATCTTGTGCTTTCTGATCTAAAGTTGAGGAAATGTGGAATTGGAGGCACGTTCATCATTAAAATAGCCCACGAGTGGCAGGCTTCTCAGAGCTGCTCTAGCTTATTTAGACAGCAGACCTCTTGTGACTAGCTGCACACACACATATTTGCCCAGAATGTGCAGCCACTTGCCTCTGCCAGGCTCTCAAGATTGGTCATTACAGGCAAATTGGGAGGATATGTGAGCCACTGCAGCTGTAGTTCTCCTTTGGGAGTTGCTGTTATGTATATCTGATGTTGCCATGAGTTTCAGGTGTTTTATGACCTCAAGCTTGTGATTTAAGTTCTACCCTGACTTGTACCTTGAAGTTCAAGACCTGGATGTTAAGGTCTGGCATGGTTTGGTTGTTTGTCTGAAGCAAATGTTTCTAGGAACCATAACTGAAAGTGCAGGAAGGACAGAATATTGTCTAAACAGTCTGTTGGTGAAAAGAGAAAAAATAAACAGTATTTGTGGAAAATGCTAGGATGTATAAATCTGGATAATGTAAAGTCCTAGATTTACAGCTATGTTGTAATCCTCAAAGGATTTTGTTTTGGTTAGCATATCCTGTATTAGCATCCCTAACTTGAAAGACTTGTTAAACACTGTATAAATATATGCTCACTTGTACACTATTAGTGACCCTGAAGTCCAGGAAATACTGGGGTTTCATTTTAATAGGGCTCCTTTATTGAGCCTTAAGCATTCCTGAAAAGCTACTAACTAAGCTAGGCCTTTAGTATGTTAAGCTGGCTCCAGAATGAGCACACAGGAGGTGGTTTGCTTTGGGCTTTGCTCATGTTCAAATAATACACAATGATAATTGTGTGTATTGATTCTTGAACTACCTTATACCTGTTAGTATATAAAGGATAATTATAAAATTAAACTTTATAATTAGACAATTATAGCCATAATCTGAGAGTTAAAATTATTTAACTGTCTGACTGGCTCAAAGATTCTCACCCAGGAATTTCACTGTTTTTGTTAGCAGCCGCAATGTTGAAGAGGATAGGAGGTATGCAGTAAAACCTCTAAATGACTGTACTGTTTTGCAGGAAGGGTGGCAACAATAAACTGATAAAGATCTATCATCGGGATGGAAAATACGGCTTTTCTGATCCACTGACGTTTAATTCTGTTGTGGAACTGATTAACCACTACCGCAATGAGTCTCTTGCTCAGTATAACCCAAAGCTTGATGTGAAGTTGATGTATCCAGTGTCCCGCTATCAGCAGGTAAGGTCTTCATCAGAGCACTGCAGCTTAGTGTAGGCAAGAAAAAAAGTGCAACCATATGACCATTTTATCTTATAAAGCTTGATTGTTGTTTTTTTCCCCATACATACTACTTTTGCTGGAAAACTTGCAAAATGTGAGTTTTCATGTTTGACCCCTCTTTGACAGCTCACACTAAGCTGTCTTCAAAATTCTCTAGATATTTAAGCTTTCTCCTGCGTTTCATAAAGCTACCAGTCTCCATCTGAGCAGTCTAATAGGAAAATGAAGCAGTATGCAGCAACCTTGAGCCTGTTTGAGGAGCCTTTTTTCCCTTGGGCCCATGAGGGGCTCCAGGGCACTGTGCTAGACAGCTGAAGTTGCCCTTGAAAGGCATCTCTGAGCTATGTCACTGCTTGCTTTGTGTTTAGCCATGCAGCTTTTTTAGCATTTTGGGCGGATGTTTTTGTTCAGTAGTCTAAGACATTTCTGTGTTTTAAAGGGTAAAAAATGAAGAGCTTTTTGGAAAAAGCTCTGATCTTTAATTTCCAATTCTGAGCAATTGACTTTCTCTTTTCTCCAAGGTAAGATAGGAGTGTAGACTAAGTTGTCAGGTACTTGGGGGGTCTCTAGTGTTTTTATCAGTCCTAGTGTCCCACAGTTCCAGTTGTTGCTCTTTCTAAAATGTGGAACTTGTTGTGCAGAAGAAAGAGGGATTTCAATTTGGTGTCTGTGTGTTCTGTAGAAACCGAATTATAAAAGTTATACTAATATCTGTAGAAATGCAAGTGTGTATGAGTGGATGAGCGAATACTCTTAAGGAAAAACTGCTTTGCTTGAAGACTTAATAGCTTTTTGTATATACAGGATCAGTTGGTGAAAGAAGATAACATAGATGCAGTAGGTAAAAAGCTTCAAGAATATCATGCCCAGTATCAAGAAAAGAGTAAAGAGTATGACAAACTGTATGAAGAATATACCAGAACATCACAGGTTGGTTCCACTGCAGTTATCTGCAGACTCTGTTTCATGTTGTTTTTTTTTTTAAAAAAAAAATAAAGGGCTTTAATGTATTAAACCTAGCACAGTCAATTCAGGGTCAAAAATACAAGGAAAAAGATACTGAAATTGGTTTGTAATAGAGCAAGAAGATGTGAAGGTTGATGGGAAGAAAGCACAATAAATATAATTTGTTGGTGTAGGATGAGGAAGAAATAGGAGCTGAGCTTTCTGTTATAATGCAGAACAGTGGAGAAGACCATCCTGTGCAAGCTTTGCACTGCAGGCCACCATTTCAGCTGCTAAATATTTACAGCTGCTGCTTGCTGCAGTGAGAATACTGGAAGGGCTTGGTCCAGTTATGTGTGAAGTCGTGTTCCCATCAAATTTTATGCATTAAGAAAGTGCCAATGTGGTATTTGGACTGATAGGGGGAGAGTGTTTGCTGGGAGGGTGTTCAGTCTACCTGAAAATGAAGATGAAAAGCAAGACTAAAATAGTTCCAAGAGGGCTTGCACCCTAATAGAGGGCATCATTTGAGGTTAGGGGAATGTAAATTTACTAGAAGGGAGTGTAGAAGAGTTGACTACTGAGGCACTTGCACTATAATAAAACCTGATTAATCACACTTTGACTTGTAGGGGGAGAAAAGTTCATCATATCAGTCAATTTAGAGAATGTAATTGAGTCTTGTGTTATCATGTGCATCATGAACAAATGACAAAGACACTTTCCCCACACAGGAAATTCAGATGAAGAGGACCGCAATCGAAGCGTTTAATGAAACTATTAAGATATTTGAGGAGCAGTGCCACTCACAAGAGCGCTACAGCAAGGAGTACATGGAGAGATTTCGCAGAGAGGGGAATGACAAAGAAATTGAACGGTAGGCTTTCAAGCTGTGCTTACTTACAAGGAAGGGCCATGTTTACATATGTATTTTTCTAAAACTTTGACTCTGGGACTGATATACAAGGTGAATGCCTGTAAGCTGCAGTATGAACTCAAAAGTTTTTTTTTTCCTGAAGTGCAGTGTTTGCAGTGTGTAGTTCTCAATCACCAGGCTGACTTGATACAGAACACTTGTTGCTTGACCATGCGGTGGAGTGCCTGTGCACCAATTATTAATGAAAGCTGTCCCTATTGCAGAACAGGATTTGATCATAGGTCCCGTTTTGCTTTTTTTTTTTGGCGGCACCTCGTAGAGGTTTTGAATCTCCTTCCTTGAAGATACTTATAACTTAACTGAATGTAAGATCCACAGACTGAAAACTCTTGCCATAAATGATAGGCGAAAGGGTAGCTGACCTTCTAACAAAAAGGTCTTGTGCCTTTCTGGCACTCACATAGTGATTTTTATGTTAAGGTGTGGGGGAAGAGGGAAGGAACTGCTGTTGCAGTAGTTCTTGGGTGTCTTATATGCATTGCTGTCAGTAAGGTTCAGTCCCTCTGGATGGGATTGACTTCACCTCTCAAAAATTGCACATTTATTTGCAGGATTATGATGAACTACGAGAAATTAAAATCACGCTTGGGTGAGATCCATGATAGCAAAATGCGTCTGGAACAAGATTTGAAAAAACAAGCTCTGGACAACAGAGAGACTGATAAGAAAATGAACAGTATCAAGCCTGACCTAATTCAGCTCCGCAAAATCAGAGATCAGTATCTTGTGTAAGTAAGCCTGACCTGTGCTTCAAAATGGTGTCTCTGACAAACCAGGTTAATGACTGCTCCATCAGGGTAATGGGAATTTAATTTTCTTTTCATAACCAAAGTGGTGTGAGCACTAATGTGGTATTAAACCTTGGCATGGGATATCTGAGTAATTGGTTGGCCTCTTCCTGGCTTCATTACTTTATTACTGCGGTTGTCAGAGTTAAAGGGCCTGCTACAATTAAGTGCACTTTCTGTGACTCATGTAAATAAAGTATCATTTCAAGTTAAATGTGGTTTCAACCAAAACCTGTGCCCACTATTGCAACAAAAGTTGATAGTTTTTGTGCTGGTGTAGCAGATGTTACTCTCGTCCTGTTCTTGATTTCAAAGACTCCTCTGTTACCCAGCCCTTAATGTCCTTGTGCTGGAGTCACTGCCCTGGGATAACTGATTTTGGCAGAAAGCAGTGGGCAATACATTCTCTGAAAAGGTGATGTTAGGTGGTTAAAGAAGTTGGTGGTTAGACGTGACACCTGTTTTGTTTTCTCAGGAAAATAAGCAGCTGTCACAGTTTCTATTCAGCACCGTGCAGAGGCAATACTTCTCTCTGTGCTGTACCCTCCTCTTTTCCAGTTAAGAGGCTACTTCATGACTCTCTTCTGTGCCCAATAGAGGTGGCATCTCGGAAGGCTATTCAGGAAGGTGCTTTTGTGCAATGTGGGCTATCTGGGCCTTCTCCCTGGCTCTTGTTAGCAGAGAGCAAATTAAGCTTTACACTGTTTCTCTACAGGACCTGGTGTTTGAACTTCGGCTTGATCGACAAGAAAACCTGCACACATAGGCTACAATAATATATTAATGCTCTCTTCTTCTGGCAGATGGCTCAACCATAAAGGAGTGAGACAGAAGCGAATAAATGACTGGCTGGGGATCAAAAATGAAAATATTGATGAGTAAGTGTCATTGTACTTTTAATTTTACTGAAAGTGATGCATTGATAAGTGGTATATTTTGTGGACATTGGTAATAAGAAGCACTAGCTTCTCTGTAAAGGATTGCAGAGAAAGGAAGGAATTCTCTAGGGATGCTAATGTCATTTGAGGAAGTAACTCTGCTGAAATATTTACTGTTACAGTCAAGTTGAGAAAAATAAGTTCCACATTGAAACCTCCAGGATTAAAGACTATGAGTTGGTATCAAACGACCAGTAGGAGTTTGACATCCACATTTGAGGGTTTATATGTCACTTGGAATTCTGCAAAAACAAATTGTTTGTCGCTTAACTCCTTTGCTAAACAGAAGTTAAGTTAAATTGATCCCCTCTTGCAGCACGTACTTTGTGAATGAAGAAGATGAAAACCTTCCACATCATGATGAGAAAACTTGGTTTGTTGGGGACCTCAACCGAATTCAAGCAGAAGACTTGCTCTGTGGGAAACCTGATGGAGCATTTTTAATTAGAGAAAGCAGCAAGAAAGGATGTTATGCTTGTTCTGTGGTGTAAGTCTAATTTCCTTTCTCCCATAAGTTTTCAATTCACAAATATATATCACATTTTTAGACCTACACATAGAAACCTGTTGCATATTTGCAGGAAGTTGAGAATGGCATAGCTTTGTTAGAAAAACCTGTTTTGAAAATGTAGTAACTAGTCCTAACAGTCTTTTCTTTCCCCACAATTGGTAGTACAAACCTCTGAAGAATCCCACCTCAAAGCTCTAAGATCATAAGCAATTTAAGGCTGAAATCTACCCTATTTTTATCTGCCAAGGAACATGTGGAAAGGAGAACTGTACTGTAATGCTGTAACATCATCTGTTCTCATTTTGAGACGTGCCAAACTCCCGACTCCTCCTGTTGTGCATTTAAGACAATGGAGGATAGATCTTCAGAGGAGATCTTATACTCTTACCTGATGTTTTGAATTGCACCAGCCTTGCATTGATTTCCCCCTCCTCCCCCCCCCCCCCCCCAATATTTCACTTGATTTTATGCTAGTGTAATGTACACCAGAAATACTCTGGTTCTATTATCTAAAAATCCTTCAAGCCTATTTTGGAGTGCAAAATGGCTTTCACTGATTTATTTCTCATGAGGTTAATTGCCTCTGAAGGCAAGTCAAGGAAATAAATATGGGAAGGTATTTCACCTCAAGGTAACTGAAGGTTGTAGTGTCTGCTATGTTCAGAATACGTTTGTCACAGTCACTGAAGTGACAGGTTCATCAGATGCTTCCACTTGGTTGGTATCATGCTGCAGGATAGCAAAGGGAGGGCATAATGTAACCTGTTCAGACATGTGACTTGGATTGTAAAAGGCTTCAGTACAGGGATTACATAATACTCGATCTTTTTGGCAGATAAATTATTCTAGCAGCTTTGGAAATAATGTGTTCCAGTAAATGCTTTGCCAAGTTAGGGACTCAATCACTATGACTTCAGATAATGAACCAACTTGAACACATGCCATGCTTAACATTAGAAAATGCACATTGAACGTTAGTGCTCTATCTCACAAAATACTCTGTAGGTCCTAAGAACATGTAGGTTTTGGCTTGTTGGCTTAGTTGACAGCTTTCCAAATAAGTTGAGCACAAAGTTGTTGCTGACCTCAGGTGCTTATCTCCTTGGTTAAGCTCTTGACTCTTTTTCCAAGAAACATTTGGAGAACAATGCAGTAGGGAATTGTGCTGCTGGGATAGAAGAGGCCTCTTATGTGGATTATTATGTAAGAGTGTTTAATCACATGCCCTGAAGCACTGTTTCTTCACAGACTATATTAATCTCCTCCGCTTGCATCTACTGGGTACTCCATTATGTAATTTAGTGACTGGCAAGGTTGCTGTGTTAGTTAATTGTTAATAGACTGTCGCTTTGGGTTTGTTCTTTGATGTTAAACTCCTTTTTTCCTTCCTTGCAGAGCTGATGGAGAAGTGAAGCACTGTGTAATCTACAGCACTCCAAGAGGTTATGGGTTTGCAGAGCCATATAACCTGTACAGCACGCTTAAGGATTTGGTTCTTCATTACCAGCAGACATCCCTTGTCCAACACAATGATTCCCTAAATGTCAGGCTTGCCTACCCTGTCTACGCACAGATGCCTCCCTCTCTTTGCAGATAAATCCCAGGGAGGAGGAAAATGTTGGCTGTCTTGGATTCTTTTCTACAATTTTTATTAGAACTTGGAGGGCATTCTTTCTCCTTAGACTGCTTGTTTTGCACAAGAAGTGATTCTGTGAATGTGAATCAAAAAGAGGCCTAGCAGCAACAAGACGACAACTTGGGTGTAGGTGTCCTGGTGCTACCTTAAAAGCTCAGCTGTGCTTTTACACTGATACTTTTGTTTCCTTATGAGGGGAAAAGACTCAACGCAACGCATACAAAAATACTGGAAGCAAAACATCATTTTATGGAGATAATTTTTTGCCAGGCACCTTCGGTGGAACTTCTAATTGGATCCTGTTTTCTCTTGTTCTTGTAGAGACAATGTGAGGCCTCTGTTTGAGGCATCAGTAATGTCTTTCAGTCTTAAAGCCCAAGAAACTAGGGGGAAACTCTACCACAGCAATTCTTCTCTGTTAATTTTAGCAGCTTCACTGCGATTCAGACGAACTTCCAAAAGAGGCTTGTCTTGAGGTAGCGTGAAATTTGGTGAGAGAAGACCAAAGGAATTATGGGAAAGCTTCAGGTTTTTATTTAAATGGAAGAAAAAAAAAATGCTTGTAAAGAAAAGTTGCTTTATTTTTTTGCCAACAGTAACAAAGTTTTGGTTTCAATGGCACTACAGGTCTTCGCTTAAAAGAAACACTTATAACCAAATTGAACCCACCAAAACTTTGTTCGTTGCTAGATTAAGCACTTATGGGAAAGGCTGCATTAGCATCCGCACATACTTTCTACACCAAAACTTGAAACAAATAAAAGGAAAAGCTAAAACATTGTGTGGCTTCACAACGCTAATTTGTCTGACCTGATGTAATTGCTCACTGTCCTCTCTATCTCCATCATTCTACTTCCCATTCCTCGGCTTGGGATTCTGTTTTCGATTTTTAAAGATGCCATGCTTCAGAATGTAAACTAGAACGAAACTTGCACTCAGCTGTTGCAGTTCTCTTGCTGAACAGTGACTGACTCTTGTAACACTTAGTTTTGATGTAAAAGAGGTGCAATCTAATGCTTCTGGATGGCTTACTCCGTACCAAATTATTTCATGGGGAGTAGTTAAAAGTGAGCATGCTAATTGAATCTCTCGTTTGTTCTTTGCAAGCTTGATTCTGAGCTTTCACATCACTGTAGCCAAGCAAGATTTTACACTGGTATAATCTGACCTCTCTTGTTATTTTGTATATTATGCAAAACAGAGGAAGGGAAGAGAGCTGTACTCCTCAGATAGTGGATATCTGGTACCTTCCCTGGGCAAGGGCTGTTGTCAGATACTGGAGGAGATAGTCCTGGGCTGTCAGGTATAGCAATCACCCCATTGATCCCCTCCTTGAAAGAAGAAAGTACACACCACAAGTATACAAAGCAGCTTATTTCCATTCCATAGGGTTATAAAATAAAAAAACAAAAGAGTTAAGTTTGGCAAACTGAACCACTTGGCATCAAAGCACAACTGGCAAAGCAATTGTTCAGTGTGCAACCTTGAAAGTTGCTTTTGTTCCTCTGTTGGAAGTGGTTCCCTTGAAACGCGTCCATTGTGCAGGGCAGGAAGCCGACAGTCCCGCAAATGGGAGCCGACACATTGGGAACTTCTGGACCTGCTTCTGACCCTATTGCTGATTTCCTGCTCAAATTGCCAGGCCTGGTGGTGTTGAAAGTGTAAAATCACCAGAGGCACTAGGAGTATTATTTAGCTGAATGTCATGAATTCCAAGCAGGGAAGCGGCAAGCCTGGAGCGCTGCCGGCAGTTGCGGGAAGGGCGGCGGAGTTGCCTGTTCTGCCCGTGAGATATTTCATTTTGCACTATTGACCCTGGTACTTCCCGGGTGCTTTGTAATCAGGTAGAGCGTAACTTCCAGGCAAAAGGCTCTGTAGATGCCATTTTTTTCTCGTTAAAGAAAAGACTATGAAACTTAGCTGGGCTGAGTAGAGGAGAAGCAAGTTAGTGCAAGCAGGTCTCAAAGTGACCACGTCGTCTCCATGTGCATCCCTTCTCTCTCGCTTCCCCAAGCAAAGGAAACTCAGGCTTAGGCTTTGCTCTTAGCCTTGCTGTGGAGTGGACTCTCCAGCTGTATGTGGACATGGAAATTTTTCTTTTTAAAGAAACCTGCCCTACCTCTTGGATAATTTGCAGTTCTAATCTGGTAACTGTAAAGCTGTCATTCTCACCTCTTGTGCATCTAATGTTCCCTTAGTGCTGGATTCAGGCCAAACACCTAATGAGGGAAATCAGTTCAAAGGCACAAATGATAGCCAGGTGCCTAATTCCTGTGGAAAAATCTGTGCGAGAGGAGTGTCTGGTTGTTTTCTGTGCTCCTGCAATCTCTCAGGGCTTGGCTCTTGCAATGTTAGCATTACAAAATGATGGCGCATGTATTTCTGATTCTCGTTTTTGGGAAAGGAATGAACCAGCTGAAGGGTTTTATATTTACCGTGTTTGTTAGATAGGGCTCAGGCTTGATTTTTGTTTTAAACAAGCCAGGATCTACTTCCAGGCTCGTAAATGCTGGCACACCCTAGGAGTACTGACAGCAGCAGTGTAAAAGTGGGGCTGTCTGACGTTTCCTCATAGCAGGATCTTGCTGATCTTGTGAGGTCTTGGTCCGGACTCCAGCACCGTTTCTGCCAATATAAATACAATATAATTCCATTGGCGTCCGTGGAGGTATCTTGACTTTATGGTGGTGTGACTGAATTCAGAATCTGATCCCTCTTTCTTTCTGATCTCTTTGCTGATCGCAGCTGGTGCATTTGTTGCGGACAACGCGCGCAGAGCCCAAAGCCATCGTGAAGCCCCCACCCTCCCCAGCTTCAGAGCGGGACCGTCACGGGCAGATGCAGCCTGTGCTGTTTGTGTTTGCCTCCTCTAGCCTCAGCAGTGCTTCTGAGCGTCTGTTTTGCCACTGTAGCTCTTTGCACCTGGTGTAGGCACCTCGAGTCCCGTCTGCTAGGATTATCACCCATTTTTCACTCTCACGTGCCATGGCACACGTTCTTTTTGCATGGGTTTTGCACTCGTATGGCAAGTGAAGATGGGTATAAAACTGGCTGACGTGTAGCAGGTGTAATCCCCGGGCAAGGGCTTGGTCCTGCCGCCTTCCTTCTGCCTGGCCCAACTCTGCTCGATAGCGTTAGAGCTGTGGGGCTCCCAGGTCCTTCCGAACTGGCGCGGCTGAGGAGTCGGAACTGGGCCTACGAGGTACAGGACTGCACCTTGTACAAAAACAGCTGTTAAGGCTAAAACAAATACAGGAAATGTGAACATGAAGGCAAAACAAAGGAACTCAAGGTCTTGTAAAGCAGTAAGATGTGAGAAAGTTTTGGTTTCAAGAGTCAAAACATAGGGAGGAAAGGGGGAAATAGTCTCACTGTCGGAGCAGCCGCTTTCTGTCGGGCTACGGCTGGAGGAGCGCTGACTGCGTTGACCCGGGTTGTGTTGAATATATATGTAGAGTTAAATAACTAACTTTTGCACAGTGTTAAATGGGGGCGGGGGGATAATGTTGAAACTCTTAATATGCACAGTTACTTCTAACCTGTTTTGAAGTACATTTGCAGGGATCAGGGATGATTCAGTATTTTGTGCCCGTGTGGATGGGAGCTCAGGTCTGCTTCCCCAGGTGCCATCGCCCCGTTACGCCAGCCAGGAGTGCCACGTTCGCTGAAGGTAGCAAGTTACAGATCTTTTCCCACTAGATCCTTTCTTGAGTGCAAGTGATCTTAGGATGGAAAGAACCAATCTATGAACTTAGAGGGATGTCTTGATATTTGGGCTGCTGCGCAATAGAATGTGAAAAATCATACGTGGTGGTGCATCTTTTCCCCTCAAAATGCTCCAGATTTGGTCCTTGTTTTCTCATTCGTTCTTTATCTCCCGCAGGCGGTGGGTTGCTGAACTGATCTGCCCCTTTTATAGCTGGAGTCGAGAGTTCGCATCCAGTCCAGCCCTCTGTCCCATGCCAAAAACAAAACGCTCTTTCCACGCTCATTTCTCTTGACATGGCAGATGGTCAAGAAATTTTCCATTTATTGTGATGAGCCTGATTCTTTTCTCACTGACACTCATGTAAGCAGGACCTCCCCAGCCAAGAGCATCTCTAGGGAAAGAGCTTGCATTTAGTCATACCTGAATTCAAGTCAGAGAAGGACAAAGCCCAAACCTTGCCCTTGGCAGAGCCGGGCAGCTGTGATGGGGACTGTGGAAGTGGATGCTGACACTCGGTGCCGTTCTGGGAGGCGAGGGGAGGAGGGATCTCGGCCGCTCGGCAGAGCGGGGCAGCCGGATGCGGCAGAGTCGCTAAGAGGTGTCACAGCCTCCGTTTGGAAAAGCCCCTTATTTGGTACTTGAACAATCTTCTATTTTTGAATGTCTGTTTGGTTTTTTATTTTTGTTACTCTACCAGGGAATACAAATCTGAGATGTTAGTGAGTCTCGTACGTTTGCTGCATTGCGCAGACAAGAAACAGGTACTGTCTGTGGCCCGGGAGGGTGAGAGGCAGGTTGAACACGCAGTTTCTACAAAGCACTATGATGAGTCGGGGTCTCGTTTGGATCGCGTTTCAAATCAGACTTCCTTATGTGTAGCTTTCTTTTGTTAATTTGCAAGCATTTGCTTTGGGAAGACCGGCAAAGTCAAAGTACATTCCCAAAGCAGAGTGAGGCAGGTCGGTTAGGGGAGACGCTCACCCAAGTGAGCGATGGAAGCGCCTGGGAACTTGCTCCCCCGTTCCGTGTTGGGCGGTCGCTGGCGTTGCTGATTCCCTGCTCTCCTGTGGCGCTGGGGACCGAGTCTCCAGCGCAAACCAGTGCAGGATTGTTGGCAAAGCAGCCCGAGCGGGCAGGTCCTGAGCGAGGAGCGTCTGGATGGCGCTGGGTCGTCCAGCACTGCTGTGACTCTGGCATTCTGCGGGCAGCAAGAGCTCCCACCACACGGGAAAGGGAAGATTCCTTTAAAAATCTCTCCTCTTTCCCGCTTGCTGGTGAGGGCGGGTGGTGAGGAGCAGCTGCAGGTCCCTTAACGGGCAGGATGGTGACGGGGTCGACGCGCTGGTGCTTGGGGCACTGCTCGGCTCCTGCGGGATTCGTGTTTCTGTGCTGCGCTCGGCGCGGGTGGCAACGCGGTGGCCGGACTCGCCGTTCACCCGAAAGGTTGTCTTTGCAAAAATGGAATATGAGCTTCCGAGGCAGAACAAATGGGAACAGGCCCTCTTCTCCATGGGGAAAATATCGCTTCCCTGATACCCCGGGTGAACCCAAGTGGCTGCAGCGGCCGCCCCTCCCCAGCTCCCGCGGCGGGGTTGGCCTTGGCGAACCCGGGAGCGGCCGCAGGGGTCCCTTGGGAACAGGCCCATGTCCCGGGAGCGCGGCCCCTCCTGGAGCGGCGAAGAGACGTTAGACGAAACCTGTTGATGTTGTAAATCCGGCTGTTCCTGCACCACGGGGTCTGCATCCTATCTGTGAGTGTGCGTGCGCGTGCGTGTGTCCGTACTGTGTGTATATAGATAAGTGTAAGGTATCTTCACACCCGCGCGTCGCTGCCCACTGCGCCGCCCTCGGGAGCGGAGCGGGATCCGCCGCCGGCGCGTCCCGGCGTGCGTCCGGCAAGGGTGGGCGCGTTTGTGTCGGACGAGAAGGCGTCTGTTGTGCTCATCTTGACTACGTGCTCCTGAAACCCCGAACTACGGACTTCCTTTCTTGCTTTGTTTTTTGTTTTTGTTTTATTTTTTTAAAGTGACTGAATTTGGGTTTTATCATTATTTACTCTGGGACAAACAGTAAAAAAAAAAAAATTGTTTCACAGCAAAGGTTTAAAAGAAGAAACCCTCTTGCGTTCCCTCAAGATGCAGCTCAGCGTTCACACGTTCAAATAGGCCTAAAGCTCCGTCCTGTCTGGAGCTGACGGGCAGCGGGGCCGGAGGAGCCTGAGCGAGGGCTGAAACAGCAGCCCCACCTCTGCGTTGCCGCTGCTTTTTGTTAATTAAATTCCATTTTCTTCAAGGAAACTGCATCTGCTGCGACCCTGCTTCTCGGGAAGCTGTTGAGGGCTTCTTCTTTTTCTCCCGCTGAATTCCAGCATGTAACTCGGTACTCCTGTTTGTTATTTGTGTAAAACCTGTTCTTCTGTCGTTTATGGTGTAGTCAAAAAATAATAATGAAAGAAAAAAAAAAGGAATTCATGTAGTTTAACTTTTAAAAAGAAACAAACTGCTTCATAAGGAAACCAATTGTATGTTAGTGTTTTCGGACAAGTCATACTGTAGTTTCTAGATCAGTAATGCAACACTGTACTTGTCACCCGATGTGTTACAATTTTGCTGTACTTTCTTTTACTAGATGGTTGGGCTTTTAAATCCCAGACACTCAGCATCCTGGGCCTACTTGCTCTAGATCAAAAAATGCAATAAAAAAAGAATTGCAATAAAGCACATTGACATGTAATGTTTTCGGAGGATGTTTCGAATAAATTCGGAAGTGCAGCTGGCGCGAAGGCAGATCAGCTCCACAAGGGTCACCTTTAAAAGCGTCAGGAAAGAGCGAAAACGGGAGTAGATGGGATCGTGGCCCTTCCCTGGCGCTCGGAGATGCCTTTTCCAGGTCCTCAGCTCCTGGCCGGCACCATGTGCCCCTTCCGCGCTGCTCCTGTCCAGCATCCGCTTCCCATGGCCGTGGGGCTGCCTGGGGCTCAAGGAGCAGAGAGGGACAAGGGCCAATGCCAGGGAGCCGTCCCTGGAGCCGGGGGCTGGAGGAGCTGTGGGAACATCCCGGGATACTCGGGAGAGGGACAAAACGGCGCTGCGGCCAGCGCTGGGATCAAAGGCTCTCTGCAAACCCGTGAGTCGGCGTTTCTTTCTCAGCCCAACGAGCGGCGTTTTGCCAAACCGCTGAGTTGCCCGTTTAAAAAAATAAAACTGGCCCAGCATTTTCTCAAGTTGCCAAGTCAGCTTTTTCCTCTGCTGAGTCAGCACTTCCTCAGATTCCTGAGTTAGGGCCATCCAAGCCAAATAGGGCAGAAACCCCCATTCCCCAGACCCAAACAGGGCAGAAAGGCCAGTTCTGGAGCGGGAAGCACCAACCTCCCCGGCACCATCTTCCTTCAGGGCTGCCGGGTCCTTTCCTGGTGTCACCGACAGCGTCACCGCCCAGGGCCAGCGCTCAGGAAGGAGCTGTGGCTCGTGGTAACCGCACTGAGAGCAATAAGAGTAATAATAGCAGCAGCAACAGTAACAATAACACTGATGATGACGATGACGCAGTGGTGAGCAGCAGGACAGCAGTCATGCAGGACACACCGGCCCCGCGACCGCCACCAGCCGCTTCCCGGGAGCCAGCGCCGGAGCAGAGGCAGCGGAGAGCCGAGCAGCCAGGAGGGAATTCGGCCCTTCCTGAGGACGGAGGGGTCCTTTTTTGGGGATGGGGGTGGGTGTTTTAATTTATTTCTGTTTAATAAAGGCTAATGAGGTGGAGTTACAAGGAAGATGTAAGTCACTAACTGGCAGCCCCCATTCAGGGCTCTGCCAGCTGTCTGCTTCACTATGAAAACATCGCAGCCCGGAGCCGCCGTAGGAAATTTCCAAGCGGCCGCGCTGACTGGATGGAAAGAAAAACACCGCCCAGCTCAGATGTCTTCGTGGAGAAAGGGCAGATCCCGGGGATTTTTCCATCCTCGGCAAGGCCGCAGTGCTTCCCGCGAGGCCTCCAGCTTCCTTACCATGGCTGGGATATGGGACCCTGTTCTGGCGGCAGTGGCACCCATGGGCTGGGAGCGGGATGCTCCAGGATGCTCAGGGAGACTGCGGGTCTCCGTCTTCTAGGCAGGGAATGGTCCTGGCCATGGCTGGGCAGCAGCCCCCGGGGTGGCAGGTTTTCCCTTCAGAACGGGAGGCAGTGGTGGAAATTCTGAGGTCAGCCGCCCCCGCGCGCTTCCCGCCGGCCGCGGCCACCTCCCCGGCCTGCACGTTTGGCATCGGCTTCGCCAGCTGCGCGGGGGACGCGGCGGCGCCAGGACGGCTGCCCAAAGTGCCGGATGGAGAGAGCTGCGGTGCTGCAATGCAGAAAGCACCCAGCCTTCCTAAAGTATCCTGCCTTCCTGAAGCACTCCATCATTCCCAAAAGCACCCCACCTCTCTGAAAGCCGCAGTCGAACCCCAGCCCCGTTGCCTGCAGTACCCAGAGGTGCCGTATCCCTGCATGCGGCACCAGGAAGCGTGGGGTGTTTTCTTGCACTTGCCAAGAGCCAGAGGCCGCGGCCGGGCGCAGCAATGATGCACACAGCGCTTCCCCCGGGAGCATCCAGGCCGCGCTTGGAGCTGGGGCCAGGAGCTTTCAAGTAAACTGGTGGATTAGGGGTTGGACGAGGACCCAGAATCTCTGTTTCACAGGAAATCGCATCATCTTGCTCTCCGGGTTTCAACTAAACCGGAGCAAAAGGTTAAAACACAAATTCCGCATGTGAGAACAAAGCGGGGTGATGTCCTTGTTGCCCCACACGAGCCGCTGGCCCAGGGGATGCTCAGCTGCTCTATCCCAAGAGGGGGTTGCCCGGGGCTGAAGATCCCCCAGGACGCTGCCCCCATCGCGCCGCCTGCCCCAGAGCCCTCCGTCCCAGCGGGCACCAGCGTTTCCTCCAGCAGTGCCCAACCTCCCGCCTCATCCCGGGCACACGGCTCCCTCTGGAGCCTCCGTAAATCCCAGCTCCTGGCATGTCCCCCCGGCAGTGGCAGCCTGCGGCCCGGCTGGCTCAGCCCCACCACATGATGCAAGCCGAAAAAATCTGGGGGCCGCTTCCCAGCAGAGGAGTCAGCGGCAGGAAGTAGGGAATTAACTCGGCAGCGCAGGGCCCTGGGGGCTGGGGGACCAGCAGGGCTGGGCCAAGATTCCAGCGTTGTGTCCCGGTGCGATCCCTGCTCTGCCTGTGAGGGGTAGCGGGAACCACGAGCCTCCTGTTCCCCCTTTCCCCGTTCCTGCCATGGAGAGGAAGCGGCAGGAAGGCAGAGCCGGAGCCCGGCGCGCCCAGGGCAGGTGCCGGGCGCTCCGGCAGCCAAAGGCAACACAAACTTCCTCCCGCAGAAAGCGCTCAGAGCCGCTGAGCGCAGCCGGTCTGGCCTTGCCTTAAACCCGGGGATGGTTTAAACCGAGCTGGTTTTAGCCACTTCAGAGGAGGGGTGACGTGATGCAGCCTTGCACCCTCCTGCCTTCGCCTGGCAGCGGGGGGAGAGGGAGGGTCTGGCAGAGGGGGATGTGGAACATGAGGATGTGAGACATGGGGATTCGGGATATGGGGTGCAGGGTGTGGGGATGTGAGACATGGGAACGTGGGACACACACGAGGATATGGGGCATGCGGATGTGGGACATGGAGGGGATGCAGGACATGGAGACGTGAAATGTGAGAGCTGGGGATACAGCACGTGGGGAATGTGAGCCCTGGGGATGCAGGACATGGGCATGTGGCCCCCGACTCCACTTGCTTTTGCCCAGGGATACTTTGAGCAAGTCCAAGAAGATGCTGCCTGTGCCGAGAAGCAGCTGTTTGAGGGTGATTCCAGCTGTGTGGACGGTGCATCTTGCGAAACAGGCCAGGAAGCAAAAATAGCTCTTATTTAAAAGGAAAAAAAAAAAAAAGGCAGCACAAACAAGAGCGTCACTTTGGCCTGCAGCTTGGGAAGACGTGAGAGGAAGAGGGGGCGAGCAGGAAGGCCGGGGTGCTTGGCCCGACATCACTCACGACACAAATAGCGGCGGGCGGCACCTGACCGGGGACGCGCGCGGAGGAGCGGCTGATTCCCAGCGGGATCAAAGCGCAGCCGCCCGGCGGCGCCCGCCGTGCCCAGCACCTGCGCGGCCGCCCGGGAAGGGGCCGGTGCCCCCGGGGGTGCCGGGGAGCGGGAAGCGCTGCCGCCTGCCCGGAGCGGCTCCGCAGCGCCCGGCCCTGGGAACAAAGCGGCCTTTCACAGCAGCAGCGCGCACAAATAAACCTGGAAATGGCTCCGGCAAGGGCGGCCAAGCGGCACGGCACTTTGATCCTGGCCACGGACAGGATGGGGTGTTTTTTCCCCCTTCTTCTTTGCTCCACGCCATGATTCCCAGTGGTGTCCATAACTGCTCCAAGGAGCTTCTCGTTGCTGGGCTGGTTGCAGGGCCTGCGCATTCCTGATGCCCGAGGTTCCCCGGCCCGTTGAGCCCTGGTCAGATCCAACCTCCAGCTGCCTTTGGTGCCACGTTGCCAAGAAATTCCTCCCACGGGTTTTGGTGTTGGGATGAGTCACAGTCCCTCATCGTCACCTCTGTTTTGGGGAGGCTTTTGCTAAACCCTATCGATAAAGCCCAGCCCGGCTCCAGGGTAACAGCAACCTCAGAGGGACGGTGATGAGGAAGGGCATCTTCCTCCCCCTCTCCCAAGACCCATCCACAAACCCGCTGGATTTTCCCTTTTCCTTTCCTCACAAAGGGGCTCCGGACTATGTGCACTCGCAGGCCCATGATACATATGGTGCATAAGTGTTCTCCCCTTTCCCAGGGTTGTGAGGCCAGGAATCGCTGAAAGACAGGAAAAAAAGGACCCATAGGGAGCCCCGGTGCTCCCACATGGGCATGGGGTGGCAGCAGCAGCCAGGACCTGCATAGAGCTACAGGGAGGCACCAGCGTAGAAGGGAATGTAAGAAACAAAATCAGGACACAAGCAATGCCAGCGTGACTCCAGCACTGGAGCTTTAAGCAGGGCAGGAGGACAGAAGTTTCACGATTGGCAGCCCTGGTTCTCATGGGGGACTTCAACCTACCAGATGTTTGCTGGAAATAAAATAAAATACAGCAGAGAGGCAACAGCCGAGGAGGTGCAGGGCAGGTAACTTCCCATCACAGCTGCAAGAGAGCCTGGCGGGGAGGAGGCCTGCTGGGCCTGATCTTGCCAACAGGGAGAGGTGGTGGCTGGAGGCCGTCTCAGGCCGTCTGGACCCAAAATGATAATGCTCAGTTCTTCTCCCTGGTGAAGTCAGGAGGGGTGTCCACAGGACTGCTACATGGACCTTGTGCACGTCAGGCTTTGCCTGTTTAGGACATTGGTTGAGAGAGTCCCTTGGGAGACCGTCCTGAAGAGCAAAGGGGTCCAGGAAGGCTGGGCAACTTGGGACACGTACAAGAGGAGAGCCAAGGAGAATACCCATTCTTTATTGGAAATAGTGAGGAACATTGTCATCAAGGATGAGGATAAGGCTGAGGTACTTTTAAATGTTTTTAACACACAAATAAATCACCTATTCCCAAGGTACTTGGTCCCTGGAGCTGACAGACACCTATGGACAACAGATTCAACCACTCAGTGCTCTTGGTCAACAGGAGAGGTCCCAGATGACTGGAGGCTTGTCAACATGATGCCCATCTACAAGAAGGGTCGAATGGAGGATCCAGAGACTTACAGGCCTGTCTGTCTGACCTTGGTATTGGGGAAAGTTATGTAGCAGCACATCTCGTGGTCGATCACACAGCATGTGTGCGACAACCAGGGGATCAGGCCCAGCCAACAAGGGTTCGTGAAAGGCAGGTCCTGCCTCACCAACCTGATGTCCTTCTATGACCAGGTGACCTGTCTGGATGAGGGAAACGCTGTGGACATGGTCTACTTAGGCTTCAGTAAGGCCTTTGACACTGTCTCCCACTGCTTTCTCCTGGAGAAGCCAGCAGCTCATGGCTTAGACAGGTGGACTCCACAGGGTGAAGAACTGGCTGGATGGCCAGGCCCAGAGAGCAGTGGTGAACAAAATAGATCCTTCTGTTTCCGAGAGGTGTTCCTCAGCTGTCAGTGTTGGGGCCAGGCCTCTTTAATACCTTCATCAATGATCTGGATGAGGGGATTAGCAAATTTGCGGACAACAACAAGCTGAGAGAAAGAGTCGATCTGATTGAGGGTAGGAAGGCTCTACAGAGGGATCTGGACAGTGGGCTGAGACCAATCGTATAAAGTTTAACAAGGCCAAGTGCTGGGTTCTGCACTTGGTTCACAACAACCCCCTGCGGCGCTACGGGCTTGGGGCAGAGCGGCTGGAGAGATGTGTGGTAGAAAAGGATCTGGAGGGGCTGGTCAACAGCCATCTGAACATGAGGCAGCAGTGGGCCCAGGTAGCCAAGGCCAACGGCCTCCTGGTTTGTATCAGGAACAGAGTAGCCAGCAGGACTAGGGAAGTGATTGTCCCTCTGTACTCGGTGCTGAAGAGGCCGCACCTCAAATACTGTGTTCAGTTTTGGGTTCATCACTACCAGAAGGACATTGAGGTGCTGGAGCATGTCATGAGAACTACCGAAGGCCAACACAGGCGAGCTGCAGCCGTTCTAGTTAGAATGAGAGGCACATTGGGAGCCCAGCTCAAATGCCTCTGCATAAACACATGCAGTATGGGAGGACTAAACAAGCGGAACTGAAGATGTGTGTGTGACTGCAGGGCCATAATCTCATTGCAATTCCTGAGACATGGCGGGACAGCTCTTCTGAGTGGAATGTGGCCATGGATGGCTTTTTAGGAAGGACAGGCCAGGAAGGCGAGGTGGCTGAGCTCCCTCTATGTGAGAGAGTAACTGGAAGGTATGGAGCTTTGTCTAGGGGAGGATGAAGCGCGAGCTTCATCCTAAGGGTGAGGATTAAAGGGCAGGCCAATATGGGCAACGCTGTGGTTGGTGATTACTACAGGCCTCCCGACCAGGAAGAGAAAATGGATGAGGCCTTCTACAGGCAACTGCAAGAAGCCTCATGATCCCAGGCCCTGGTTCTTATAGGGGACTTCAATCATCCTGATGTCTGCTGGAATAATCACACAGCTAGTGACAGTCCAGGAGGTTCCTGCAAACATTGCAGATGATAGATAACTTCTTGATGGTTGATGAGCCAGGTGGTTGATGAGCCAGGAAGGGGAGGGGCACTACTACTGGACCTGATATTAACAAACAGAGATGATCTAGCTGGAAATGTGAGGGCTGGGGGCAGTCTTGGCCGCAGTGACCATGAGATGTTGGAATTCACGATCCTGTGAGGAGGAAGCTGGGCAAGAAGTAGGATTGCTACCCTGGACTTCAAGAGACCTAACTTTGACCTCTTCTGGGAGCTCCTTGGAGGAATCCTCTGGGCCAGGGTCCTAGAAGGAAGGGGGTCCAGGAGAGTGGTCCAGAGCTCAAAGGGTTGTGATAATGGGCTCCAAATCTAGTTGGAGGCCTGTGGTGTCCCCCAGGGATCAGTACTGGGCCCAGTGCTGTTCAGCTTGTTCATCAGTGACTTGGATAAGGGCATAGAGCACACCCTCAGCAAGTCTGCAGATGATACCAAACCGCAAGGAGCGGCCGACACTCCCGAGGGCTGTGCTACCATTCAGAAAGACCTAAACAGGATGGAGGGTTGGGCAGAGAGGACCCTCTTGAGGTTCAACAAGGACAAGTGCAGGGTCCTGCACCTGTGGAGGAATAACCCCAGGCACCAGGACAGATTAGGGGTTGACCTGCTGGAAAGCAGCTCCATGGAGAGGGATTTGGGAGTCCTACTTGACAACAGGTTGACCATGAGGTAGCAATGTGCCCTCGTGGCCAAGAAGGCCAATGGGATCCTGGCTGCGTCAGGAGGAGCGTTGCCAGGAGGTCGAGGGAGGGGATCCTGCCCCTCTCCTCAGCTCTGGTGAGGCTGCACCTGGAGTACTGGGTGCAGTTCTGGGCTCCCCGGTACAAGAGGGATGTGAAACTTCCAGAAAGGGTCCAGTGTAGAGCAACGAAGATGGTTAAGGGACTGGAGCATCTCCTGTATGAGGAAAGTCTAAAAGCGAGCTGGGCCTGTTTAGCCTAGATAAGAGAAGATTGAGAGGGGAACTGATCAATATGTGTAAGTACCTGAGGGGTGAATGTAGGGAGGATGGGGCTAAACTCTTCTTGGTGGTGGTCAGTGACGGAACAAAGGGCAGGGGTACAAAGTGAAACACAGGAAGTTCCACCTCCATATGAGGAAGAACTTCCTGTGAGGGTGACAGAGCCCTGGCACAGGCTGCCCAGAGAGGCTGTGCAGTCTCCTTCTCTGGAGATCTTCCAAACCCTCCTGGATGCCACCCTGTGCCGTGTGCTCTAGGTGGAGCAGGGCGGGTTGGACTAGACAATCTCTAGAAGTCCCTTCCAGCTTCAACCATTCTGTGTCCAAAGGAGGGCAATGAAACTGGTGAAGGGGCTGGAGCACAGACCTTAATAAGGAACAGCTGAAAGAGCTGGGTTATTTAGTCTGGAGGAGGCTCAGGGGAGACCTTATCGCTCTCTGCAACTACCTGAAAGAAGGTAGTTCTTCTCCAGAATAGCTACCAAGAGGACTAGATGAAATGGCCTCAAGTTGCACCAGGGGAGGTTCAGGTTAGACATTAGGAAGAATTCCCACATGGAAAGAATAGTCAAGCATTGGAACAGGCTGCCCAGGGAAGTGGTGGTGTCACCGTCCTTGGAAGTGTTCAGGAAACACAGATGAGGCACTCAGGGACATGGTTTAGCAGGGTGGGTGGTGATGGGTTTATGGCTGGCCTCGGTGATCTCGAAGGTGTTTCCCAGCCATAACAAATCCGTGATTCTGTAAATCCGACTCCTCCGGGCACATGGCCAGGAGCAGGATGCTCCTGTGGCCCCTGTGCTGGGGGAGGGGCTGAAGGTGAAGACGCCCGGGCGGGGGATGCTCAGAGCCCGCTGGCACTAAGGCAGCTTAGCCAGCGCGCGCCCACTGGATTAGCGGGCAGACGGACGTGACCATGAGGCCGTCGCCCAGCGCTAATTAAAGAACCGGTATCTTTAGGCACCCGCTTATCCGCTGCATTTCATGTATTTTTAGCCCTGGCACGAGGAGCGGAGCAGCCCGGGCTGGAGCTGCACACGGGCAGCAGCATCTGCCCGTGCGTAGGAGCAGGCACCACATGGCACCGACCGGCCTGGCCACTTCTCCTGCAAGTTCCACGTGGGGAAGCGCCAGGCGGGTGCGAGATGAGTCGCTCCCTGCTGCTGCGCCGGGCGGCTCGGGCACCTCGGGCACCGCAGCGCCACCGAGCAGGGGGCTGTGTGTGGCGGGAGCGGGGAGGCTGCTCCGCACCGCAGAGATACTGAAGCAGAGGAGAAATCCAAACCTGCGGGGGCAGCAGGTTAAACCCACCCAGAAAGTAGAATTCCAGGCCAATGCGGGAGCGGAGATGGCGTTTAGGCCTGGTCTGCATGGGGATTTCACACCAGTGAAGTGTTTGCACTCCAGAACAGCTGCCACCCAAGTGCTGTCCCCGGGAAGCCACTGTGTCCACAGGGACAATGGTGGCAAAGCCCCTTCCCCAAGCAGGCACTTGGCAAGGGCAGCTGGAGCCAGAGCCTTCCCAAGGATCCCCTGGCTCGGGGCTCTGGCTGGCTCCAAATGCAGCGTCACCTCACCATGCTTGAGCCAAAGGGACCCCAGGGAGGCCCTGGGCCTTTGCAAGATCTCCAGAGACGGCCCCACGGGGTGAAGAGACACAAAGGGACGAGGTGGGACTGTCACTTGGTCACTTCCCCCCTCTCTCGAGGGATCAGTGGGATGCAACATATTTTGGACTATTTTGTTACCAAATCCTGACTTTCTGCCCTCATGCAGCAGAAGCTCAGGGACAAGCTGCAGCCCAAAATCCATGCAGGCAGTGGGGGCTGTGTGCTTTGAGGAAGGAACCAGGTTGAAAAATGCAGTTAAAAAAATACCCCCTGGCCCCAGGAGGCTGAAACCACAGAATCTGGAGGAAACCACAGCTCCGGGCTTGCTCCCGTCGCCACAGCCCACAGCTCAGCCCCGTTTCCCTGCCACCCATGAGGAGGAGCTGCCCATTTGAGCAGTTTATTGTAATCATCAAACAACCGGTTCGTCGACAGCATGTCGGGCTGCGCAGACCGACTGAGCCCTCTCTTGCCAATTGCTAATTAGCTTAACATTGCTAATCCCTCATTAGCGACTATGAAGTAAGCTCTGAAATATGAGGTCAGCCCTAAGCAGCAGGTAAAATATAAAGCCCACTGGCCTGTGGCGGAGGCAGGAGGGACAGGACAACCCAGGGCCTGTTGGACCACAGGTATCTCTAGACCTCAGATTTCCCACAGATTCTCATCCTTGAAATTCTGCCCCATTCTGCCGCTAAGGATCACCCCAGTGACGAACAGCAGGTTTGCAAGATGCTGCAAAGCCCGGACTCTGCCCGGCAGCTTGTCTGGATGCAGGATGCGGAGGAACCGGGAGAGCAGAGCCAGTGTCGCAGGCTGGGCCCAGATCCACTGGTGTCGCTGCAGCTTGTTGGTCCCAAGGGCAGAAATAATCCCTTGGAGGCTTCTCCCAAGGCCCAGCGCTAAGGCAAAGGGCTGCTGATACCCAGATATCCTGATACCCAGGCCCCTGCCGCCTGTTTTCTGCCCCGCCGGCTGGTCTCTGTGTTTGCGGCACTGAAGAAGAGCCGTGTCCCAACTCTGGTGAAAAGGAAAAGGAAAAAAACAAGAAATGAACACAGAGGCTTGAATTTATGTAAAAAAAAATTTATTTTGGAGGAGGATTTGAACATCGACATGCAGGTACAACATGAATAAAAATTATTGCACCGCTATTATGTGGCAATTGTTCAAGTTTCTAAAAACACGTAAGTTCCACACTTCTCTCTTTTCTAGCTAAGTGCCGAGTGACACAGCTTGGCAGCGCCCAGCCGCAGGGGGCTCGCGAGCCACCGGGATATGGAAACTGAACACAACGTAAACACACACCGCTGTCAAATCTTCTACTAGAAGTACAGGTTTATCCTTCACAGCCAGTAAGAGAAAACCAGAGAAAGACTTTATCCTCCCCTCTTCAGAAGAAAAACAAAAAATAAAAAATACTCCAAATCACACCTTTATGCAAGTGTGGAAACCAAACCCACTGCTCACTCCTACCCATTCCCCCAGCAAGCGCTCTTTAGTATATTAGCAGCCAAAGGCCTCTGACATTCAGACCCAGGAGTGGCCATTACAATGCTAAAGTCTAATATTTACAATAAATATCATCCATTTCTCTTAGTTCGCAACAGTAAGAGACAGAGGGGAAAGCAACACTGAAACGAAGCATGGTGCAGGAATGCATCGGCCGGGCACAGACATGAAGGAGGACAAGGATGGCAACCGGCTTCTCCACTGCGGCTCCCAAACCGCCGGGAGGCGAGAAACGCACCCCAACCCGCAGAACGACGGGGAAGGGAGCCGGGGAAGCAACACGAAGCCGAGATGGGTATGTGCGTATCTCACTCAGCAAACACACGGCACCCGCGCGCTCCTGCCTCCTGCCTGCCCTGCCTCGGCTATCCAGGGAGGGCAGATCCCGCCGGCGGCTCCGTGCGGGTGCCCCGGCCTTCGGCCCGTGCTGGGGACAGCTCGGCCACGCAGCGGGCGCGCAGGCACCGCTCACTCCTCTCACACAGCGTTTTCTGACATCTCATCACCCGAGGTTAGCAGAGGAGCTACTGAAGCAACACTTAGCAGAGTGAGTAATAAATAGTGGTGGACGCATCTGCCTTAGTACCTCGTTTTCACCTCCAAATGAGAAGTGCTGCTACAATGCACTGTGTCACCTGAAAGGAGAGGAGCCGGGAGGACAGAGCCCCTGGCATTGGGGCACTTTAGGGGACAGGGGGCATGAGGCTCCGCCAGGAACAGGCGCTTTCCTGGCCCTGCTGTGTGGCTTTGGCTTCCATGAAAAAGGGTTTTAGAAATTGCACTGGTCACTGTCTGTACCGTAGCTACAAAGGAGGTGACTAAATATACGTCTCACCTCTTCTTTGGCCAGTTCAGGCAAAAGCAGCAACAGCTGTGACATACCAAGTTTTTTTCACTCATTAAAAAATAAGAAAAAGAAAAAAAAGAAAAGAAACAAGGCTAACACTGAAATTCACCACTGGAACTATTAACTGCAAATAGAGGGCATCAGCAGCTACCGCTGCTGGTACCTCTAAGACATCCCAACCTGCTCGTCCCATGACAGGCACCATGACCCCAGCGGACCCCAGCACAAACTTAACCCCCTTTCCTGGGCTAGGGCTGCCAGAACCCTTCAGTACCGTGCTGAAAACGTGCTCAGAAGCACTGGCGTACACTGTGAGCCTTGGAAAACGGGGTTTTGGTCCTCCCTTCCCTCTTTTACAGTGTCCCAGGGGAGGACTCGCTGCACCGCTCTGTGCTGCCTCCTCGCACCCTGCCTGCAACCAGCACCCAGCAACAACCTGCTCCTGTGCTTAAGCTCGTCCAGTTAACGAGCCAAGTTCTGAACAACCCAGGTTAAAAAGCCCTCTCTCAGGAGCAGTCGTTTTCTTCCCTTTCACCTTCTTAAACCCAAATCCCCTTCACGGAGGCTCAGGGGGCACCCTGAAGCCCCACGAGCAGCAGGGCTGAGCCCCATCCTCACGCAACCCCAACCTACTGCATATTTTATACAGACTTCCATGGGTTGCGTCTCACCAAGGCTAGCTGCTCTCTAGGGATAAAATCGAGACTCCTCTTCAAAATTACCACAGATTCATGATGCTGAATACATTTTTCATTACACTCACAAAATTTATTTTACGCCACTCTGACCTTGTTTCTCAGCAACTTTTTAAATCAACCCATCAGGGAGAAAAACAGCCGGATCAAGAATCAGATCCTGTCAGATCTGTTCCTTACTTGCTATTGCTCCAGAATCAGCACAGAATGATACTCATCAGCAAGAGTCCCTTCAAAGGCTGGAAAAGCCCAGAACCCTGAGAGGATGGTGGAGATATTGTGGCTTATAATTGCAAACTGAGTGTACACAAATAGCCTATGAATTCCAGCAGAAAGAGCAAAGAGACAGTCCAGCAGGCCCTGCTCTCAATACTGTCACAGCAAGATTTATTTACATGTTATCTGGGAGCTTTGAGGCTTTTGCTAGTGTATTAAAAACACCATACATGTTCACACAGACACACAGAGTAAACACTAGTTTAAACATGTTAAAGAAAAGCTCAAACCAAATCAAAACTTGGTCCAGAAATGAAATCCAAGCAGCCGAAAATCAAACATGAATTAGGAAAAAAAAAAACTTATACAGAAAGGGACAGGGCAAGATTACAGATATTTTTGTGATCTGTAGCTTGAGTTGAAATCAAGTCGAAAGAGATGGAAAAAATATATTCCTATATATATAAAAAAACAAAAAACTATTTACATTTAGAGAAAGTGAATCAAAACTTCAAGTTTCAAAGAGGGAAAAGGCAGCAGTATTAAAGAAACCAGACCCACAGATGCAGTTTTTAGCCTTGAGATACTGTTGCACAGTCACTCTGCTTCTAACAGAGTAAGCCAGTGAGCAGGACACTAGAGATGAGGGTGATCCACAGGAAGATTTACTCAGACAAAACTAGATTAAAGCTGAGCACAATCTGGGAGAAATGATGGGAGTGTTCATCAACAGTAACCTTTAATTGGGTGAAGAAATGGCTTACAGTGCGATAGGCTTCACCATTCAACACATTTACTGGTGTATTATTATTGATCTAATCCTCAGCAAAGAGCACTGTTATCCAGAGCTGGTCACGCTTGAAGCAAAGCAATGTCTAAACCTAAGAGCGAAGAGTAATTTCTAAAGGAACCAAGTGACCTCAGCAGTGGAAATGACCTAGCTGTCAAAGCTGAAATCCTGAAATATCGTATGTGTTTTGAAGTCTGCTTGCAGCCTGTCCACAGAACTCAAGGAGTCAGGACTCCTCAAAGAATTTTTCTCTTTTTTATTAAAAACAGGCAGATTTGGAAAACTTTTGTGTTTTCCAACCCCTAGTTGAGAACTCTTAAGAAACACTTTAAAATCCCTACCTAGTTAGACTCACCAAGAGCAGGAAAAGTCTCCAAAGCTCATTTATCACTGAGGTAATTTTGCCCAAGTCATATTTTGAAGAACACATGACTATAAACTTCCCTACTTTAAAAACAACCTACAAGGCACCCCTTTCCTGGCGATCATTTATTCTGAGGCAGGGCAAGTTACAAATTGAAGCTAGAGAAGGGAAGATAAAATGTCATTAAAATTTTAAAAACGCAGGGGAAAGAGTCACCTTGTGTCCCATAAAGGATAAGTGAAAACAATCAACCCCCTCCCCCCTAAAATAGCTTTTCTCTCTGATATTTCCACTGAAAAATATTTGTACTTGGTTTAAAGGCAAGATAGGAATAATCCTCCCTCTGTTCCCCTAGTAGCACATAAGAGGGTTTGTATTTCCAGAAGAACTCGTGTCCATCTTGTCAAAGGAAATTGGCCTGTAAATTCACAGCAAATACCTGCAATTTGTGATTTTCAATGACATTTTAAAGAGAAGGGTTGAAAAGCAAAGAATTTGAAGTTGCCTTTTTTTTTGCACTCAGAATTTTGGGGATCTCAACACAGAATTGGAGAAGAGCAAAACAGACTCCAAACTCTGGGCAAAATAAAAGGGCAGGAAGGGAGAAAATCAGCAAACTGTTTCTTAAGCCCTGCTTTAAAGATACCCTGTTCTAAAGAGACCTCAAATGGCAAGCATTACTGTGTACAAAAATAGAATAGCAAGGATGAAAAAAACACAAAAAACAGTATGAAAAAAACCCTCCCAAAAATAGATGTACACAAGTTCTATTTTATATTAGTGTATATTACAAAATTCAAACATGCAGTCTCTATTTTGAGTGTGGAACGCTCCAGTCCGTGTGTACCAGGGATGCTGCTATGTTTTCTTCGCAGCACCATCACAAGACAGAGGGAAGTCCTGCACTTTCAACTGACTTCCAGCCTCTTTGCTTTTTCCTTGCGCGAGAGTCCCGTCTTTCAAGGGCCTCGTGCTGCCTTCTGGCAGAGGAGAGGCCCCCAAGACGGGCTGCCCCAGGGCGTGCGAGAGCTCCTTCGCGGGAGCACTTTTGCAGCTGCTTCCCAAAGCTTCGGATGATTTAGAACTGCAAACGGCTGGCTCCTTTTTAGCCCCTGCGGGACATGCCGCCTCCCACGTCTTCGCTGCATGCAAGGCCTCCGTGCAGGACCCGCTCCTGGTGGGCAGGGTGCCGGTGCTGGGAGCTTTGGCTCTCTCTTGACACGGTCCTGCTTGTAAAGCTTCCGGCTTTTTTTGTTTGGAATCTCTCTCCTCTTTACAGGAGGCACCCAAATGGTGGAAATCCTTCCTCTTCTCCGGCTCGCCAGATCCGGCCATGCTGAGCTTCAGAGGGCCTAGGACACTCTGCACGAGCGGCGCCGTCTGGGACACGGAGGGCGCTCGTTCAGCGGCACTGGGGACGGGGAGCGGGGAGGACCCCGTACCCGGGGCACTGCCCTGGCTCATTTTGCTAGCAGCTGAAGCACTCTCTGTCTGCAGCAAGTTGGGCTGCTTCTTTTCGCTACTGGGACTTGTGGGAGATGTTTCACTCCTGCTTGAAGGATGCAGGAAGGGGCTGCTGTGCTCTACAGGCCGCAGAGTCTCCTTGGGAGCCTCAGCACTGCCATCGCCGCGGCTCGTGGAGAGCGTAACGCTCACGCTCGACGTGCAACACGGAGAAAGAACAAGCAGAGGCTTTGAGTCATGTTTTTTCTGACTGATTTCTGGTAGCAGAGAGTCTTTCGGATCAAGTTTACCACAGGAGGCCCCTGAAGAGTCACCTTGTTCAAGTTTAAGAGGTTTCATAGATGTGTGTGGTATGTGTTCGGTATGAACCATTGGTTTTGGAGTACTAGTAGTTTTCCCTAAGTCCTTGATTGCTTCATGAGATTTGTCTTCTTGACTAAAATGTTCCAATTTTTTGTTTTCTGGCACTTTATGTTCCTTTGTAGTAGTTTCTGATCTTAGGAATGGCTTTTCTGAGCTAGGTAAGATAGGCAATTTCTCTGGAGAAGTTCTTGGGAGGACCTGTGATGGGGAAGGGTGCACACTGGTTTGCAGTGGCTCTGAAATAGCCTTGGCTTGCTGATTAGTAACCTTTTGCAAATCTTCTGTACCTTTTGGATCTTCAGGCAGAAAGGCATCATCTTCAATACTGTCTTTGCTTTCTAATTTAGAAGAAAATTTATCCTCGTTAAAAGAATCAGAGCCTTGGTCTCCATTGCCAGGTGGCTTGTCCAGTCTTCTTCCATCCTGACTATCCTCTGAACCATCATCCGTTTCATCTTCTGAAGAATCTACTTCCCTTATGGCCTCCTGCTTTTGCAGAGACTCTCTCCTCTCCACCCTGTCCTGTCGAATAGCACCCAGCTTCCTGGAGCCTGGCTTCTGCAACATCACTTTTTCTGCTAGTCCAAGTTTTCCACTGGTTGTTTCATTCGCAGATTCTTGTAAGCTCTGGAGACTAGGATCCCTCTGCAACATTTCCTTTTTGAATTCCGAGTGAGAGATATCCAGGCTATGCTTTCGTGAGGAACCCAGTTTCTTCTCAGAAGATGACAGTGAGGCAGCCAGTTTTTCTGCTGATTGGACTCTCTTCAGCAAAGGAGACCTAGGGGGCTCAGCACTTTTAGGCCGAGAAATTTGTCTTACCAGTGGTGGAGAGGAGTGAAGTTTCACTGGAAATGACTGAATAATACTGGAGCTGCCAACTGAATGCCCTGGTAAAGGGGAAGGGGAGCGTTGCGGAGATGTGGACTGTGGTGTTGGTGATGGAGTGTGAGCTAGTGGCGACAGAGGGATATTTCCTGCAGATTTACGCCTCGGAGACCTATATTGCCTTTGGAGCTTCGGCGCCAGGCCATGCAGAGAACTGGGTCGGATGTGTCCAGAGCTGGCTGGAGAATTGGGGACACTGGAACTGGGAGAGCTGCTCTGGGAAGAATTGCCACCAACTTAAAAAAGAGAAAGAAAAACAGACCAAAAAGATTATTATATATTTGAATATTAAAACTACTTCTTGAAAATGAGACAGGCAAAGGCAACACAAAATGCCATGCTATTATGAACCACTGCAGTAATATTACAAAGCTTCCATTGAAAATTCGCATCATTGTCGCAATACCAGGATACACAATACACAGGAAAAAAACATTCTGCTAACACAATATTTTCTCTGCAAAAACTCCAAGCAGATAAGCCATGTGTTTCAATGCTATTCTCAGGATGCAAATCCTGTTATTCTGTCAGCTAATCTAATTTTAAAATATGACTTTTCCATAGTGTTTTGATTCCTTTCTTCAGAATGAATACAGAAAATGTGTCAAACAGCTATAAAAACATTGCAACTTATAACACACAATTGCATCAAAGCAAAAGGATAACATAGCTCAGCATTTGCATTCTTAAAAGAACGTATGGATTTTCTTTTTATTTTGTCATGAGCAAATGAATGAGAATACATCCTTATACATACACCTTACGGTAACCTATGTAGCAGTTGTCATTTTACTTCAAAAACAGATCTACCATTTGCTGCTGTGCATTTTATTTCAAAAATAAATCAATAAGTAAATATCAAAATTTTCTCCAAATCTTTTTTGTATGTTTGCTTCTTTTGTTTTTTATTTTTACCTGAATGCACAGACTCAGGTGTGGATCTGTAGCTCTGTGTAGGTGAGCGAGGAGATAGATTGTGAGTTGGAGAGCCAGGTACACTTTCTCCAGAAGATAGTGAGCGGTTTAGAGAAGATAAACTACGGCTGGTGTGAAGCAGTGATGCTTGTTTAGTGATTTTCCTGAACAAAGAACTCTTCTTCTTACTGTGGAAAAGCATTAAAAAGATGTTTAAAAGTTCAAATGCCTTATATTTATCAGCACATTTCACTCAGTTTAAGAGCACTCTTAAAGAACAAAGGAAAACAAAAGGAAAGTAAAAACAAAAAGTGTTCCTGCTGGCAGACATCAGGTGCAAATTGCTTTGGCAACACCTCTGTTCCATCATCTTGATTACTACCTGATTTTCACGGAGAAATATCAACACTAACCTTTCCTGCCCATCTTTAGTTTTGCTTTTCTTGTTCCTACGAGCCATCTTGGATTTGTAGCTGGCCTTTCGGGCTGGCCCAACTTTGATGGACGTGTTCTCAAATGGCGTGGTCGATATGGACACTTTATTTCCACTCTGTCGGAAACACGGAGCAGACACAGTTTAAAACACGGCCTCTCGAAGCAGATTTGCAGGCTAAGCAGGTAGACAGCTAGTTTATTACTGACTGCCATTTTGTAATCCTATGTCAAACTCCATTTCCCTCTCTGCATTTCCACCTATCATTTATTAAGGAAGAGCTGAGAGAGAGCCCTCTTTAGTCAGGCTTTCACAAATGATTAAATCAGATCCCAGCTGGTGGGTGAAGCTTCACAGAGCACACAGAACATGGCATCTGACCTCTCCCATTGACATCCCAACTGCCTCAGTTTAATACTCATACAGCATCAAGATGCAATGGTGCTAGACGCTGAAGAAATGCTATTAAATGATACCATCAGGCATCTTCTGTTTGGAAACTTGAACAAAGTGATATTCTGTCACCAATCCTACTCGCTCTTTCCAGTGGGCTGACTGATGGCAGATGTGAGCGTATCAGGCATCTGTCAAGATGAATCTGTGCCACAGAGCAAGGCTTGTCTCATTCAGCTCGGAGTGGGGGAAAAAATTGTTCCTGTATCTATGATCCCAAAGACTTCTTGGAACTATGTAAAACTTCAGGTTTTATTTACATAAATGAATTCAGCTTAGAGAAGGTATCAAAATGCAAGTCATTTATCTGGATAATTTTAAGACCAACCATTACAAAGCTGCTTTTAAATACCACTGGGAATAATCCTTGAGAAAGCAGTATTAAGAGCTAATAACATTAGCACAGCCTAAAGCCAAAAAAAAAAGGCAATTTGGAAAATTTTGAAGGTATTTGTTTCTTAAAGTGATGCTTGAGGAAAGGTATACTTAAATCTCATTAACCTTTCTCGCTGATGCTGCTAACTGTGCATCTGGTGAGTCCTATTTCTCACAAAAAAAAGCTTAGAATTCTGCTGAAATTATGTGCAGACAATTTTGCAGATATAGGGATCAGGCTACACCAGTGAGTTTTTGCAAAACAAAAGCCAGGTGCCGTGTGCTTACTTTGTACTTCAGAAAAATACGGAAATTAGATAGCTACAGTGTTTTAAACAAGCTGTTTCATATTTTGCATATCACCCATCTCCCAAAATAGCCCAGCCCTGGGCACCCACCTTCAGGATCAGCTCCACCACCTCCGTGTGCACCAGGCCGTGGACGGGCTCCCCGTTGACGTGCGTGATGAGATCCCCTTCACGCAGGCCTGCTTCACTCGCTGGGCCGCCGTCCTCCACGTGCTGGCAGTGAGAAGGGAACAACAGATTTGAGAGGAGGCAGGTATGAGACCGCCGGCCAGTTCGGCTCATGCTGCGGTCAGCATTGGCCGCTTCGCACGTGGCCAGAAGCCCCCCTTGGCCAGCACAGCCGAACGCTCATCTCTGCGCCCTTCCTCTCCCCACAGCTCCCTGGCACTCGTCTCCTGATCCCAGGCAGATGTTTGGGACACTTAAGCTGATCAAAGGACCAGCTCCTCCCAAAATAGGAGTCTTAATGCACTTTCAAAATTTTTCACCACCCAAACTCAATACTCTCAATTTCCAGGTAGGTATTCAGTCCTTTTCAAGACCTTTGCTGTTCCAAATCCAGCAGTTTAACATGCCCTTGCTAACAACTGAGAAAGCTTCTAAATAAGACTCCATGCCATGTGCTTAGGTTATCTACATTGCACCTTATTCCAAACAGGGTTTTTCCACTTTCCATCCCTTATTAACCTACACAAAATAAGGCCTTTTCCCCTGATCACGCTGCCTCTCTGCCACCACTGTGCAGAAAGGGGAGCCGCATTGAAAGTGGCTGACAGTTATGCTTGACGATACTTCAACTCTCCCTCCAGCCGGAAAAAAGTTACAAATCAGTATCTTGATAAATTTGGCATTTTTCCAAACAGCACAGAGGAACACGGGAAGAAATGCAGCTCCAGATTATGTCTGTATTCACAAATGAGTGTTATGTGACGATCAACACATATGAAGTCCAAATAATCTAATGAACACAGAGACACATGAAAAAGAATGAACCCTCTTTACCCTGGCTCCCTCCTCTCTAACTATTCACATAACATTGCTCCAGGGAGAGAATCGGTCCTACAAGTCATATACATTACCGAACAACACAGAGATCAAGTGCCACAATTTATGTGAAGGAAGAGATATGGACAGGGAAACCAGCTCTTGTGAGATAGCAGGCAGCCGAACCAAGAGCTAAATCCCTAGGCAATCAGCACGGCAGCGTGATGCTTGAAGGATTACAATCAATTCCAAGCATCTGCTTTGAGGACGCCGTCAGGCTGAACTGATGTCGAGCAGACTATCATCGCTAACACAGGTCTGAAAAAAAATAGCTCTAACTGACCCTCATGCAACAACCCCAACAGAAAGAAAGAGGCCATGTGCAAAGAAACATGCTTTAAAATATGAGTTACAGAAAAAGGAAGTGGAGTCATGTAACCAGGGAAGAAAGAAAGAAAGAAGGTGGCTGTGATTCTGTGAGGGGCTTGAAAACTGTTATACTTAAGCTCAAAATGCTGTTACTGTTTTTTAAGGATTTCCCCCACCCCAAAAACACATCTTTGGATCCAAATAGGGATAGTGGAAACAGAGTGGCAAAACACAATGTATAAAGCTAGATCCCCCAATCATGGCAGAGAGCATTTGTGGACCCCAGGGTACTCTTTTGAGAAAAGCAGAGACATACCCAGACCATGTGATGCACAGTGTAGATATCACTGTCACCCATATAGACGCGAATGGCACGGAGAGTGAAACCATATTTCTTTCCAGCCCGATGGATGATGATTGGTGGTTTCAGGTTTGCGATAGCAGGAGAAAAGTCGCGGCTGGGTGAGGAGTCCCTCGAAGATGGGTTTGAGGATAGAGAATGAGGTGACATTGGACTAGCCAATGGGGAACACGTGTGGTGATCTAGAGCGATGACACAAAGGTGTGCAAAAATTAGGAAACTAGGCCTCCGAAAGAGATAAAAATCTTGTTAGAGAACAGCTAGGAAACCATCTCTCCCAACACCCTTCAGAGCTGGTGGTCTTCACAAGCAGGGCTTTTCCTGCAGCATTAATTAATCCATGCTACAAATATGCAAATCAGCGGAATTTCCAAAGAGCACATTTGGTAATAAGTATTTAATATAGCAGCTCTGCTCATCTAGAGTTATGGCTGGGTTACACTATTTACTTCTTCTGTTTCAGGGATTTATAACCCATCATAAATATTTGCTCTAGGCACAATCTTGGAATACTGCATTTAAAGGTTATGAAATACTGCCCCTCTCCAAAAGATCAGGTACTCTAAATATCTCAATGCAAGTTTCATGTTTGTGCTGAGATATGTCAAAGCCAGTTAGTATTAAAAAAAAAAAAAAGAAAAAAGGAGGAGATCAGACACCTGTATCTAGGTAATTTTGGTAATGTTTTAAACTCATAGGAGCAAAAATAATAACTCATAGGAGCCCTAAAAATGTAGGTAATGAAGGAACACTTCTCCTTATAACATCAGGAGTGTACTTTAGGGAGCATTGTGGATCTCAGTTTTCACTGATGTGGCTATGACTCAGCTGGGCTACTGACTAAAATATCTGACTCTGCTTACTAACATAACAATATCCACATATAAAAAACACAGAGCAATACACGACTCTTATTTTAAAGTGAAGCTGGTGAACATCAGTAAAACAACTCCAAACAGTGGGAGTATTAAATGCAGCTGTAAAAAGAAACCCTAAATCCGTTAAGAAACACCTACCGAATCACCCAGCATCACCCATCTCATCTGCCATCACCTGGCAGATGAGAGCAGCTCTGCCAGAACCTTCACTGGGTGACTAAATACCATTTTAGAGCTTTTCTGAAGGGAATTTGTAGTTAAAAAACCCCACCATGGCCCAGACCATATGACATGAGATGTGCATCATCCCAGCGGTGCCAAGAAGCAATTTCAGGGTTGTCTCTAGCTGAGCCAGGTGAGCAGGTACTGCTCGACCTGCTGGGCCGGCCCTCATGGCCCAAATGCAATTTCCTGCTCCAAAATAGGCTGGGTCAGGTAAAACCTGGGAACACCGGGAAAGGTCTTTTCCTCTGGAGAGAGGTACAAATCCCTGGTAAGGAAATTCTCCCGCTGAACCAATCTTTTATAGTTCTGCCTGGCAGGGCTGCTGTTAGCATCCAGCATTAGGAATTGTCAAGGTTTGTCTTGGAGACAGAGCTGGACAACAGCATAAGTCATTCAGCATTAACTTCCTTGGCGAGTTACTTACACTATCGAATTCTTGAAGGCTCAATAACATTTAACCAAGATATCTTAAGTTATGGAAACTTCCCTGTGCACGAATGCACCAGAGGCATGTAGCCCCCAAATAAGACAGCGATCATGTGTTGGCATGTGATAACAAAACAGCATCTTGAGGGTTAAAGGCATTCCCGGGCTATATCCCTCTTAGCTGCACCGCTGCTTAGGGACCAGCTTATGCTCCAGGAGCCAATTTAAACAAAAAACTACTCCTGGAAACAGCAAGGGCCAGCTGCCATTTACAGAAGCTGCAGTCAGACCCCCCAGCAAACGCTCGTTGTCTTTGCTGGAGCAATATTCATTATCCTAGCGAGTGATAAATATTCACCAACTGTAAAGTTGGGATCGTTCCCCCTGCCAGCTATGGCTTTGCTGCAGGAGCGCGGACGGGGGAGGCCCTATCTGCAGATCTTTTGTTCGGTGCTTGCAGACTCTCACAATGCCTAACACAAGGCATTTCTTACCTGAGGGAATCAGGAGAGACAAGGCAGTAGCGGATGCTGATTTAATCACTTTATTGACAGGTCTCGAGGTACGTTTCTCCCCTGATTCCCCAGAGAGCAACCTGTGTCGTGCCCGCCGCACTGCCAAATCGCTGATGGCTTTTGGAGTGGTAAAGTCTGGGCCTTCATTGCTATTACTGCGAGCGCGTGGATCAGAGAAATCTGCAGTGCTCCCAGCTACAGTTTAAATTAAAACAGATTAGAACCACAGGGAATTCCTAACAGTCTATTCCCCTACAGGCAAAATACATTAAATCAAAGTCATGTTTACATGAAGTCCAAGAGTAAATTCTCCTAAGAAGAAACCCCAGGGCTTGAATTCTTATTTACAGAAATGGTGTTATTCTGAAAACAGAAAATTAGCAGCTTCTGTTCTGTTGGAAAAGCTTGCTAACAACATCACATTGCTCAGTAGCAGAGTTGCTTGAATCCTAAATCTATGGTGCAGCTTTGCACATAAACCCTTTCAATAGAATTGTTCACAGATGGAAACAAAGTTTATGGCAAGTGCTCCATTTTTACTACCAGCAAGAACTGTCAATCTTAAAGTTAAAACCTGTCTATAATAGAAGAGCCAGGTTTTATTGTACTTGCACATAAAAATCCACTTTAAGAGAATAGTAAGATACTAAATTCAGGGAAAGCAAAAAATCACAATTCAGCTTTGAATTACTTAACCTTCTATAACTGTATATAAAAATGCAAAGTAAACTGCAAAATGAGGCCAGGCCTCTCAATCTGGGCATGCAGCACTAGCAGATACAGGAGGGGAGGGTGTCCCTAAGCTCTGTGCCTCAGGTCCCCAGTTGATATCTTAAAGGGGAACCATAAAAATATATTAATTAGAACTTGCAAGGTGTTCGGAAATGCAAGCGGTGAGCAATGCAGCAAGTCCATGAGGGAAATTAATCATTCTGTCTTCAAAAGCAAATTTGGAGCAGCGTGCAATAAATAAAGCCTAAGGGCCACATTTTGAACAAGGAGGACAGAACAAAACATTGATCACTGTGATTTAAGCGGGCACCACTGCTCTGCATACTAAAAACAGGGAGTATCACAGAAATAAAAATGCAGAGCACCATTCCCATAGTCTGCAATACCAGATGCCAGTTCAACACTTAAGAACCACAGTTTCAAATTAGGCTCCTAGACAATGAGGAACCCAGAACTGGAGGCTGTATGTGAAAAGGCCAAATTAGGCATTAGAGGAGCACTCTGAGGCAGTGATGGAAATGAAATTCCTTTTCCTGCAGTCCCCTGCCTCTGACTTTACTTTGCAGGCAGGGTATGCTCTGAAGTCATGGCACTAACTGAGGCAATGGATGATCTGAGGAGCGTGGAATTAAAGGCTATTAAAGACTGCACAAGGGTGCAGGCTGCCCAGAGAAACTTCATTTTTGCATATCATAACTTCTAGATACTCAAATTTGCAATGAGAGTATTCTTGTATTTTTATTTTCATGTAGGCTTTCAGTATGAAATGGAAAAGCTAAGATCTTTATCCCACACTTTCACCATGACACTTGCGTCATCTGAGGGTGTTGTAGATCAGTTCAATCATACCTAAGCCTTTTCACATGAATTAACAGAATTAAGCGTAGGCACTAATAGACTCTCATCTTCTGAGATAGAGAGGCAGCCACAGAGGTGAATGGGACAATTTGTGATCAAACTGCACTCAGAAGGAATTGCAGAGAGGAATAACAAGAGGTGGAATTTTTGGGTTTCACTCCAGGCTTGGAGGCAAGCTTGCTCTAAAGCCTTTCCACCCCCTGCCATCAATCCACCATCACAGCTGCTCAGTGCCCTTCACTGTGTTCCTGTCCAGTTTCACTGACTCTCCTTGTTCCCCTTCCCTTTCCTTACCACCCTCCATGCATCCACAGTCTCCCTGCCTGCCTGCTCCCAGTTTACTCTAGCTTACTTATTCTAGTTTACTTATTTCTTATTCTCTTATCCAGTTAGACCTTATTTCTCAACGCTGCACTCTAGTGCTGCAGTATGGGCAGAGTCATCTGAGAATCCAAGCACTGGTTCTAAAACAACTCAACCAAAGCTAGGCAAGCTTTTTTCAGTTTATAACTTGGCTGAATTTGGGCATATTCAGCTGAGGTAGCAAAGAGTGTGTCCCTGATATGAAAGCCACTCCTTAGGCAAATATCAAGTCTTTACTTCAAAATAGAGCTTTTCAGAGGAAAAAAAAAATCATGGGAAATGCTTTTTCATTAATGAGTTAAACATCCTCATTCTCCAGCCTCAATCAGAAGTGACCTGCTCTGATTACTGCTTAAAAATTTCTGCCTCAGGTAGGTGCAGATCCTATTAAGAGTAAATGGGTCTCAAGCATGAGAAGACCTTAATCAATTTGAAATGACAGGACTGCAATAAAAGATGCAATTTTGACGAGATTAAGCTACTGGCATTACTTTGAAGGCAAGCAGAGTCACCAAACCGTAGTAAAATACTACTTAGCATGAGGCAGTCGCAGCCCCAAATCCACACTGCTGCACGGTCTGCCCCTACAGAACTAAGCAGGCTTCCTCCGTGCCGCCGCGCCGCATACATACCGGTGAGCGTGGAGGCGCTGCTCGCTGCCGTGGATGGCGTGGCAGGTCCCGCGTCGCCCTCGAGCTGCAGCTCCTGCTCCAGGGGCTGCTCGGGGATGGGCAGGGGCAGCCCCTCGCGGGCCGGCCCCGCGCACAGCAGCAGCCCCTCGGCCTGTGGTCGCTTGAGCGCGCCGGCCTCCTCCTCGGCCGAGATGGCGAAGCGGGGCATGTCGAGGAGCCCCGAGCAGCGCCGGCGCACGGTCAGCGGCGGGCTCGAGTCGCTCTCCGTGTGCGACGATTCCGACATGGAGAGGCGCTTCCGCAGGCTAGGAGGGAAAACAAGACAGATCTCCCGGTTACGTTACAGGAATGATAAATTTCAACGGACCAGTCCTGGAACAGAGACAGTGCAGATGCCCAGCTCCCCGCTGGCATCCAAAGGCCGTTTCATATGTAGCTCAGAGGCCAAACTACTTCATGAAGATATAAACCAGTGAAGGCTGGGGGCACTGCCTGAGTTTGGATTTCCAAAATACTCCATTATTAACCTCCTAAGGAAGGAAGGAGGAATAAAAAAAAACCAAAAACATAATACAATGAATATGGAATCAAATATTATTCCAATTAATTATAAGAAAATGGCAGACGCAAATCATCACCCACATTGCTTTTGGAATTACATTGCTAATTTTGCTTTCAAAATTACTGTATATTTAAAACAAGGAAGGTCTGATACAAGATGAAGCCTGTATCAGTTAAACATGTAACTGGTAAAATGATTTCTGAATGGAGTTGTACAGATGAGATCACAGCCACATTTAATGATCTTTGTAATGCCACATATTAGTATAAAAGCTTTACAGAAGTTAGAAAAAAGTGGAAGATATCCCTTCATAAGATAAGTCTGATAATTATTTCAGTCCTACTGGATGCATGGTGGGTTATCCAAACTCCAAGCAATCATATATTTTATTGACATTTTTACCTGAATTAAAATTTTGGGGGGTTATTCCAAACTTCAGAAAATTTGGACTAGTTAATAGTTTATGTTCAACAAAGAAGAATGCTGGCAACACCAGATTTGGGATTCCTTGATGTTTAAGAAAAAGAATTCTTTTGTCTCTAGGTGACCCTGTACGTGCAGGGGGGTGGGACTAGATGACCTCTAGAGGTCCCTTCCAACCTTAGGCATTCTGTGATTCTATGATTTCTAACATAACTAGATTGTCTGCAAACGAAGGGCTTTCTTAAGGTTAGAATTCCTTTAATTTCATTTGAAGTATTTACTGCAACTTTAGGAGATGCTAGTACTTAAGTGGATATACTTAAGTAGTTCATTGCTTCTACATATTTCTTTTCTGCTATTTATTCTACTCTTCAAGCTCCACCTTTGGAAATACACCGTATGAAGCATTTCCGACCTAAGATTGACAGGAGAAGTCAGAAGGCTTTCTCATATACTGCAGGAAAACCAAAATATTCAGTTCCACTAAACTTACATTTCAGGAGATCCAATGACCCAGCTGCGGTCCCGACTTTTCAAACCACCAAGGCTGTCTAATCGGTCATCTTTTTCTTCACTTAGGCTCCGTTTAGTTGGTGGTGGAGTCTTCCTCTCTTCATGGATGGAAAGACGCTCCATGCTGCTGTACACCTGCACATAGCAAAACATCCTTCTGTTCAAACAATAGAGAAAGTCCTACATGACCCTTCCCAGCCAAGGATACGAGCTCTTCAAAATGGCAGATATTCACTGAAAGGATGAACTTGCAATGACCCTCGACTAAATAACACAGAATCCAGTGTAGCTGTGACTTGCTCCTAGTACGCCATGGAGAAAAGCAAAAAGGTAAACTTCAGAAACATCAAATATTATTTTCTACAACAGCAGCCAACACCTGTTCTCTGTAAATAGCACAATACCACAGTGATAGGAAGACTTTTTAAACTAGAGGATTTTTGTTTTTTAACAGCAATCCTCACATCTAAGCAAAAAAATTGCTAAAATAGGCTCCACGAGTCTGAAGGTTGGCATCTGGATCTTGAAATCTTACAACGCAAATTCAATTTGGTGATAGGCATCATGCTCATGACCCCATTTCATTATCATCAGTCTATCAGCGTTGCCCTGAGCTCAATTCAGAACAAAAAAGTCCTGCCCTCCTCAAGGAATCTACTATAATGCTGACAGCTTAATGAAAGTGCCTCTCTTGGTTTTACAGCCGTCTTTAAATAATTAAATGATTAAGCAAAAAAATCCATGCTTTTAAAACTACACTTGACTGTAGACCTAATTTACATAAGAAGAGATTAATGAAAATAATGTTATTAAAAATTCAGAGCATCAACAAGATAACTATTAATAAATCATATGGCTGAATTGTCAGACAAGAATTTCAAAATATAATGAGCCTTTTATGCCTCCTACACTACAAATGCTGTATAATTTTCCAGGGCTTAAAATAAATTCATTAAAAGTGAACTTTTTCTCTTTGTGGCAAAAATACTTAACCCTAAAGAAAAGCTTCAGTCTAACAGATGAATAAATACTCACAGTGAGAAAAGAGGGCAGAAAAGAAAAAAAAAAAAACAAAAAAGAGAAACCTTTCCATACTCATGAGAACCTCTTAAAAAATGCAGCTGATGTGTGCAGGTCAATCTTAAACATGCTTTTGGTGATGCAGATCAGGAGCAACTCCACAAAATCAATGGTAACTGTTACTCAAACCACTGCAGCCCAGTTGAGAACAAAGAAGAGTGAACTTGTGCTTCAAGTATGATCTCAGTATTCCAGACATTCCACCATTAACTTGGATGAAACAAAGTATGTTCAGAGAAGGGAGGAATGGGAACACTCTAAGAACAGTATTTTCCTTTTCTAGATAAGCATGGGGGTAAGGATTTTACACAGGGCCCTGGAAAGATATTTAATTTTTTTGCTCAGCAATATCTGTACGTTTCCAAGTTAATGGTGGAATTGTACTACTTCAAAATGTCTGGAATCCCAGCTTTTATTTCAGATCACCTGAGCAAGAACTCCACACCTGTGCAGACCTGGATAAGGCACATTAAATGCACAAAGTATGGCTAGAAGGGACCTCCTCAGGGCATCCTGTCCATTTCCCTACCTCAAAGCAGAACCATCGCTCTCTTAATCATCAGGCAGATGTTTTTCCAAACTGTTCTTAAAAGCCGCCAGTGATGGCAGTTCTACAAATTCCCCAGGCAATTAGTGCCTGTGCTTAATTACATTCCAGTACTGGAAACTTTTTCTTACCATTTATCCTGTAACTTCTCTATGGCAGTTTATGCCCGTGATTTCATGTCAATCCTGGATAAAATAGGAACAATGCATTCTCTTCCTTCAGCAATTCTGTGCTTGAAAACTGCTATCTTGCCTTTTCCTCAGTCTTGTCTGCTCTAGACTGAACTCTCTCCAAGCTTTTCTTTCAACTTTTATGTTTCGTAGATCTCTGATCATTCTTGTTCTTTCCCTCAGGTCTCCCTTTTACTGGTCCTCATTTCTTTTCAAGAATATTGCCCAAAACAGGACAGAGAGCTCCCTTAAGCCCTTCCTGCCGCTGAACAGATGAAAAGGATTTTTTTCATTTGCCATGCAGAAAATAATCTTCCTTGCCCGGTACGATAACTGCATTTAATAATTTCACATGCTTAACTCAAGATCCACTATAAGACCAGATCTCTTTGAAACTGTTGCTTCATCTTTTGTTCCTCACCCTGTATTTGAAATGATGAGAAGCACAGGGCTATACCTGCATACTTCAAATTTGTTCTTACTGCATGTGATCCCTTTGATTTTTAATCATTATTCCAAGTTGTCAAAATCAATTTTCATCCTCCTACCATCTTCTCATCTACTGGAAGGCTCTTCCAGAACAATCCTGGCTGAAGGAAATAAGCATACCTCCCTCTGCCATTATCTGAGTCTTCAGTGAAAACACTGAGCAGCATCAGAAGCAGGGGAACCCTCTGCAGAACCCTGCAAATTAGTGAGACTTAAACAAACAAGATCTCTCTCTCAAAGTGGTCCTGCAATTCTATTAGCACAGAGTAATCTAGAAGGTACACAGTTCTTTCCTTTCTCAGTGAATATTAGACAATATGTGGCTCCTGTATTACATCCACACTGTTAAAATTACCTTATACAAAGTAATACTGGCCTGAGAAATGATGTTCCTCTCTAGATTTTTCTTTCAACAAACCAGCCCGCTCTCACCTTGCTGAACCTTGGCGAGCACGAGGAGAACTGCCTAATTTCCACGTGATCATCATCATTTGTGTCCTCCTCCTCTTCTGAATCCAGGTGTTGGTACCGTTCTGACCGGGCTGCGAACAAGACATGGCACATTTAATCAGTGCAGGAAGCCTTGATGACTCCTATAATATACCCTCAAGCAGCACATGCTTACGCAAGAGCAGTCTTTGCACCAATTCCCACTTGTCTACCTACAAAGAACTCTGAGCGTTCACACAACACGAAGAGCATTTTCTTTAAAAGTGAAATCCACCCAGTCTGTTTTGCTCATCCTGTACAATAAGCAGTGATGAATACTTCATTCTTCATACTGACTGAACTCATCGTAAGCCCTCAGCTATATTAGATGCTGAAAGCAATTGATTCTCAGCAGAAATCATATAGATATCTAATCCTGTAGACCCTTCTTAATAAAAATATTTCCTAAGGCAAACAATAGTATGGAAGGAAACAGGAAAGCAATTCACTCTGTCCCAATTTCCAATGAAACGGTTTTGTAACGTAAAAGTCCACCCACATATATGAGTTTTTTTTTTGAAAAACAGAAATATTTACCCCCCTCTAAAATAGTTTCTCTTCTCCCTTCCCACAACTAGCAAATGGATTAGATTTTGCGAAAGGAAATGGGCAAGTAGCCAGTATGCAAAGCTATTTTTTAATGCAAAAATCTAAAATGCCTCCAAAGGGATTTTGTGCTTTGAGATTTGCAATACTGTAATTCTAAGCCAGCCACACTGGATTTTGTGGTGGGGGTTAATAAGTCTGGCTACAAAAAGCTGATAGCTATACTGAGCCAAATTTGCTGCACTGTATGAGCCAGAAAGCTACTTTTGTAAATTCTGAATTTTTCTGCATTAGGATTGAGAACAGCAATGCCAGCTCTTATCAGTGTCCGTGTGAAACGATTCCCAACATAAGGATCTTCCAGCCTTTAGGAAGGACATGCTTCAAAGCTGCCAATGTCCCGAGTGTGCCTAGATACTCAGGGAGCTGCTGCGTGGCCACGGAGCAGAGCAGCAACGGGCTCACAGGGAGTCAGTGAGGCCCTGGGAGGAGGATGGAAGAGATCCTTTGATGTAGGGCAGAAATTCCTACAGTTCTGGGTCTGAAATACACTAATATCATCTTATGCTGAAGTTGGAATAGAGGGAAGACTCCCTGAGTGAAGTCCAGCCTCCCCTCTGATAGCTCTGACTCCTTGGCTCGGGCTGAGCTGGAAATACCACCAGCCACATGTGACATGGGTATGTAACACTAAAATAAGGTGACTCTTATAATTTAATTAAACAATTTAAGTTACTTTAAAATTGTAAAGAATTTCCCATTCTGATTTGTGTTCAAAGTTCTTTTCTAAAAACATTTTTTTGGGGACTGAAAACAGTTACCAGGAGCTAGATATACCAACCTGCTCTGAAAGTCCTGCAACAAATCCCATATAACACACACTGCACTGTAGGGAAAGGCAGGCAGATCCACAGGCACCAGTGGAAAAAACAGCAGATTTTACAACGTTTTCTGTTTAAAACTAATTTGCTTTCAATATTTGGCCTTCGACAAAAACTTTTTAAAGGAATTCCCATCAAGTGCTTCATTCAATATCTGTCAGTGATTTATACTTAACAATTTTTACGATAAAATGAAATATGCACAAAGAATATGATGTAATTTATGTTGAATCTTTAGTCTTACTGTCAAAATAGCTTGTGTCATCCTCAGATTCCAACTGCGGAATGAATTCGGCTTTCTGTCGAAGTAACCCATTCCAGTCCAAATCTTTAAAGAACCGGTGCTGTTTCACTTCAAAGGCACTACCTGAAATAAGCACCTTTTATTGCAGTTATTTCTTTTAGCATTTTCATAAAATAAAATACAAACCCTAAAAATATCAAAAGCCTGAAAGAAAACCTGAGTACATAAGTGACTCATTTTCCAAGAATTTTGAGAAATAATCTGTCTTTAATACAGGATAAAATATGAACAAATTTCCTCCTTCCCACCTCTTTTTCATATTTAATGATAGCACCTGACTAAATTGGCTGGAAGACAACATCTGCCATCACATTCCACACCAAGCTGCAAGATTAAGAACTAATTAACATCTTAATTTAAAATTTCCAAACTCTAAATACCATCTTGTTCACAGCTAAATAAAGAGTGCAAACTCAGGAAGGTGCTTAGCCAGTGAATGGCTCTGCTCCAGTCAGCAACGTCATCTGTGAGCTTAAAATGAGGCAGGGGCTTAAATCTCTTTCTGAATTAGTACCTTTGTTATTAACCTTAGAAGCTTGGGTGCCCAGAAGGAAAAAATAAGGATTATCTATCTGCCACTAGGTGTATTTTTGTTCAAATGAAATTAATATTCATTAAAAGTACTACTGTCTTTAAAAAAAATAGCAGAGAAAAACATAAAAGGTTTGCTGAATGCCAGTGGCAGGCAAGTAGAACAGCAGTCTCAGCAATACAGGTGTATAAGGAATCAAAAAATCAGCCCATCAACTCATTTTATAAAGCAAGGAACTCTACAGCTTTTCCATGACAGTGTCATCTTTCAACTAGATGGATCTGAAGTAGAGAAGAACATGTGAACACCATCTGATTATACTATTAACTCATGACCTGTTCATTATCCTTGTTCACATATGTGTGAAGTCTGCTGAATAAAAATGCCTTTTAGAATTGTTACATATTTAGTTTATATTTTATCCTTAAAATGTAATTTCCAATTTTTTATTTATTTTATTACATCCATGATTTCTTATCAGTATAGAAGATTGCTCCCCTAGCCAAGGATAATTTTCAAAGAAATCTGATTATGGACTGTTCAAATTGAGACACAAACCTCAAACCTGGGACAGCGCAAATAACTAGAACAGCCCAAATCTGAGAAGTTATGTTGCCAAGTTGAAGGCAAATTCACTTAGTGGCTCTTTCTCATTTCCCAAACAAGATAGCATTATCTGTCTAACTCATGTACACCGCAGACTAATTCTCAAACCTTCATCACACAAGATTCATTCAGCTCAGAAAAAATTGTTTGCCATATCTAAAGCAGCATTTTTCAGCACAATTTGGTGTGCTTTACTAACAGGTAGACTCCTTGTTTCTTGTGAGCATTTTCCTGCACACAAGGTTCCTACCTGTTCCCATTCTTTCCAAAGGATTTTGGCGGAGAAGCTTTGAAATGAGGTCCTGGGCATCTGGAGGCAGCGCATCGTCACCATCTGGCCAGGCAATTTCATCTGGGAAGAAAAAGAGACTTGACATTTTCCACCTCGTTCATGAACGATTTGAATAATCATTCACATTCCTGTACCATAGGATGCAGTGTTCAGTATTGCCCCAGAAACACAAATACCTTGAATTCAGCAGCTTGCATACTTAATATAATTCAAGCAATGACATTTTCCAAAATGCATAAAATTCAGCCTCAAATAAAGCTGCTGTCAATCCAAGCAGTGCTTGTGGAGGAAAAAAAGAAAAGCATTAAAAACTCTATTAATAAAGTATGAAATGGGACTTCCGTGACAATCCATAAACAATGACAGTGACAATACTGTGGCTGTATCTCGTGCCTGCACATTCAAGCCAGTTATACATGGAACAGCGAGAACAATTCACAGGTAACCATTTCATGCATCAAATTTTGCTCTTCACTGAAATTCACTTTTCACAAGCACATTTGCCGAGTCTTAGAAAAATGTTACTGTTTCAGAAAGCATTCCCAACAGGAAATGTTTTCATTTCATATTTGCAGAGAGAACACAAAGCAAGCATTTGTCCAACTCCAAGCAGGAGACAGGTTTAAAAACCCACAAGACATGAAGGTACTGAGCACAACATCATCCATTTGTTTTGTTCTAGATTTTTTTCCCCATTTCTACAATGATTACTAATTGGCTGACTTTTGCACCTCCAGAAGGGATAACATAAGATCGAAGTGAATACACTACCTTTCATGTTCTGCATTCTATAAATTCACAGATAGAATAGAAATCACCCAAATATTCTTCCCTAATCATAAAAGGAAAATTTCTTGTACAAATGTATAACTCTCATACCATGCACATTGATAGAAGTATCTCAGAAGGTGTTAAGCAAATCAAGACTTTGGGGATTTAGAATGAGCTTAATACTACTTTTCTGACACAGAAAGACAAACATTTTAAAATAATAACATTATGTTATACTTAGTCTTTCCAGACTAAACTATCCTCAATATTTTCTAGGTTTTATTTTACAGCACACTTGTAAAACCCTACAGAAACAGAACAGAACATACCACTGATCACTTGTCCAAAGAGCTCTTCAGGTGTATCACCAAAGAAAGGGACACAGCCAACTAAAAACTCATAGAGAATAACTCCCATGGCCCACCAGTCCACCGGCTTCCCATAGCCCTGCCGCAGGATCACCTCGGGTGCGATGTATTCTGGAGTCCCGCAGACCTCAAGAGAAACAGATGGGAAAGTCATGAACCTAAAGATAGCCAAATTCACATGAAATTCACATAAAAGTTTACTTTGGTCTATTTTATTGTTATTATTTTTCAACTCACCACTTGAAGAGGAATTTAAGGCTTATCACTAATAATCTGAAGCTGCAAACTCTTTCCAGAAGTAAAAGTCTATACAAGGAACATATTTTGTCACAGAAATGATATTACATACTATGAAACATTCCTAGTGAACGGGCTAAGCAGTTCTTTGGTGCCACTACAGTAAAGCATATAGGAAAAAATACATATTCCATGTGCATAAATGTGCCTATATGATGGATTTCTACTGGCACAGCTATAGCTATGAGGGTCTGAACTTTCACAATCCATGCACATCTGTCCTGGCAGAATTAGCTCTACAGATGTAGAATCAGCACCAGAGCATGATTTCACTTCAGCACTTCAGCTATATACAAAGGTCTCAAATTTGGGAGGTAGAGCTGGCACAGACAATGACTAGTATCTCATATGAGAAGAACTAGGTTGCCTTGGGTTTAGAAGCAACAAAATAGTTATAAAAAGAAAAACAAAAGCCCTGAAAAATGCAGGATGATGATCTAGTGACTATTAAATGTTCCTGCAACAAAACCCAGCGTTTCCTGGATGCAAAGAAAGACTGAACCCTGAGTGTGTGCTGCTTGCCACAAGATGAACATGAATCAACATACAGAAAAATTTAAAATAAGAAAAAATAATCAGTGGCAATCCTAAGATCTTTGCAGAAAAGATTTTTTTAATCCCATTACACAAGGCACTGGTGAGTCTTCATCAGTGGATAGTTCCTCTCAATTATGCTCAGGAAAGATTTAACTCCAGCAGAAACAGGTGCATGGAAGAGCTATTCATTCAGAGGAAAATTCTATCTTGTTATCTAAAACAACTTAGTTAGTTAAATCTAGCAAAATGAAGGCCATGGAGGAGAATGACCCTTGGTAAACATCATGGGGCTAAAAATCAACGTTCAAACCGTCAAACAAAACCACAAGGACAAACGTATAGGAACTTGCCAAGGACTTTGTAAGGACCAGAAGGGGGAGACTGTGGAACAACCTTCCCACAAAATCAGTGACAAGTCCCTAGACAAACCACTCTGTTTCCTGTTCTTGCACTGCAGCCTATAACATACCTTGGAAATGCTGAACTACGACCTGAAGCACACAGTTAGTATAAGAAGTAGAATACAATTTTGTGCAGAAACATGAGATCAGAGTAGCATCTTCCCCCATCATGTTCTACAACACACAGCACAATGCCAAGGCAAAGAAGCAGAGTTCTTCAAACTCTGATTCTGGCCCAAAAGTTTGCATCTGTTAAGGTCCCAGTTCTGCATCTGAGTCCACTCCAACAGACAAAATGTTTGAGCTTACCTGCTTGTCCAGGAATTCCCTGGTGTCTTTCTCAATGTGTCCCTCATAGAGATTAGTTGTAAGACTCATTAAACCGATTTTAGACAGTCCAAAGTCAGTTAGTTTAATGTGACCCATGGAAGTTATCAGGAGACTAGGAGAAAGAAGAACAGCAAAATAATCTAATAGTTGTTTCCCAAAAGCAGTTAAAACAAGAAGGCACCTTGAAGGAATCTCCTATGCAGCCGAGTATCACAGAAGCTGCTTAAACAACCACAAATCAGACTATCTTCTGCTAAATTTCACCACAGCAACAACAGGTTTGAGATGGTAGGTGAACAAAACACTGTTTACTCTCATTTTCTGCTGTAAAGTATAAATAAGGACAGCAAGTAGTGCACATAGCACCATACATTTCAAATTCTGCACTGAGAGTTTCAAGAGCACAGAGAAGAGGGCAGAAAGGACCCACTTATAACCATGCTCAACAGCTCTCAAAACCTTTACAGACTTTGTTTCCTGTTTTTCCAAACTGGCATGTATATCCCATCCCCCTTATACTTGCACAGTTTTGAGGTGACCCTCAGACTACAGACTGTATTTTACAACATTGCCCCAAAATTCTTAATCTCTAACACCAACAAAGCTAGACCTGGTGAATTCCAGCCTAACCTCTATCCAAATTCTGCTCCTAGGCCTCAAAGACATTTCACTCATTCTTTATCACTTCCAAATAAGTTCTGTACATGAGGAGCCAGAGACTCCCTAAATCCTTCTATATTACTGGTCCTATCAAAACTTTCTTCTACTGTCTGTAGCTCCCATGTCCTCTTGCCTACAAAGAAAATCTCTGATCAGTTGGGTTTCTCCTCCCTCTTCTGAAGAGCTGAACACTTACTTGTCAGGTTTCAGGTCACGGTGAACGATTCCATAATTGTGTAGGTACTCCAACGCCAAAACAGTCTCGGCAAAATACATCCTAGCCATATCAACAGGTAGGGCACCAATGTTCTTGAGAAGTGTAGCACAGTCACCTCCTAGAATAAAGTTGCAAATACGACACAGTGAAAAGGGAAGTATTAGTAAAGAAGGAAAAGCGCCACCGCACTACAGACAGATAGGAAGCTTCCTAAAGGCTGACTTTCTTAAATCAGTTGACTGGGTTTCTAAAACTATCTCAGTTTTGAATTTCAAAAATATTTTAAAATCTTAGAAAAATGGAGTTCCAGAGACACTGTGCATGCTTGTACTCCTCTAGAAAGGCACACCACAATAAACTCCACAAAGCAACAGGCAAATTACTGGGGTCTCATCTCCATCTGTAGCAAAAAACAGATAGGTCCTGGACTCAACTTTTTAAGGAGTGGTGGCCACACATTTCTCTCTACAGCCTTCATCTTAGAAGCATTCAGCCAAGCAAGCCAGGTATAAGAAATTAATCCTATCCATCAAAGGAAATATATTCCTTACAATAAGATAAAGATATAAAATCAAAGACAGTAAACAAGCAAAGGAAGAGAGCCCCCATTTTTGAAAAAGCTTATAAGGAACAAAGACTGCGTTGCTTGGTTGATGTTTCTTAACTCTCTTTTTCTAACCTTAATGCCACGCATGCTACAGACAGCAGGCCATGGCCTCCTGCAAGAGAACCAAAGGATCTCTTTTCAGTGAAGACTGGAAAGTTCATGCTGACTTCTCACCCTAGCAACCTCTCTGTGGCTTTATGTTTCCTAAGCTCTGCTACAAACACATCACATTAGTCACAGAGGTTTGCAAATGGAGTATCTCCTTACACAAAAACATGCTAGCAGGGTAGAATGACTCATTTCTCCAGCTCAGCCCAAGTCCACATACCTCCTCCCTACATAAGTTTCATAAACTCCCTGCATCCGGGCAGAGGGACACAGCGCTGCTCTGCTTACCTTGCACGAAAAAGCTGAAATCACACACACAAGACATTCCTCCTCACTACTTTCAGAGCACTGCACTAATCAATATTGCACCCAAAAGCACATATTTTATAAATCACGAGGAAACTTCATCTTATATGATGGGAGACACTGTGTATACACTACATGCACATCCTATCTAAGGTCCCTTTGCAAGATTAAATTACGACAAACATACTGACATTCAACAGTACCTTCCACATACTCCATAACCATGCACAGATGGCGCTTGGTCTCAAAGGAGCAGAACATGCTGACTACAAAGGGGTTCTCAGCAAAAGTCAAGATATCTCTCTCCACAAAAGCCTGTTGGATCTGATTTCTCAAAATCAGGTTCTGCTTGTTGATCTTCTTCATTGCAAAACGTTGTCGGGTGGTCTTGTGTCGTACCAAATACACCGCTCTAGAAAACCACACACCAAGAGCAAAGGATCGTTTTCTGCTCACGCTATTTGAAATAAATAGTGGACAGTAACTGTTTTGGAGGGATTCTGACAAACTTATTTATGAGTCCATAAAATCCCTTCTTAATGTCAAACTCTCCCAGAAAGAAGTAATCCCATGATGATTTTCTTCCAAAAGCTACTCTGACCAGACCTCTTTGAATTAAGTAGCATTCACATTGATGAGATTAACAGATGTCACAATCTTCTTTATGCATCAATACAAAGGTATGTATTTTTCAACATTGCAGTCACCCTTTAACTAAAACATTACCCAAAATGCAAGGAACCAGCACAATTTATTTCCAGCTCCATAACATGGATTTGGTGCTACATCGTCACCAGAGGCTTCAATACAGCAAAGCATTTCTTACATTTCTATCATTTGCAGATCATTAGATTCCTGCATGTTAATAACATAGTTTGCAAATAAATTTTCCATCTAATTTGCGTGCTGTATTGAATCAATACTTGCTTCTTTTTCTCTGGAGTGTATTACATTTAACACGGTACTCCGTTTCAGAAACAGATGACTATGAAATACAGCCAGTAAAAAGGCAGGATATGAATTACAGCAAAAGCTCCATCCCTTCCATTTTTACAGGGATATGTTTAAATTCATGAGGTCTGTGCAGAAATATGACTGAAAGCATATAAAATCTTGTGTCCAGCAATATGGCTCTTCAATTGACTCAACTGTGTTTTCACAAACTAAAAAGATACACTTAAACTCTTTCACATAATTTTTAAGAAATAAGTTGCTGTTAACTAAATGTCCACTTTAACAAAACACTTGAGCACATCCTTAAGTTTTGCTGTTACTGCCTATTGAGTATTGTTGCTTTTCAGTTATGGCCTACAAAATATCACTGATAAGAATTTATAAACTGCAGGTTTATAATGGTTTGTAATGGTTAAAATTTTAACTGAGAAACTACATTTTGGATTCATCCACAGGTAAATAAAATCTAATAGTATTTTTATTACATGACTTCTAAGGTAGATCTGCCACCATCTTATTTTAGCATTTACTTTAGTATTTCAAAGCTCACAGACATGTACATTACACATATAATCTCAATACATGGAAAACCATAATCTTCTTTCTTTCTTTCAACATTTTTGCTGTTTAAATGAGTAGCCAATAGCATTTGTGACTTGAGAATTTCATCCTCAATCATTTAATGTTTACACAAACACACATTGCAAGACTTAACTAGATATCATGAAAGGAAATACAGAATGCCCTGATAAGCAATAAAAAGGGGGGGGCAAAATAATTTTCTTAAATTCCTACAGCTACATTTTTCTCTAAGAAATTTCACAATTAACTGTGTGACAATACTTCTCTTAGTGACAACATTCAGGAAAAATGTTTTTGTCATCTCAGGACAATGTTGCAGTAATACATACAGAAAAAAGGGTTTGAGGCCACAGCTAGGAAGGAGTTCAGCAAACTGTTCTGAGAGTTTTAATGCAGAGAAACTATTTGTTACAGAGGGTCACTGAGCTGAAGCTGTATGTCAGCTCAGCACAGCATGAGGCCTTCACAGCTGGGGACCACAGCAATGGTACTACCTAAAAAAACAGAGGTTAAAAAAATAGCATCTCCTGCAAGATATTGTGAGTTTTGAACTTTCCTAAGGCCTAAGCACTATTCATTTGGAGTTGGATCCAAGAAAACAGTCATTTGCCTAACTTTGGAATAGTCCTTCCCTGCATACGATGATAATAGCATTTTCTTCTGAAGTAGACTATAAAAAGCGTTACCCATAAGCTCCATTACTGATCAGTTTAATATTTTCAAATTCTTCCTCAGATGGAGTTTTCTTTGATTGCACAGAGGCGCCTCGGCTCTGGGGAAGGAAAACAAAAATCAAATATAAATCAAGGGGGCTGGAATGGCTTCATACTCTACACAGTTTTTTTTTTTTAAGCAGAATTCACCCAAACACAGCTCAATCTTGTATCTCTAGAGTGCTCAGTTTTGGGATAACAATCTGTATCCTTAGGAGCCTTGAAGATTCCCTTCACAAATATTAGCACAATAAGTCAGTGGACTATAAAATTCAGGCTTTTCCTCAACATTATGTTTTTAAAATTAACTAAAAATACTAAGGATCTTTGAAAGCTGTGAGTTATAAAAGAAAATTTTTCCAGTGGCCCATTGCTGAAGTCAACTTTCCTCAATTCCCAAAATGTTTTGCATACGCTGTATAAAAATTCTTTTTTAGTTGAAATTAATTGAAAATTATTTTTGTTTGCAACTGTAAAGAAACATCAACAAAACTTAATGATAATGACTGTTTGTACCTTTAAAGCTTCAGCTCCACAGTATAGTCCGGTTTGATGAGTGTGTGCTTCAGTTTTAACATGTGCTTTATATGTCATCTCTTTTTTAATTAAAATTACTCTCCATTATAATTAATTCTTTACTGTAGACTACTCCTTTTCAGAGAAAAAAAAAAGTGCTAGACAGTGTGCATGTATTACTGCTTTACCTCAACTGAATCATCTGTCTCAGGAGTGTCTGGGCTGTCATAGCTATTCAGCTGGGCCATTTCTGAAAAGAAAGCAGAAAGATTACTCCTAATAATCTCAATCAAACTGTTCTCTTCATTTATACATGACAAATAGTATTTTAAGAGGTGATTGTAGATTATGAAATGCATTTTTCCCCTCTGTAAAAAGTCACTCCAATTATACACTGATAACCTTTCACATCTTGTGAGCTGCAGGCAATATTTTATATAGAGATGAATATAATTAACAAGCTTCTTCTCAGCATGAATTATTCTACATGGTTTCTTTAATAAGTAAAAGCAATAACTACAATTTTGGGGAAACTGTCAGATACCTAATGGCAAAGCCTATTCCATGCATCCAGGTTGTATATAGCCTGGGAGCTTCCATGTACCTCAGTAAAAAAAAAAACATTACATTTCAAACAACCTCTCTCCATGAAATGTGTACAGTTTTGCAAAAGGCAGAGCAGCAAACTGTGCAAAAGACCATTAGTTTAGGCTACTCAGCTGTCTTCGGAGATACTATAAACTTTGCAGAACCAAATCCTACATTAACCACTAGTCTCTGAACAGACATCATTGACATTTCTGGGTGCCCTCCTTACAGAAAGGAAATAAGGCACCTTGACATCTCCACACATTTCTAAAGAAATTTGACTTTAGTAAGGGGAATTAGTGATAGAAAGGTTCTCTCCCATGACAGGGATCAAAGGAAATTTCCCTTTAATGTCAGATTTCAACAAATGCTATTAAATTGCATTTAGCAATCTTCGGTAGAAATTTTCCCGAAGAGCTCTTTACTTGAAGTCAACCTGTCACTGTCATTCTAGTAAACACTGCAAAAGTTAAACTAGTCCTATCCAGAGTACTAATTTATGGTAAATTATGCTCTCTCGAGAAAACAAAAAAGTACAGAGCAACTGCTGAAATATTCCACAATCACCTGCAGTCTCTTCTGCGCTTCCTATTGCTGCTGAGCGAGCCCTGCCTGGGGCCAGAGTTTGTGCTCATAAAACTTGTCAGAGGGGAAGGGAATCAATGAGCAAAATGCAAGGAGAACTACTAATTCACAACTTCCAAAGTTGAGATCTTCTGGGACTCTGTACATCTACAGTAGATTCATTTTACCATATGCAGTGCTGGGATTCAGCAGAAAAGCTGTCAGCTTTTTCTAAGACATTACTTGCAGAGGGCCTGGAAAAGCACTGTCATTTCACAGACCTTTTCCAAATCCAAAGCAATGTCTAAAAGGTAAATTTTTTATGACCTTTCTTCAAAATGTATCAAATGCTTAGGTGTAATACCCAACATGTCTAAAAGCTGTAAAACTTAAAATACCATCAGCATAAAAGTAGCATTGTTCTGAACAATTAACATCTAAATAAATTATTATAAATTGTTTGGTTAAATATATTTTGGGACAAGAAATGCAAGCTTTTGTATCCAAGTGAACTTCTAACTGACTTCCATGAATACTGTTTGTCCACTCTTGAAAATGATTCGTGTGTGCGTTTGTAGATTCCATGGCAAGTCACAACAAATGCACTTTTCCCAAAGAGAACAACACAGTGGGATGACTGAATCCTTTCCAACCAGTGCAGGACAGACTGCAGCATGCAGGCAGTGGATGATCAGAAATATAACAGATAAATTTAGCTTGATCCCTCCAGCACTACAGATTACTAATTACTAATCCCCCATTTAAAGAATTGTAACTGTTGATGTGTGATGCTAGTAACACTCCTTTGAGACATACAGTTGGAAAGGATGGTTTAGAACTGGTCAGCAAGCAGGAAAATAAGGTGGTGATGAAGAAGGGGAGAGAAAGGCAGCAAAACCAATAAGATAAAATGAAAGCCCCCTTTAGCTATGTAGTGACCAGGGGTTAGTATCTGGAGATCTGATTATCCCTTTAGTGGTTTGGAGAGCATAAAAAGAACAGTTCTCACCCTCCAGGGGATCCCTGGTAAGTCCCAGCTGGCTGATAATGTAGCGAGGAATGTCGCATTTAATTCCTTGCCCTTCCTTGGCATGGCCTTCTGCAGCTTCCAACAAGTGGTAAAACTCTTCAGGATCAAACTCCTAGAGCCACGACAGGGAGAGAGGCAGAGAGATGCAAATGATTCGGTCGCACAATTACAAAAGGATCCTCTCCCATAGCAGTGCGAAAGAGCACGGGTTGAGTCACTTGGTTTCCTCAGAAATGGCCCAAGTTCATTGTGGACTCAGCAGAGGGGCAAAACATTTGCAGTTACAAAAAGCAAGCCAGTGCATTACATCTGCTCAGGAAAAGTGAAGCTCTGTTTTACACATTTATACGGACTCATGGGTGTCTGCTGGCTTAGACCTGCAAATCAAACATCGCAAGATTGTAGGGACTACCAGGTTAAAGCAGTCCTAAACACAAGCATTTACTGGGACCCATCTCCTAATTTTGTCATGCTTGGGATACGACAGCAAAAGGTCTGTCTAGGACTAAAGGACTAAGTTCTGCCACCCTTGTCTGACAGCTGAGTGAAGCCAAGATGAGTCTCTCCTGCTTTCAAATATCAGCTCTGATCAAATCTTACACCTTCCATCCAATTTGGTCCCAGTTATGGCAATTGCTAATAAAATAGCAAATTTATTGGTTGGACTAACTGGCTTGTATGGCAAAAGACAGCAGTGATTCAAAACACAATGTTCTCCTTTCACTTGTCTCGAAGAAAATTTATCAGCTACCTCAGTAAGAACTCAGAGCAAGAACCATACAGAAAAGTACCATGGTGCAATTGTAGGACATTTATTGGTGGGCAAAGGACAGTAGAAAAACACCTAGTAACAAATAAACAATTAAATAAATAAATAAATGCTACGCTTTCTTTTTGGTAGGATTGTTTAATTCTCTGAATACAATTGCATCCAAATGAGGAATAGTCCTATAAAGGGACTAAAAGTCCCGCAGAAAAGGAACATGAGAAAAGAATAAACTACATACTTTTACAATCTAATTAGAAAACAATGAAGTTAAAGGTTAAATTACAAAAAAATACACATTACAAAATGAAAATGAAACACAATTCCCAGGCTATTTAAGGAGTAGAATGTGTATTGCTACAGATCTTGCTCTTTTAAGGGAGCAAGACTTAAGTTAATTCCTAAGCCTTCACGTCAACAAAAGGAAATCAACCAATAAATATGAAAAAAGGAGAAAAGTGCTAGAAAAGTATTAAAGTTTAAAAGAGTAAATAATATATAAATCCAGCCATAACTTTCAGACTTTGGGATCCAGCCACTTAACTTTCAAGGTTGTCACTACATGTCTTGAAGCTCATTACTAAAATCTCAATGACTTTTCTGCCTCCACCTGCTCGTGCACACTCTGCCGAATGGCAGGTGCAGGAGACAGTGCAGGAACCCAGAGGTCTCCTGATCTGTAGCTCAGAGATGATTCAAGTGTGGAACTGTTTCCAACTATAGACATGGGTTCTCAAAACCTGCCAAAGTTTTGCACCTAGATGATACACTACTAACAGACTGTGCACAAGCATAAAAGACAACTGTAAGCACAGCAAATACAGTAAGTTTTAAGTTATTTGCTTTCCTTATTGCCTTCATTCTCCCCCCCCCCCAAAAAATTAAAGACATTCTTGAAGTTAATTAGCATCACAAAACTCATCCAAATCATAAAAAGGGCTTTCAAAGCCAAAGAAGTCCCAATCTGCATGAAGTTGTGTCCAGGCTTTTCAGAATAATCTAGTGAAAACCTCTTCCATAGGTAAGTGTAGGCATCTGTCTTACTAGATGGATGGCCTACTTCATCGCTGGAAGTAGTCCTCCTTGCACCAAAGGGTTCACACAGTCCACCTGAGGTTGTAGGTGCTTTCTAAAATTAATGTCATAGGAAAGGTTGGACCATTCTCATCTACCTTATCGAGGAAAACTGCAAAATTCATTTATGTTCTCATGATTCTAGTCATTCAAAAATCACCTCCAGGTATGCTAGTTTCAATGTGCTTCAGTTGTTTAATCATATCTGTATTAACACCCAACCACAATTTTTTAGCTTGGACAACCTCTTAATACCTCAATCAAATGCAGTTTCCCTCTCATTTTTACGCTAATAAAGGACCATTAGGTCATGTGCTTGGACGTCTCAAATAACACAGGCTAGGGAATTTCATCTGGTTATTCCTAAAAAGTTGCATGCAGCAAAGCCTGGTTTCCAAAAAGCAATTCAGGATTTACAAGAGAAAAAAATGATTGCTTCATGGAAGCGTTTTGCTATTACTATCAAAAATAGGAGTAGATCTATTTTCCTTCCTTATGTCTTTATCTGTTACTTCGATATATTTACCAAGCGCAAGTAAATGTATCTTTACCCTCCTTCTGATAATGATAAATAGATGAAGTGTCTTAAAATTCCACTGTAAGCTGTTGGCATCTCCCATGAACATCCTTACTGCCTGCACTGTCCAGTCTTTCAAAATTATTCTTAAAGGCAGTTCCAGAAATGACCACCATAGTCAATTGCTACAGAACATTCTATACAACACAGACATAATCACATCTTTCCCTATATATCCAAACATACTAACCCTGTTACCACAGCTTCACAGCTGGAATTCATATTAATGTTGCTTGTCTACTATACCTGACAAAAATAATTTCAGAGCTGCAAGTTTTTGGGATACAGTGTCCCTTACACCATTTTCCAGAACTAAATAAAAATACCTTCCTATTATCCCAGATTTTTGAAAAGCATAATGAGACCCCTCTTCTTTTATTTGATTTTAGAATTTATACTAGAACTCTATTAGTTGTTGCAGTTGGCACCCAGTTAAAAAGATGCTTCCGTATTACTGTAAAGACTCCCTTTTTCTAAATGCTGATTTATTTTTCATCAGTGGTTTCATCATAATTTAAGCTTTCCCTCAAGGCTGTATGTTCCTTATCTCCCCGAACACACATCACGTCCCGCCCCTGAGATCGCACTCATGCTCTCCGAAAGACTGAACTTACCAGGCACTCAAGCAGCCGAGCTGGTCGCGCAATGATAATCATCAGCTTTTTCACGAGTTGGGTAACAAAAGCAACCTCTGAGCTCTCGGATCGCTCGTGGGCCTGCAGAGAGCAACACAGCAGGTTATGGTCCCAAACAGTGAACTCCTCCTTCCACACATCAAATGCTGAATATGGAGCAATCGTCCCCTCCGTGCCCGTAATTCAGCAGCGAAGGCATGACCGAGGCCAGCCAGGCAATGAGCTCAGCTCGCTCAAGGATGCCAAGTTGCATATAGCTTTTCCATTACATCTGACTGCCTTTATCAAGCAAGACATATTCCAAAGGCTCTATTTGCATTATGTTGCTTATCAGTTTTATTAGATCTTTTTTTAAATTTTAATTTAAAAGATTAAAATAGGAGTACTGCATTTTTTTTTTTAATTCAACATTCCCATGATGCTGAAGTCCAGACAATTACCAATATCTATTTTGCAACTTTACCTTTAGGTAGAATATGAACAACTTATGTTCATCATCTTGAAAAAGATAGTCTTTTAATTTCTGGCCATTTCATTCCATAAATCCTGCCAAGCAACCACTGTACTGTATGCTGTGTTCTACCAAAAACACAATCAAATCCATAGTACACAAAGCCTAATTCTGAGAATTTCTTCCTGACCATTTCTATTCTTTCACATTATTATATTTCAGTCAAATAAACTCAAGTCTTAGTTTCAAGGTATATGTGTGGTTGGGGGAGAGGCCTTTTTAGTAAAATAAATATATTAAAAACGACTAATGTAAAAATATAAATTTCAAAAAAAAAAAAGTTTTTTTTTTTCTCAGAGAGGCAGCATATACATTATGAGCCCTAAAGCACAAGTATTTCATTGCAGACTGATAAAAGATGGTTTCAGTGACATAAAAAACTGAAACAAACTACAGTCAATTTTCAAACTGGTCTAAAAACAAGGCTTTAGCAGTGCCACAGATGCAAAGTCCTAAACCAGCTTGATGACCAGCTTCACCACCAAATTTTCCAGTTCCTTCCAGGAATGATAATTTAACCAAGAAGAATGCAAGCAGCAGGAAACAAAAAGGTTCACTTAGCATTGTTCATTAGCAGCAGAAAGACATGTATGAACACTGATAGTCACCTCAATGAGCAATAAAAACACAAGGAAGCACAAACCCTGAGCTAGAAAACCATAAGCAGCATTTTCAAAATTACATCCCTGATTTTTAACTAAGCAAGACAAAAAAAAACAGTTAATTACTTTTCATTCTGACGCAAGTCCAAATAAGAAATTTTTTAGTTGTGCAATTCAGCATTGATGTGCTACAGCCAGATTAAACGTTGAAGAAAACTGTATAACTGCTATTCTATAAACAACATCAGAGATACTTCCTGGTTTTAGTCATATAAAGAATTTTATTTAGAAGGCATTGAAATAGCAAGCTGAGATTTTTGATTAAGTAAAAGACATTTTCTAATTAGACAAAAAAGCCCAGAAGATTAAAATGAAGACTAGTATTCACTGCCAATGAATTACTCAAATTTATGAGTTAAAAAAAAAAAAGAAGAAATTAATGATTCCGTATTAGAATCACCGTCCTAGATCACCAGAGGTTAGGTGAGCTGGAATGAATAAATTACATATTAATATTCAAATATGAGCCACGCAATTGAAAAGCTCTTTTTTACTCCCCTAGATAAGTTATATTATGCAAAAAAATACTAAATTCATCTTTCTAAGTGTCAAAGCCTACTTATTCTTTTAAATCAAATCCTTTTGTTTTCTCCCCTTCTCCTTTAGGCAAAGCAATGCAAAAATGGAACAGATTTAATCAGGTGCCTATCTGAAAACATGAGAAGCTAACCCGATTGCAATGATAGAGAAAAGCAAAAGCGGGGGGAGGGGGGAGGGGACGACAAAAAGAAATGAAGCAGAGGGTTGGAAAAAGCGAACACAACTTGTAAGAGCCACTCAGCCATCATCTCTGCGCAGTGCTGCAGCCCCAGGAGCCCCAGGAGGGCGGCCTCGTCCCGCCGCGCTCTCTCGCAGGACAGCCCAGACATCTCCGCTGGCCGCGTCCCGAAATCCCGGGGTTATGTAGCTGTGCGGGATGCTCCCGGACGCTGCTCCCAGGTGCTGTCGCCTGACGCCTAATGAGCTGCTGCCGGTGACGAGATACTCGTCCATCCACAGGGTCCTGGGGCCCTGCTGGAGCTTCCCTCCGCTGCCGCCCCCAGTGCGAAGGCACCAGGGCCCCGCTGCCGTTCCCAGCCCTCTGCAGCCGCCCAGGTAGACGGGAGGCGGAGGAGTGTGATTTAGCAGCCGAGTCCCCCATGTGAAAGCACCATCCGTCACCAAGTGTGGCTGCTGGGGCATGAAATTAAAATCACTGTCCTCCCCTGGGGTTCAGCGAGGCCGCTACTGGGGATATGCAAGTCACAACGCTGCCATTGAGCTAATATAGCGATGGAAACCAAAACACGGGAAGTGCAAGGCCAAGCTCCAATAAATTTACACTCAGGCTCTTGTTAGGAAAGCAATTGCAATCAGAATATCAATTTTCCGAAGTGCAGTAGCAGTCAGCATAGTGTGATGCCATCGCCTTCCCCTTTGCCTTTTGTTCGATGTACAGGAACACCTGCAATCCTTCACTTCCCTACCTGCAGAGAACCTAGGTCAACGCCATTAGATCTTATTTTGACTAGATATTGCTTGTCTTTGTCATTCAGTCAATTCAAGCAAGTATTCACAAGTAATCAGTAAATTCAACCAAGTAATCATCAGTCTATATAAGTTCATATGTTCAGGAATCTTAGCTCCTATCCCATCCCCTGGCCCTACCCCCACAGTTAAAGAATCGACTGTAAGGAATATATTCCTTACAGAAGAACTTTATCTTATTTTTCAATCTCTGTACTTTAAATGTAAAGTGTAACATTCAAGTCCATGTTTTTCAAAATGAATAAAATATATTAAATTCATTTGTGCTTCAGGATCATTTAAATGATGCAATAAGCAATAGGTTTTTCTGGCTAAAAGACAATACTTCACGCTCAGAAGCAAGAGAAATGATCTCATTTGCCATAACTAATGAGGTTTTTTGGTATTTAAAAACTTTAAAAAGCTTTCTGGTCGGGCATATTTAAACAGTTCGTTATTTACATAACCAATTACGCTGTTTTATGGAGACATTTTCACAACATAAAGTAGCTTTAATTTGCCACACATTAATTTGAGTTTTCTTTCTATGGTTTGAAATGACTGCATGAGTGTAGCTTGTTATCAAATGCTAGAATGAACTTATTAAAGAAGGGAATTTCGGTAGAGTCGGTTCTTATAAAGGAAAGCTGTATGAACATCTGCATATACTTCCCTTCTTGACAGTTACTGCTGTGCTGCCAGTCATTTCCTTTATCACCAAAAAATCACCTGCCCAGTCCTTCTGTATCTTATAAAAAACCCTTCTTGTGATTGAGGTTGGTTCCCCAGAAGCTGTATCATTGCCAATTTCTACCTGCTTAATCTGAAATGCTCCATTGTTTTCTTTTAAAATGCAGCATAAAGGGGAAACACAATTGGCAAGCAGAGAAAAAAAAAAAAAGGAGTCTTCAAATATTACAATAGAAAAGACAAAGAACTAGGAAAGAAAAAACAAATGTGAAAGATGTGGAAAGAAGTCTTTGGCATTCCTACATTGTCTTTAATTTTCTTGTCCTCATCCTTCCTACCCTGACTCTACCTCCTTTATAGTTGTCTAGTTCACCTTACCTCCTTGAGAAAAATCAATTAAAATTAAGGATTGGCCCCTCTCCCACCCCAGCCCTGCAGGGCAGGAGGTGCTAAGGAAGGAGCAAGGCAGCTCCTGAATGTCAATTACTGAGCAAGCTCAGGGATAATCATTGCACCTTATCTAGATGAAGCTCAAAGTCATCTTTCCTCATGATAAGTATAATGAATGCAGGAGGAAAGAGAAAAGGACATATTAGTGTTTTAGCTTTTTTTGTTGCTTTTTTTTTTTTTCCTGAGGAAAGGGTCAAAGAACAGGAAATGGTGTTTCGTCTATTTTTTTTTAAACCAAAACATCATTACTCTGCTACTTTTTGTCTATCCAAAACTCTGCACACTATTGAAATGCATCCACTGCGGTTACTGATATGTCATAGGCAGACAACTATAAAAGCCCTCCAAAGATATTCTGTACCTCATTACAGTCCTCATCCAGGGAGAACATGACAAAAATAAACATGAGTCATTTTTCTCTAATGCATAACAAGTATTAAAAAATGTACACCAGACTCATACAAATGGAGTAGAGTCTAAGATTTTAGCTGATACAAGGGGAGTTTGGGATGTTTGTGCAAAACTTTTAAGTATAACAATAATATATTAATATTTATATGCACTTGCCATTTTCTAATGGCTAGATGGAAGGGCAAAGGTGTACAAACTAATGCAATTCACACCAGCTGGTTGACAAACCAACTGATGATGTACAAACACATAGCTTAAAATAGATTAAAAAATCACCAAAGAGCATTTCAGGTGCTCGATTTCTAAATCTCTCACTGATATTGTGATCTGAGACCATACTCTTTAGAAATACTGTATTTTGAGCTTCAGTCAAAGCAAAGGATTAGGAGATGTTCCTAAACCGAGGTCAGGACCCAGTAACAAGTAGGGCTCTGCACTGACTCTTCACAACAGCTACAACGTATTCCAGACACACTGGATCCCGCTTCACGTTAAACTGGTTCTCAAACTGCACTGACTTACTGCACAGTAGAGCATGCATTAAGGAACACTAAATTCTAAGGGATTTTTTGATTTTAATATTATTTTCGCTTTAGAGGCAAAGAGTGATTTTTAATGAGCAGCTGAAGCATTGAACATGCATTAAAGTTGTGCCCTCTTGTGTATTTTCGTATGCTTTGAACACCACAAAATACATCGAAGCACTAAAAAAACCCACAACTGAATTAAGTTCAGCTCAAGAAAATCTTTTATGAAAAATTTATAGCAACACTACAAACCATGGTGTTTTCACTCCTCGAAGGCACTATTGTAATTAATAAGTCATCCACAGTCTTGAAGCACATGAAAGAAATTTCAGTAATTTCCTTCATCTGAATGAGCCCAATTTTCCTAAGTGGAAAAGACTGCCTTTGAGTTACTCATATGCATATTCTGCTTTTGTACAAACAAAGTACACAGGTGAAGTGACTTGCTCAAATCAGCCCATGGTAGGATGCTGCTTACAAGAGCAGACAGGAACAACTCAGGTCTCTTGACACCACCATCCACTGCCCTTCCTACGGAGTCTGTGCCGCCTCTCCTAAAATCAAAGCTCTGGCTTATTGTTTAGAATTTCAATCAAAATAATATATGCTACTTTCTAGGGAGCACTTACATCCTGGAGAAGTTTCTCCAAGTTTTCCTGCAGCTCATAAAAGTACCGAGAAGTAATAAGACCTTCACGTGATTTATCTAGGCAGTCTCTGGCCAGTTCAATAACTTGGTGATGAATGAAACTTAGGACCCCATCGGCTAATTGCAGCACGTTCTCAGGAGCATTAGAGGCAATGAACTCAGCCAGCCGTTCCTCCATCTGCGCCGTGGCCTAAAAGGAAGAAATAAACAGGTCACTTTTTAGGTATTACTGTCCCAGAAATAAATCGGTAAAACACATAGGAATGGCAGGTACTCTGGCCTCTAGGATACACACTCTTCTCACACTCATTTCAGTGAAATGTTAATCTTCCAAGTTTGAGTCCACCGATTTCAATACTTAACTTTTCAAAAACCTATTTTCACTGGAAATCACTTCAGTATTGAAATCGTTTACTTTTCTGAAAACCTCAGTCTATCTTCATTGTTTCTGTGGTACTGAAAGTCCTGGTGGCAAACCTCACTTTTGCCAAAAGCCCCCAGCATAATTTGGAATGACTTTAAAAGAGAACTTTGTGTTTCCAATATGAAAATGTAAAGTCTACCAAAACCAAGGAACTCTGGATCAGTATAAAGCAAACTTAATGCAATTATACATGGAACATTGGGTAGATGCTATTCAACATATTTTTAAAGTACTGTTTGAAATAGCTTTGTAAAATATATATGAAGTTTAGCTTTTAGAAGTTTATATAAAACTAAGCAAATTATCTTTTTTCCAATCTTCATCTGCTTCAAAATTTGAAGCAAAAATTATATTATTACAGAATATACTATTATGTATATTATTTGAGAATATATGGAGACCCCCTCAAACAGTAACATTTACACTGAGCAGCCAGAGCATGGCTCTTGCCCTCAATTCTATACACATTTGGCATGCCAATAACAGACACAAGAAATTTAATAAACATAAACATAAAATACAAGCACTTTCACACACTTCTATCCGAGGCTGTCTACATATTCAATCCATTTTTTCTATTGCAAAATTAGCATATGAAGCAGAGAGAACAGCTTCAACCTCTCAGCAAACTGCATTGCTTGGAAATAGGAGGTAAAATATGGAATTCTTCCCCTGTGGGTATTACAAATTAACTCCGAGTTCTGTCATGAGTTCGTGTACTGCACAATTAAAAAAGTGATTCCTTACCTTTGGAAACCTTTCTTTGTACACATGATTCATCATTATTATTTCACCGTCAAAGGAAACTGGGGAGCGACCCGGGCTAGAGAAGAAAAGAAAATATGTTATCACTTGACAGTCGTCATCAAAACTCTCAGAAATTCTGTGCTGGTCATAATGCTGTCAAATTGATAGCAGCCCTTCCAAGGCTTTGCTTAAGTAATGGCATATTCTGATCTTCAGAGAAAGTGCTATCAAGAAAAGGCAATTGATCCCTTTCAAAAGTCACAGTTAAACTCACTGGAAAACTGTTAACACTGCTGTCTTCTTATGAACTCTGGCAAACAACACACCTGTTTTCAGCGAACGCAAAACCTACCGTACCAATATGTCAGAAATATCACATTTGTTCTGTTATTTTGCATGTGTTTTCTTACTGCCCTCCACAGTGGTGGCAGGAGATGTGCATGGGAAATATAGTATCTCTAGAGCCTGTATGGCCAGAAAGGAGCAAAGTAAAATGAAACAAGGAATTTGAGGTGTCTTGCTTTTCTTAGTCTGAAAAACAGTACACTACTGTAGGGATTCACTTCATGAATAGTGTGATTCAGCTAAAAATAATATACTGAGGTACCACAAGCAATAGGAACAGAATGCCTCCCTGGAATACACCACGGATGCACATGCACAGATGCACACTGAAAAAAAAGGGCACTAAATCTTGAAAAGCTGCGTTTATATTGCTGGGTGGGTAAGGTTAAAGGAAGACTTGCATCTAATTGCATCACATCTGACGGTCTGCAATGCTCTGACTCACTCCGTCACAGAGGACGGCCTGAGCGGGCAACAGAGAAAATCTCCAGCGACACCATCGCTTACGGCATCTCATTTTTATGGTTACATTGTTTTAATATTCAGGACAAGCAAGGGCTTCAATTATGCGGCATACTACATGATTATTATCTTTACAATCTTAACAATTACAATCTTAAGAGTACTACCTATTGCTAAAAATATTTTCTCTATATCAAAATATATAGTTTTACCTTGAATCAGTTCAGACATATTTGAAAACTTTCTTGCGAAGGATGAAATGAATGGAATAAATAATATTCTAAACTCTGACTGCATTAAAGCTACTACATGCTTCTAATTAAAGGAAAAACATTCTTTGAGGAACATATATTTACAATTCAGAGAAAATTTAACTCACTGGCTCACAGAGGATAGCAATAACCATCTCTTTTCATGCAAGGTGCTGGAATTCCATGGATAATGCTCTGTCCTGTTTTTATTAAGGTTTATCCCTCAGCTTGAGAAAATGCACTTTAGACTATATCTCTTATTGAACTCGTATGTTAAAGGAGAAAATAAGCTGATTTTGATGTTCAGTGGTTATTCATACTAAGCCAGAACACACTTGCATTAATATTTTTGTTGTTGTTAGAAGAATTCAGCATTAACAGGGTAAACAGCTATTTTTAATCAAGGAAAATTTTTATAATAATTTATATTCATATATAATGTATGAAAGATAATAAAACAAGGCCAAAAACATTCAAATATAAAGAGCAACTGATGCCATGAAGGAGTTATGGAATATTAAATATCCCATTCTCTTTCTTTAAAAATATACAAACTGACACAGACACGTGGCAAGTGATCCTGATATTTCTGATGGCTGAAGAATTTGGTAGAAAATTATTGAAGAACTTAATTTTTTTGTAACAAAGTCTTGGATGACTTGTGTCATATAAATCTTGTTATACGACTTGGGTCGTATAAATCACAAGGATACACGAACACTTTGGAACAGATTCCAGAAATATGTAGGCATATGCAGCCTTCCTTTTGACACTAAAGTGGTCCTAAAATTACTGCATACTTAAGTATTTGCTGCCTTAGGGCTATAATAAAACATGAGCTTCCTCCTCGCCGCAAGACACTGCATTCACGTGAACGCAGGAAGCTCAGAGCCCTGCAGAAATGGGCTGCTTGGGCTGTCCTGCCAGCACAGCCCTTGGTTTCCTAAGAGCAACCACAGTCTTCTCTTTTTCCAGTTCTGAAACAATGAAATTCTTATTTTCTTTGTAGAAAAGTCTACCAATTAGCAAGAAAAAAAAAACACTTTCAACTTTCTTGGGCATTGCCTGTTCTTTTAATTGCCTATAATGACAGAATATTTGAGCAACTCAGATAAAACCTGGGATCAAAGATCATGTTGTCATTCTAAATAAAATTATCCCAGTATAACACATCAAATTAAAAATCTAGCTGACTATGGCAAGACTGCAACATAATATACTGCATTGTAATCTTTTATGTCGAGCTTAAGCCTGGGAAACTACAGAAGATATTACATCGATAACTGACTAACCAACCAAAGGCTACCTGCCAGACACTACCCTTTATTTTATAGCATCTTTGAGAAAAAAGAGCCTTGACTGGGTAGATAACTGGATGCCACTTAGGGACAATGTAAAAGAGTTCAAAACAAGCAAAAACAATTTGTTTCAATGTATTTTATTGGCATGACAGCTTTTTGAAAGGCAAAAGTTTTACAGATGTATGTAACACAAACAATTTCACACATAGTGCTAAAACAGCCTAACATTTCAAGCTTCACAAAGGAATGCATTTTTTTTCGTAAGACAGGATACATACTGGGCACGTGCATAACATTTCAAGACAAAAAGCAGGATTCTACTGTCTCTTTTCTCGATATAAATGGGTAGGTCAAAGACACAATTATTGGCAGCAAGTTTTTCATTTCAGCAGAGCAGACATTAGAAGAAGAATATCTGTCGCCTTAAGCTTAACAGCAGAATGAAAAACTATTCTCTCTTCCTCACCCTCCCTACACTTTATGAAATTACAGCAGCAGACCTTCTGTGGCACATTTCTCTCAAAGATTTCTAGATTGCAACTTGTCAAAACGCATGTGTCTTTATCTGATGATAGAAAGTGAAAAAGCTAATAGATAGCTCTGTTTCAAGGAGTAACATTTACATTAACAAATTAAGTCCTACAAAATCTAGTTTAACCATGACTAAGTAAAACTGGGATGTTCATGAATACGTAATATTTCTTTCATTGTGGCAATTGCATTTATTACAAAAACGTAGTTAAAGCCCTCTTTCTCCTCTCATTTACTCCCTCAAGAAAGGTTTCATGAGGATGTATGCAGCGCATCTTTCAGAATCGTCCACAGGAAAATTTAAACTACAGGCCTTTATCTGTAGTCATTTCAAAGGAGTTTTCACACTCTTCCTCTGAGAATTAAATATATAAATCTTTCACCTCAGAAAAACTGCATCCACGATGGGAAAAATAATGAGAAAACTGCCCTTGGAAAAAGATAAAGAAGCAGCAAATACGGCCAACCCACATTTGTTGATAAAACTACAGAGCAGACCCATAGGATTCGATCCTGCACAAAGACAAGAGCAATCAGGCCTTAGACCAGGGGTCTAATTGTCATTAGGGCTGGACAAGACAAGGACCAAAAGAGAACTGAGCTGGGTTCTAAATTCTGAGTACAAACAATATGCACAGTGCTAATGAAATATTGTTCCACTGTAAGACGTTTTTTGGACCCTGCTTTTTCTCTGAGCACCTGGAAAAGTCAATTCTGAGTCTGCAATAGTGTGAATCTGCTCACGTATGTTGTGATCTTGTGCTCATTCTGCAAACACTGAATCCGCAGGTATCTTTACTCTGTGGACAAACACTGTCTGCAATTGGCTTTGTATAGCTGAATTGTCTTCCATAAACCTTTCTTTATATTAGGCATATTCTTACAGATGTGAATGAGGATTTAATATATAGCTCAGATAATGTTAAGGGAAAGAGAATGTATTTCAATCAAAATGGCTTTGAAAACAAGAACCTCACCAGATTTTTCTGAAGACTTAAACTAGGACTGCAACTAGCTCTTTCCAATAGTACATTTTATTTTAATATGTGCCAACAAAGACTGGGATTGCTTTAGACAGAAAACACAATAAAACTAAAGTAATGGCCAATATAGAAGGCAAATAATATATATTTCTTCCTCATAATAGAAAACCATGAGGATGTTGAGTGAACCTGAGAGTTATCAAACGTAGAAATGATTGTTTTGAAGAATCCTTCTTTTAAATCAAGTTCATAGAATTTCCTGTTTTGAGAGAACAAGGACACCAACATAATCTCCAAAATAGTCAGAATATATGTTTGTAAGATACATGCTTATGCTTCAGAATGTGGAACCATCTCCCTTCTCTGCTGACTCAGCAGGTGCCTCAGCGCTCGCCGGGGGTACAGGATGCTCCTCCATGGCCTGCAGCAAACGTAGGGATGTCTGGAGGCAGGAGCATTAAATGATGAAAAAACCCAAGATTATTTGAGCAATTAAATCTGAAGTTAAAGTGTACTAAGATGAAAGAGCTCTACAAGTTGTAGGACCAAATTTTATCACAACAGTGGACTAAGTGAGCCACTGCATAGTGTGATCCTATTCTTTGTTCCCACCATGGATGTTAAATTGTGAAAAGGCTTTTTTTGGTACTGGTATTCTCTAGGAATTCCCTCTGTGTATTCTTAATGGTAAGATCTAGCACATCTAAAGTCAGGTTGCTGAATTGTATTTAACAAGCACTACCCAGCAAAGAGATGAAGGAGCATATCTGATGAAGGAAGATGTCATACACTTCAACTATATAAAAATTCACTGCTACAATCTCCCAACTATTTTCCCTAGACAGCATTATCCCAATACGCACAGAGAGATCAAGAAAAATGGACAGTTTGGTGGGTAGAGCAAGCGTACAAAGGCAACACTTGATGGAGTCTTTATTGGTTAATCCTGTTTTTATCTCAGAGGTCCTCCACACAGTCCCACTGTTAGCAACTCCTAACAAATGACAAGTGAAGGGAACTGGGACAGGGAGGAAGGCAGCCTTGCTCAAATCATCCAAGCAAAGATGCCAAAATTCATGAATTTACTTTCTTTGTGCGTCTTATTACTGGAAGAAAAGATCATTTCCAGGTAAAATCCTGGGCTGTTATAAAAGAAGAGAATTAGTGCATGGGCTTCTCCCTGTTGGTTAATGACTTGAACAAGATGTTGCAAAAAGAGCAAATGGTTGAGATATGGTACTTAGGAACACTCCCTCCAAACAAACAAATTTGCTCTTCTACCGAAGATGCACTGGAAGTATGAAAACATATCTGATGGGGTGGACCACAGAAGGTAAGGTCTCTGTTCAACTGGGGAAAAATAGTGCTTTTGGAGACGGATAAAAGTACTGCCTCCTGGCACCAGCAACCAGCTTTATAAACACATCTGAGTTTGGGATTCCAGAATTGGTATCAGGCCACCTCCTTTCCCCTGGCACTGGAAAAGAATCACTGCCATGGTGTAGAAAAGATTACTTTGCAAAAATGCTCATCTGCTTACTCACTCCTTAGCACTTCTTATGGAAGATTAGCAAGGGAGAAAATCCCATGAAAAAAAAAGGAATTTGGCTTTCCTGTGTCCAGTACCTTGCTGTTTCTGTCACAAAGAGAATTGTCAGTGAGACATAAAAAGAAGACTTCTTTGTCCCCAACACAAGATCATGAATTTTCAAATCTCTCCACAGCCTCAGCTCTTTTCATCACAGAGAGGATAAAGACCCTCAGAGAGGAAACATTTTCTGCCTGTCTGATTATTGAAATGGGGAGCATCTTCAGCAACAGAGGCGCCCCGAACACACGAGAGTGTACCAACCCAGTGCTCCACTCTCCATGACTCAACAGTTGGTTAATATTTTCATCCAACTTGATCAATTCTGTATGAAGCCAGATACTAGAAAATGGTAGACTGCAACTCAGAGACATGGATTTTCCCACAAGTCATCTTGCCACATCTAGGCAACATTCGTCTTTATCTAGGAGCATAAAGGGATGATCTGATACCTCTTGTAAATTCTTAGGTTGCACAAGCCCTGAAAAACCAGCAAAACTCAGCATGTGGCAGGGACATTTGAAAACACCAATTCTCCTTTCAGAAGAGAGCTAACATTGCAGTCAAAAAATGAAAAATGAATATATGTCAGTAATCATGTAAATATCAGATCATCTTTTAAATTACAAAACCATGACTGCCAATTAAGGCAAACATGCCTGATGTATTTTGTTCATCAATTTTTCATTAAAGTTGGTTAAATATGGGACCATTAAATGTTTATGAAAATATTGCATTTTGGGGCAATTCCTGCTTAATTTGCAGCACAACAACTGCTCAGACTTTTTTTTTTAAATTTTAATTAAGTAGAAACATCTTACCAAGGGAGCTAACTCAATTGTATCAGCAAAAAAATAAGCAAGCTGAGCACTGAATAAGGTCTGGTCTTCATACTCCAATATTAATCTATTTTTGAGGACATATTATTCTGTCAAAGGGGGTAATTACTTCTGCAAATATTAATAAGTCAACCCAGCCGATTTTCCTTTTTGTGGTGCAAGGACTAGTACATATGCCTAGTGGTGCGTGTGGGGGTGCTTTAAAGCTACTCAGCATCACACAACACCAAGCAATAAGCAACATTCTAAATAAAAATTAGCTAGTCATTTCACCCTAAGTTTCAGAATATTAAAAAGACTGATCGTTGCTACCCCAAAAGCATAATTATGCCAACAGTTACAGGTCTGTGTTAGAAAGAACAATAGCTACTTTATGTTGTCTACCTATGGTAGCTGTCATCTATAATGATTAGTACTACTAAAATTACACTAATCAGCAATAGCCAGTGTTAGGAGCGACAGCAACAGGACTGCAGCAAGACTGCTGTTCAGAGACTTGAACAGCTTAGTTCAAATCATGTAACTAATTTCTCACTACATGGCAACTTGTAAAGATCGCAGACTATGTGTGCTACTACCTATGGCACTTACCTGCTCCTGTGGAATACTGTGTAACTACCCTTAGCTGATCCATATGCAATTACCATGCAGCCTGCACTGTGGTTTAGAACACACAAATAATTACAAATAATAATGAAAGGTCAGCTCTGTCATGACATAACACTCACCATGCATTTCAGTGCTTAGCTTGAGCCTATTTCATTTGTTTCTACTAAAAATGCCAGCGTAGGTCCTGAATCAGTATTTCCAGTTAGCAGAGTTTCTGGATCTTATCCACTGACTTAAATGTGATATCTAGCTCTAACACCCTCTCAAATGAGAGACATAAGGAAAAGATCTCACCTCCTTATCCCATATATGTGAAAATTCCTTTTGTTTCGTAAAATAGGAGTTATACATCTCTAGACTTGCACTTGCTTGGCACAGCACTAAAAGCAGGGTAACTCAAAGTTTTTGTCATGACACAGAAACATTTGTTTATTTTGTTTCATTTTCTTGAACGGAGGGTTGCAGAGGCATGAAAGAAAGGTGAAGTTCTAGTTGCCTCCTATTTTTATGAATGGAAAAGTAATAGCACAAGGAAATAACTCCTGATCTTTTAGCAACAAGCTTTCTAAAGCAGCAATAAAAATTATTCAACTGCTAATGCAGAAAGATTGTTTTCAGCACTATTACAAAATTGCTCTTGGGCATTCATGCAATTCTACTCAAAGTTTTGACTTCATCTACTCCAGCTTCCATACTCCTTCAGAGGCAGTTCTGGAAAAGTTATTAACAGTGACTGTAACTATTTCCCTTTACTAATGCAGCAAAATTCCCAAAAGAAACTTCAGGGAATGAAACCCACACCCTGCAGCTTTAGTGTGTGATACTTATTGATCACTGCATTATGGAGCTATGGTGAAGACATAAAAACAGGCTATGTTGACCATTTTGCAACTCAGATCCTCAATGTCATTTAAAAAAAAAAAATGAGATTACTCAAGATGGGGTAAATATTGATTAAATAATTCTAAAAATATAAGGAAACAACTACAAATTACTACTCTTAGAACTGAAAGCACACATAAAAATGCAATACACACGTGCAGTACCTTAAAAATGCAACCAACAGCCCCTGGAGCTCACCTGAGACTGCGAGATCGAGGCCGCAGGGCTGGCGAGTGGCGCCCTTCCTCATCCGTGATGCTCTCGGTACTGAAATGCTTTGTCAGGAAATGAAGTTCGTCTGCCGTGGGCTGAAAGGGCAGCTGGTGCAGCTTCTCCTGAGATGAGCATGATGACTGAGTACAGAAAAAAATACAGAAAAGAAATGCACTAAACGCATGCATAGGGGTCAGCTAATGAATGGAAGAGGAACGGATTCTGCCAGACACTGCACACTCCAGCGGAAAAGAAAGCTACTTATCAGACCAGGTGCCTCTTTTTATTGCTCTCATGAGGCCAAGCCAACCCTCAGGGACAGAGCTGGTGAGATCGGGACAACTTTGGGAGCAGATGGAGGGACCATTGCATCTCCTTCCGGAACCACTGGGAGGTGATTTACAAGGAGATGGGAAGAAGGCCCGTTGGCAGTGGCGCTGCTCCGGACAGGACAAAGAGGTTCCTGGAGTGGTGAGCAACTTTCTTTCCTTTTCCCTCATGCTCCCTCAGCTCAGGATTTCACTGGCATGCAGAATGCTATGGAGTTGGGTAGGCAGGAGAGCTCCTACGATCATCGGCTCTCACTGGCAATCGCTATTGGAAATGGTCTGGATTTCATTTTTCCTCCTCTCTAGTCAGGAAGGCAAAAATAACACAAATGTAGCTGACTTTGTGGAGTTGGGAGTTAAACTGTTTCATCTGTTTAGCTGTTACAAAGAGTTTACAAAGAGTTACAAGAGTTTATTCATCATTAAGTAGGCTGATGCACTTATATAACATGTGTCCTGGGATAACAACAGACATTAAACAGATTTGACACTTGAACCTCAAGAAAACTGAGGTTAAAAAAAAAAAAGCTGTGTGGGAAGCGTGAAAAGGAATTCGAGTTACAAATTGAATATCGGGTCTTCACAGGGAAAAGCTGCAGGTCAACTAATGAACGCAAGTAATGAGTTCTTGGGTTTTTTTTTTAATGCCCCTTACTATCTTATAGAATTAAGATGATTTATTACGTCAGCATAAATTAAGAAATCTTTCCCCCTCTCTCTCTTTTCTTTTTAATTAAAAAAAGAAACAGCAGCACCAAACAATACCAGTGGGCCTGAAGAAAAATGCAATTCTAATGTAAGTGCCAAAGCTCCCTATCAATCCAATTAAATTAATTACATATAATTTTCAAGTGGAAAAACTTAAGTTTTTGCTACAAAAAGCAAAAAGTTCTCACCCCTCACCCAAACTGGAAAGCAGAGAGTCCTGGTGCCAGAAGTAACAATACTAAGAATTACTTATGATTCAAAATTAATGACCAAACTTTTCTCTCAGCTAGTGTGCATTTCTAACCTTACTTGCTATTGGTGGCCTTTGAAAAAGAGCTAACAAGAAGGGCCAAGCAAGGGAAGCCAAATGCTGGCAAGATGTTCACTGAGTCCTGCATCTTTGTAATGCTAATAGCAAAGAGAACATGGCTTAAAACCTACAAAAAAATAAGCAGGGCATTGCAAATCCCAATACTTTACGTAGACCTTTATCCCTAGAGAATCTTAGTCAAGGTGGAGATGGAGAATTGAATATGAGCACTTATAAGCCTATAGGCCATATCCTTTAATAAAAATATAATTGTCTCCAGAGCTCAGATCCATTTTTTTTTGTGCTGTGTCGAGGTATTTTCAGAGAAGAGACCCCTTGAAAGTCTTGAAACATGCACAAAATCCCCACCCATGGATGAACAAGGAGTCGTCACTTGCTACATCTTCCTTCAGGCAGCTCTAGGTACAGGGATCATGTTGGAAAGTTGTTCCCAGCACAGAGTCCCCAGAGTGACAATTATCCAGATGGCAATTCAGCTGACATTGGCCTAATCCACACTGAAGCCAAGATGGAGAATGTGAGGATTTGATAGCCACTTAGCCCACAGCTATTCTGCTGTGCACTCTGCTTATGCCAAATGAAGGCAAGACTTGCTTTTGTATTACAGATTTATGAAGGCTCTCTGATCACCTGGCTTATGCACCAGCGAGAGTGGGAAGAACCACCTGCTTATGCAAAAACAGCTGTACTTTTCAAGGGGAAGATGTGTTGGACAGCATCCCTGCCATGCTGAATAACAGGAATGCTGCAACAGGCCAAGAAGTACTAAATACACTGTCTTACAAAACACTGCAGTAACAGTTCTGGCATAATTAATATACCTCTTACTCAAAGCAAAATTAAACTCAAGATATCACATGAAGAATAGCTGGCACATACCAAGGTACCAATATCAAATTAGAAGGAAGAGACTGACATTCTAGAAAAAGCCTCAAAACCCTTTTACCTTCCAACAGTAAAATCATTGGGGAAACAACGAAGTACTAGCCAATTTACAGATGACCCACCAAAATCCTCCTTCAGCTTTCTCTCCTTAGCAGCAATCAGATCATAAAGTTAGTGATTCCAGGGAATAATTATGGAAAACCCTGATGATACAGACTGTGAGGAGAAATGGTCTTTCCTCTGCCAAGGGCTTCTCTAGCCGCCTTAAGGCATCAACCTTCCACTGAAGCAGCAGGAGAGCAAAGCACTTCTGCATTATTGATTTTTAAGTAATCACATCACAGAATTCAATCTTTGCAGCAGATTAATAAAAACATCCCCCTGGTGTCTTAATTACCAATACAGAATTAGCCAGCTCATCTCAAGTAAAAGCTAGTACTACAGCAGTAGAATCTAGAAAGCTCTGAATCTAGAAAATAGATAGCAAATTCAATGTTTAAAGATAATTGTATATTACATTATTCAACTGACTGTTCTCCATTTACCTAACTTGAACAGAGATAGTCTCCCACTTTTTGTTGGTCAGATGAGATGCATGCAGTCTTCCTGATTTATATGGAAAGTGGCAGCAGATGTATTTTTGAAAATTGGCATCAGGGTCATCTCTCAGAAGAGAAAGATAAAATAGAAATTATATGGATTTCTACTGACTTTAGAATATCTAATTGTCCTGATTTGTTTAGCCTAGTTGAGAGAGTAGCTGATCTTTAAGCACAGACAGATGCAGGTCAATTCCAACTGTAGCACAGTAATTCAGGCCAGCAGAATAGAGGCTGTAGCTGGTATCATTCTTTTTGATATTTCACTTCAGCAGAAAGTCTACAGGCTTTCTTGTGTCTTGTTCTAAAATAAATGCAGAGGACTGAACACACTGAATTGAAGCCCTAAATTCCTCTAGGTTCTTATCTGTGGCATTAATTCTTTGTGTCCTTTTGACAAACCCCTTTAGGAATCATTTCAGTTTCAAAGTTTGCATAAGAATAATAATACCTATCAATACCAGAGGTGTTATTCAGATCAATTTAAATTGATTCTAATTTATGAAATGCTAGAACAATGTAAACGTCACAGAAAAGACTGGCTTAGAAAAGTTTAGTGATTCCAAGAAATACTCTAGTACTTAACAAAAGCACTTCTTTTCTAGTAGATAGTAAAGCTGGATGAGCAAATAGACAAGAGATGATATTTAAAAAAAAAAGTCTTGGAGATACGGGTTTCAGTAGAGCTATTTACTTTATGATGGTGAATTCAGATTTACCTATGACTGGCAATGTTGATCACATCATCCTGTTTTCTGTTGCTTACAACCATACAATACTTGCACTGTTTGCCCCGAAACTTTGTTTGTTTATGTGATGTGTCTATCTCAGAGTTGCGTTATTTCTAGAAAAATTTGGAAGTGATTTAGCTATTTCTAGGAACATGGGAAGAAATGAATATCAGAAAAATTTGTTTAAAATATTTTTGCTGTTGTTGTTAGTTTTGCTTTCTCCATGGACATCTACCCAAAGTCCAGTCAAACTACAAACTTGTGGAAACCTACTCATTGCACAATCAGTTCCTAATTAAATGCTGATATTAGTTATTAAGTATGTATTCTCAATAGCAAATATGAAAAAAAATTAAAAAAAAAAAGTACTCAGTCAAAGAGAAGGCACAGATATGGGACCACACAATTAAAGACAGAAAGACAGTGACCATAACATCCACATAGAAGTGCGTTGAATTAAATCTGCACTTAATCCTAACTATCCTTAATCCTAACACTTCTATTCTTTGGATGTTTGGCTTTGTAACATTACTAAAAGTTCCCATAACACAGTTATGTGGATTACCACAGTACATAGTTCACATTAATTAAAAAATAAGATTCACTGTGTGAAATTTCAAAGAGTTATAAGGGTTAAAAGAGTGCTGCTGCCTTACTGAGATTAATGACACATTAGCCTTTTGGAAGCACACTAAAATGCAGGTAAACTGCAGCCAGCCTTTAAAATCACATGTTAAAAGAAAGCCTTGTTAGGAGGTTCAAATGACTAGAGTTAAGTAACAGATACGTGTTACCAGCTTTTCCTCCTGCTAGCAGAGGTCTTCACACTAACAACTCGAAGGCAGACAAGAATGTCAATGCCCAGATATACAAAAATCTGTGTTTGTTGGCAGTTATTTACTCCATCTCTGAGAGTCCTGTTATTTCTGACACATGGTGTCTCTCAACTGAGCAGTCGTGCCACGTGCTGCACTGGGATTTCACCAATGCTAAAGGCAAAGTGCAAGATGGTAGGAGCTGGGAAATGGAGGAAAAAGCAGCACAACCAACAATTAAAATAATTTTAAAAATAATTAGTATCTTAAAAAAATGTTAGCAAAACAATGAAGAAAGATCAGATATTTTAGTAAAGACTCAGAAGCTGATTTGTTAGAGTGTGTTTGTACAAACTGAATTGTTTGGAAAAGTCTGTGCCACTTACTGAAACGGTTGAACTGGGAGTGTTTGTTCCATATCCAGATGAAGGGAGAGAGGCCAAGGACCAGCGACGCCCATCCGTTCTGGGGACAAGAAGCAGGAGAATTAGTATGATGGCTAATATTTGGGAAAAACGGGAAATTCTTCCCCCAAATCTTCTAATCTCACATTTTGATTAAATATCTCAAGATATTTAGGCAAACCAGTCATCCTATTTGCAATGACTTTTGTGAAAAAGCACACAAGGCAAGTTTTTAGGAGCAAAATTAAGTGATCTTGAAAAAAAATCAAAGCAAATGTACATCAGACTCCTGCAACAAGTAGGTTTGTATAAACCAAAGGTAGATGTTTTGCACACAAAAAATGAAGTTGCAAGAATGGACAAATGTAATCAGTTTATTTTAGACTCCTTTCAAACAGAAATGTATAGGACCATTATTTATACAGTTGCTTAACTTCTAAATAATGTTTAAAAATGAAGGAGGAAAAAATCATATCAGATCAAGAAGCAACTAAAAGGGGATTCATTTTTTTCCTGAGTCTAAATGCCTTTTGCCTATAGTGACACTGGTAACAGCAGGGAATTCAAGCTGCTATGGCAGTGCTGCACAGAGCCTATATGTCCTCTTAAAATACAGAGGAGATAGAAATATCACCACAGGTCTCTTTGCCCTCCAATCATTATAATGCTAGTAGTTACTTGCTATTATTAGTCAAGGAAAACTTTTTTTTCTTTCCCGGAGCTATTGAGCATATCAAAAGGACACAGAACAAAACATGGCCTCAGGGAAAATAGCCAAAACATGCAGGAGATATTGCAGAAAAGGTGGGCTTGTTTTACCAAAGTCAAAGCAGAGGAACTGTGCAAGTGTTTTGAGGAGAATCAATATTTATCTCCTTGAAATCTTTTTCTTCTCCTGTCAAAAACATCTCAGGGAGGAAGGAAATTGATCTAATCCAGCACACTCTTTTTCTGCCTCTGATTTCATTGCAATCTCACCTGCATTTTTCCCATTCAAAGACCAATGCATCCTGTTCTGTGCTGGGATGGATGTTAGTCTTTTTTTCCTATGAGCTTCCATTTGGTTGTTTGTTTTATTAAGGCAAATCACCAAAAACAGGTCATAAAGTGAGGCTAACCAGGAAGAGTTAGAACTTCTAACTTACTTTGCAAAGACTTGGGGGGGGGTTTAATACATGTAAGAGGTACAGTACATTTATGTAATCGCATTAGAAAATAGGATGTTTGGTAGTTCTTGGTACAGGTCTAAAATAGTGTTTAGGGTTTACAACACACACAACTTATTTTCACGATAACTTTTCTTATCCTACTACCTGCATGCCTAAGGCCTCATATCTGAACGCAGTGCACGTTCAGACAGAAGCACATGTTTGCATTATTTTCCAGATCTAATTCCTTTTATTCTCAAGTACTGACACATGCTCCTCCATTTTGCTATCTAATTTAGAACAAGAGGGAAATAATCCCATTATTTTATAACACTAGAAGAATATTATATAAGAGTTTTTAAAGAAGCTCATGCTACATTCATAAAAAACATTCAAGCTGTGAAGCAGATTTCTATTGCATGCAGACTTTATAACTAAACCCCATTTAGCCACAGATGATATTTTCTTTGGCAAGACAAACACATATTAAAGCGCGATCTCAATAAAAATCCTGAAGAGATCACATTCCTTTTCTAAGCCCCTAAAAGCAGGAAGTGTCAACATTACCAAGTCGCTGCATCATGTGGTCCATGAAAAAGTACCAAACTTCAACAACAGAGATCTTTGCTCATTTTCTGGATAAAATATCAGTATCTCGCACCATTTCTGGTACCAATACCAGAGCTCTGGTTCCATGGCATGAATAGAGGTTTGTATCTTGCAAAACAGTAAATGAGGATACAAAAATTTCTATTTTTTTCTATAAAAGGAAAGCCTAACCCTTCTGTGTGTATGTGTTTGTGTGTGTGTGTAGTCTAAATTGTGTATTGAAACTACTTCTGTATTTCAATAGTGATGATGTTAAAAAAATAATCCTTCCCACACAGAAAATGACTTTTCCATCCTTACACTATTTTCCACTGATGCAATCTGGGCAAGCAATGTGCTAAGCAGTAAAGGCAATGAATATCGGCACTATATCCAGCACAGAGAAGTGGGACAAGAATTGAAATCTTTCAAAGCAAAGTCAGTGGTAGAAAGACCTTAAAAAAGAATTTCTCTTTCAGTTATGCTAAACATTTCAAAATTATTTCAGTGTCTGGTTAATAACGACATACTTTTAGAGAGATCTTACGCAATATTGCTTTAAGAAAAGATACTGCAAAATAAATTTTTAGGTCATTTATTTTCCAACAACCTCTGCTAGCACAACAAAATCATGTAGGAACAATTAATTTTGTCATCAAAATGACATTTTAATATGAGATTTAAGGAAATATTTTTAAGGCAAATATAATACTACTCAATGAACACCAGCCAAATTTCAAAACAAGAAGGGGCTGGAAGAACACAGCACCTTCTGCAGAGCATTGCCTACTAATCATTTTAAAACAAAGTGCAAAGATTTCTCATTTTCATCACCAAAGAATTAAAGCTCAATGCCTAAATGGGGTTATTATAGCATGAACTTGTTACGGACACAGGCTAGTGCCCACGTGCAAAAGCAGAGTTCCCCCCAAACACACATACACACCAGCCGCTCGAGGCACATTACCTGTCTGCTCTGTGTCCGTGGCTGTACGGAAAAAATTGTACAGTGACAGTAAGGGAGAAGGAAGTGAAAGAAGCACTTGTCACTGTAGCAAACAACTCATCTTCTATTACCGGTTTTCCACTCTTACTGAATAGCGACAGGACTAATGCATTTTATTATACAGAGAAGAATTTTGTAGACTTTCAGTGATGATGTTACATCTAGCAAGTGATCTGTGATTAATCACAACACGCACTAAGAGCAGTCCTGCAATAGTTTGTAGTGAAATTAGCTTTAAAGTAAAACGCGTTTTCCAAATGTGTTTCTGTCCTGAGAACCAGCTCATCACAGGGCCACACTGAACAAATGGGAATCACAAATGGTGTTCAAACAGGATAATAACTGAAGAAATTACATCAAATGTAAAAGGTAAAAAAACAGCAACCAGTAATTTCCAGGATGGCAAGGGGAATAAATCAGGCAAAATGATCTCTAAGACCGAGACAACACAGACCAAAAGGGTACAATGCAACCTCCATTTCCCTGGGATAATACAGCACAATGTTTTCAATTTCTTAATACCATCACACAGAAGTTACTTTGATAAAGTTATTTGATAATCTAATGAATATGCATTGGTACTACAGGCTTGGCTATGACGAGTAATCTTTAGGGTGCAATGCAAGTAAAAATAGCTTGTTTGGGAAACTTATTTCTATGTTTAAACATTCATTTCAAAGACATAAAATGTACATGGAGAAACACAAACAATACAGAATGAGCTACAGTGTTTGAAAGGGCAGATTTAACCTTTGATTCCTTTCTTTTAAAATTAGGTAAGTAAAGAAGTATGAAAAAGGGCTCTATAGAATTTTATTATTGCAGAATTTAAATTTTACATAAAAATTTGTAAAGGAATAGTAGTAAAACAATAGAAATAGCCAATAAATGATGCAAGTTTTGACAATGGTTTCAGCTGCACATTTCCCCCTGCATTCCAGGATCCAGGACATAAAATGCTGTGAAAACTGGTTCACATTCAGTTGACTTCAGTAGTAAGTCTTGAGTAGGCCCAGATGAGGCTCAGATACCTCATTAAAAATAAAGGTGGATACACTGAGTACACTTGAATTGCTTTACCAGCAGCTAAAAAATTCATTTTTCTCTCCAAGGCAACAGGAGCAAACATAGCCTGTCTGTCATATTTCACATGATATTATAGTTTGTTCTTCCATGAGAAATAAAGGTTAAAGGCTGCTTCAAACCCTGCTCAGAGAGACCAGGTTATCCAGCAAACCACTCAACTGGAGAAACACTCCAGCATTTACCTGCCATTCAAACACAGCGGATAACTTCAGCTTCTCTCTCCTATTCATGAACTTGCCTATCTATTATCCTTTCTTCTTCTCAGTTTTCAGACATGTTTTCTGTCTAGTCCTCAAGCTAGATCTTTCATGTTCAGAAAACTTCCTTCCTCTCAGAAGGACCACATTCTCCCTTTCTCTGATCATCAAATAACTCCTTTCAGCCAGGGAGACTGCAGCAAATCAAAACCACCATCCTCACAGTGAGTGTGATGGTCAGAGTGTCACAGAGAGGCAAGTAACCCAGTAATAGCTGTTCTTCCTCCCACATGCCATGCCCCCAGGAGGGGCTACCCTAGGCTCTCTGCATCAATGTAATTCCTTGACCTTCTTCTGTGTCTGAAAGCCACCTAGTACCTTCTGGGTGATGCCAAGACCTGAATTAAAGCAAATAAAATAAAACTGGAAACATCAGAGAAAGTAACTGGGACCAAAGAGTCTTACAGAAATACTCAAGATTTTCAGCCCTAAGCCTAAAGATTAGGCTCATGATGAAAGAGAATCCCCAAACTCCTAACCAGTAGCCAACTCTTGAATAAAAATACATGAGCTATGTGTTTGCCAACCTGGGGAAAACATGCACTGACTTACCTTCGGGCAGGAACAAAGGAAAAATGAGCAGGTGCATTTGGAGAGAAGTTCCTGGGACTGTCCAAAGGACTGCTACCTGTTTGAGAAAGAAAACATTTCATTTGCAACAAACTGATGAGCAGCTTTTCCTTGCGCAGAAATGCTTCAGGTTGTAGTCATAAATAATTGACAATATGCAGCACTGGATCGTTTGAGTATTTGTTTGCTAAAGAGATTTTTTGACTGACGTGGAAACACCAATATTTTCTCTCCTTTTAAAACAGCTTAAGATGGAAAGCCTACCTATACATAATCTGTTATCCTAATATTTTTTAGTTATTCTTATATACAACTTTTTCAGCATTTCTCAATGAATTTAGATTTAGAACCCGATTTAGAAATAACGTTGATGACATTTTCAGGAATAATGAGCTGCAAAGCATCTCTCTACTTCTCTCACAATGTTTATTAATGTTGAATGCAGATTTCACTGTAGAAATAGGACATGCCAAAGGAATTGCACATGATAATATAAGAATTACACACAGATCAAGGATGATCATGTCACAAGGCATTAGCATTCACTTTAACTACCTATACTCTAAAATAATGCTTCTCCCATGAAAACAAATATTCTAGTAAATTCATAAAGTGAGGAAAAAAAACCACTTTTATTTTCAGTCAGCACAAGAATCTCCTCTCCAGGCTTTCTCATGTGAAGTGTATACATACGGTTGGTAAGTGGTGTATTACAATGCATTTTATTTCAAAGCAAGAAGTAACCACTCCATAGAAAGCCTTTCTGAAAGCCAGAATCATTCAGAGAATAACTGCAGAAACCTTTGAAATTCATAAGATGAATTAGAAGCTTCATGTCAATGAGCTCTTACTCTTGGGCATATTCTTAAGTGGTTTGCTCTTTCCGATCCTTAATACAAGCACAAAGGAAACCATATCTAGAAAACACATGTCAAAAGCAATTTCTTTGAGCTCACAGAGTAAAATAACATTAAAATAAACAGGACAATAAAGGGATACTGGAGAAGCAATGTATTGCAAGATTCTTTTATCTCTGTATCTTCAAATTTCGATCCCATTTAAAATGAATTTATTTTTGAAGTCATGTCAGACATGAGCACTAAGGTAAAAATGAGGATCTGTGAGAAGTGAAAGCTCCTCTGTAGCAAGCTACCTGCCGAGGACTTGCCCCAGGTGCCGAGCTCCCCACAAGGAAGCCAACACTGGGTGCATATTCCACTGCAATGTGCGCAAACCTGTGCTGATGCTGCATTGATTTCAACACTGATTAATCATACACCTTGATTATCAGGTTAAGCAGAAACTGAATATACACACAGCACACAGCTGAGGGGAACTTTCACTCGCGCTTTGGCTGTTCAAGTTTTTCCTGTGCAACCTCCTTCACTATCTCCCGACTTTTTCCTTCTCCCCGCAGCTCTGTGGAGCCACGCGGGCAGGGAAGCAGAGGGCAGGGGCTGGCGCTGCTGCGGCCGCAGCATCGCAGCAGCCAGCGAACTCCATCTGGCTGTGGGGCTGCAGGGGAAAAGAGCAGCTGGTGGGGATCTCAGCAGCTCCGGGCTGAGCTACCACTTCTCCCCGGGTGATGACAGGACCAGAAAGGAAAGAGAAATCCAGACCACTCCACAATCTGCTTCACCAAGAGCAAGCTAGATTAAAAACAAAGGGTTTGAGCAACAGGTTTGGTCTCCTTGGGGTTGGTTTTCCTTCTTTTTTTTTCTATTATGCATTAAAAAAATAACAAGTCCAGAGTGTGATATGACACAGTGCAAATCTTCAGCCTAAACCCGATACCAACTAACCATTAGATTCCTACCATGTCCTGGGTAGAGGGCATAGGAGAGGTGTGATTTTTGCTGTTTTGTTTTATTTATTAACTTTACATACATTTTAACTCCTCTGGTCACAATGGAAAAAACACAGCATTTACACTGCTTTTGGATAACAACACAACTGAGTGGCTTTGCAATCTAGGTGGCACTGCAAATATGCAAGAAAGATGGAAGAAAGCTAAGATAGCTGTGAGTGCACAAACTGCTTATGCTGGTAGCAGGACGTAGCTTTGGGTTGCCACGCCTAAGGGGCATTTTAGATCTGAAGCAAATGCAGCAGTGAGGCCTCTAAGTGGCACTGAATATTTTAATGACAATA
>JAWLRI010000763.1:5886787-5920716 GCA_034781795.1 Crypturellus tataupa
GCCTAAGGGGCATTTTAGATCTGAAGCAAATGCAGCAGTGAGGCCTCTAAGTGGCACTGAATATTTTAATGACAATACAAGGAACTAAACCATTTTTGGTGGGAACCTCGGTCTTCACTCCATTTCTCAAGCTTCCCTGGCGATGAACCCACCTGTGAAGGTGACCTTACTCAATAAAAAGCCTTTTACCCAACACTGTCACGAACATGAAATGAGCTGTCATTGCCTTTTTTATTTTTAATCAATCTTTTGTAAACTTTCCAGCTTACGATCAAAATATGACTCAGAATAACTCAACAAATTGGGTAATGACAGGTTTAAAACTTCGAAATTACCTGTGTGGGTGTTCTAACTCTTCTGCGCCTGCACAATCTGGTACAAAGATATTACTAATATTTAAGCAACATCTTTTTTGGATTTATATGGCATATTTCCTCCTAGACACTGGAATTTTAATTAGATCCCCTGTGAGTTGCTTCTAGTTTTAAAATGAAAAGCAATTAGTTTTTCTACTCAACTCAAGTCTGGATGAAGCTTTTAAAACAACAACAGGGAGAAGGGGAATTACTACTTTCCTTAAAATTTCCCAATATTGCTGCATCTGCTAGAGTTGAAAGAATTTTAATAAGAGAAGCCTTAGAATGATGGTCTCATTCACCAAGGATGATCGAAAGCCTCTTTACCACGTTAGCAAAGCTAAATTCTCCTGTTGCTCAAGGGTTATGGTTGGCTACTGCTGAATCTGAAATGACTCAGTCTCAAGAGAGGCCGTTACACAGGATGATTACCCATTAGGTAAATCAACACACCTACAAGAACATTAATGATTCTGGCATGAACCTTTACATTTCCTGGACACAGGAAGATGGATGTAGTCAAGGCTACCCTCAGACACAAAAGGTGGACCCAACTGGCAACATTTGGTGAAAACATCTACCTTCTATGAACATGACATTCATCAGAGAGACTAATGAGCTTTTGTAAAACCTGCTGCTGAGATTTGTAAAAATAAAGACCAAAAGCATGTTTTTTTTTCAGTTCCACAAGGGTAGAAAGCTCCATGTCTGTGTCTCCCAAAACATCTTGCCCAGTCTTCCAGAGAGCCTTTCCAGGGTGCTGGTGACCCACATTACCTTTTGCAGCTATTAGGATCAAAGCTGAGTGCTTGAAGTTACCACAAAACACACGATTGAAGACAGAAAGCAGCTTTGGGACACAAGCAGGGCAAGTTCTCTGACTTCAAAAAAAGGCTCCTGCAAGCAGAAACTCCACAGGGAAAGGCAGCTCCCTCGCCCCCTTGATAACCAAAGCCTTATCAAATCCAAGAACTCAATGAAGAAGTGAAAGCAAAGTCAATTCTAAGAATTTCAGAAGTCACAGGATAGAGAATATTACCAATTCATAAGAAAAATATTTATCTGCTAGCAGACTATTACTTGCAAATAAAAGGGTACTAGTTGGTTTTTGTTGGTGATGGTGCATTCTTTTTGTTTAACTGTGGCTGGAGTAATCCTCACTGTTCTTAGAAGGCTTTGTACATTTTGAGGGAGAAAGTACAAGGATATTTTTAAATGTATTTCCAGATGGTTTAAAAAGCAGAACTGTTTATAATTATGTGTCTAAATATTTTGGGGAAAAAATACTAGATCAGCTTTCATTTTATCCTTCTGCAAGAGAAAACATACAGTACTGCAGACATCCAAATCTTTCAGCAGCTACCATTCTATCTGCCTGAATCACTTGTTTTTTTAACTTCCACTACCCTAAATTCTAACCTTCCCTGCTCCATATCCTACCTTCTTTTGCCAGGTCCTACCTTTATCAAGTCTAATTTCTCAGGATGACTTTAGAATTATTTTTCAAGCTCCTTCTCCTCTTCCCCTCAACATGATCCAAACACACCTGAATACTTGTCAGCTTTGCATAATCTTCATACTGATACCAGCATCAGTATTAGATTTCATTTAAAGATAAAGATAAGGGGAAAAAGCCTGTGTCAAATGCTCTGCAGCCACTCTCTGCACATGCAGCACTCCAAGGTAAATAGGAGCAATGAAGAGCAGCTCATTTTTAAGAAATAAGTGTAAAGCTACCTCTCTTCTGTGAGCCATAAGTAGTGAAATATATCCACAGGACATTAATTAGAAAGCAGCTGTTGTCCAAAGATGTTACCTGACAGTAACTCCCTTCCTATGCACAACTAACATACATCAATATAAATCCTCTTTATATTGGGAATAGTGTGTAAATACTAAACAGCTAACTGAAGAGCTAACCTAGTTTTACTACAGAGAAAAGAGTAGTTTCAAGGTCCATTTCATTCCAGCAAATACACTTGCAAGATGTCCAAAGGCAGCTTCTTATTGAGATCTCAGCTTTTGCACCTTCCTGCTCTCTGTAAGCACAGCTTTCACTTTGCAGCTGCAGGGCTCAGATTCCTCTCCTGGTTTCTGCATGGGCATTACAATGTCCTTACTGCATCTTCTTTTTCTTCACCGGCTCTACGCTATCTCTAGTTACTTACCACCCCTAATGAAAACTATGTATCTGACATTTAAACCAGGAAGTTTAGTTTCTGCTGTAAGCAGCTCACTGCAGGAGCTGGGGCTGCAGCAAAAATACTGAGCATTTGCAGGGTCACCGTGAGAAGAATCAGCTAGAGCACTGAGATTGTTATAAAGTGTTTTTTTGTTTGTTGTTTGTTTTCTTCCATGGTTTTCTACATAAGATATACAATTTGCTGAATGCTAACACAAATGGCCCAAAATCTTATCAAACAATACAGAATTACTTGCCTTCCAGCAAGAATGAATCTTGTACTAAAAAAAAAAAGGAAAAGTTTAAGCACCTTGAGTAGCACCTATCTCAAATATAAGGAATGCTGTGATCCTCTCAGGCCACCCAAGTGTTCCATATGTGAAACAGGAATGACTGATCAACTTCAGTAACCAGAAGTGTGTGACACCCTTTGACCACTTCTTACCCGATCTTCACCACAGAGATTCACAGCCACAGGGCCTCGCAGAGCAAGTATCCTCCAGAGAAGGAGGTTTGGGCCAGGAAGCAGGAGAATTATGCCTTTCTTTACCAGTCAGAATGGAAAAAATGCACAAATAAAGAGAAGCCTTCATAATAAAAGCCATTTTTGCCAGAAGGAGGAATTGAACTTGCAGGGGAAGCATACAGAAAGTTAATTCAATGCTGCCCGTGAGCAGTCCCCTGCACACAGCATCGCAGCTGGGGATAGACCAATCCTGTGGGCAGTGACAAGGGTCTTCACTGGAAGCCAGGATGCAATTCAGCTTCATTACAGCGGTGGAAAATATATTTCACAATAGCTTCAATTTAATTCTCCATCTGTAAGACTCCATCTCATTCCAATCAAATTATAAAGATGCTGTTGCTTCTGCTACTGTTTTGAAGCTTTTAATTTAAAAAAATAATCAAGCAGTAATTTAGGGTGTTCTTCTCCTGATGTGAGATTGCATGCTGTAACGGCTGGACTGTGCACAGCTTCTCTGCATTTCAAATTGGAAGAAAAAAAACAAACATTTCTATACATCTCTTCCACATGGAAACTTCAGAACTCAACAATGAGGAAGACTCAGAGCAAGCAATTTATATTACATATTGTCAGATACAGAACTCGTTTTCAAATAAATTAGATGTTTCAAAGGTTAGCAGGTTTTATGAGAACTGCAGCAGAACAACTACCTATTTGGATGGCAAAGGATGGCAAAAGGACAAAACATAGGTATTAGTATTAAGAAGTAAAGTGTAATGCTGTGGGCTCATAAGAAACTATTTTTGTAGGTCAAATTCTCTCCTTTACAAAATTAACTGGCCATATACTGGGAAAACATTCACACACGGTAATGTAGAACTAAAATTTAAAGATCAATAGTAAACTTGAAAATCAATATTAAAATTTTGGTTGGGATAAGAACACAAAAACAACCATTACAGGGACTGAAATCTAGTGATGTTCAGTCTTCAATGGACTCCTACCACATTCTCCTGGAAGCACAAATTACATTTGAGAGCAAGTTTAATTGGTATGTTCAGTTCCGCAAGACTAGCTGAGAAGCGCACTCTGGTGCTTCATTTGCATGGACCACTTATTCCCAAGTCCACCTGGTATAATCTGAACTCATTTAAGACATCCAATTGAGGGAAAAATACAAAAATTAAAACAATTTTCAAGCATCTGATTTTCATGCATCACTCTGAGCAATCTCAGAATAAAATCATAACCATCTGCCAACAATTACAGAGAGGTAAATAGTTACCGGTTAACACAGGCACAGCAGTACAAACTCCTGCAATAAAACTAAGAATAATGTGACACAGTTTTCTAAAGGGAGCTAGAAATTCTTAAAAGTGGTTGCGCCAAGTAAATGTTACTCCTCTGCATGTGTATGAACGCAAGGAAAAAAACTCACTAGGGAAGCGCTATCAAAATATGTTGTATTTCAGTTTCTGCAATAATAGGAATTAATTCAGATATAACGGTTGGCATTTTATAAATTTCTAAGAGTCTCTTTGTCATGTGCCACAGTGCAGTAATGTACAAGTAGTGTTTCTCTTCTAATAATGCTGAGTATAGCATACCTAATATTATAACAATGAAAGGCAATAAAATAAGCATCTAGGATTTTGATAGCAATACGTGTATGCAGAATTCAAAAATCTGAAGTGGATGTTAAGCTATTCTGTAGGGTAAGTAGAGTCCATGGGAAACTAAAATATTTGCTGCACTAAACATCTTTATATATATATACATATATATATATACACAAGTCTGAATTTTGCAATTCCACCCAGACCAATTAAGATGGACTCCAAGCATATGTGTATACTCTTTTTCTTCTGATTTTAAAGAAAAAAAATAGACTAAAATTAAAAATTTTAAAGCTGTATTTCTAAAACTTGGCACTTCAATACAAGTTCTCGTGACTAAATAAGCAGAGGGATGTTTGTTTGAAGTCAACAAGATGTAGTTTTCTATACTAAGATCCTAAGTCATTTTGGAAAATTTTTCGGGATTACATACAACTTAAAAAATGAATTAACACACTTCACATACACTGGGAGCCCCTCAGTCACAAGTGATTTCACTTCATAGTTGAAGTTTCTTGGATGTTATTTTCATTTCAAACATTTAGGTCTCTTCACATGCCATAATTTCTCCAAATTTTCAAGCATTTTTAATATTATGAAATTGCCTGACATCTCATCTTGATGCATTATGAAATTGCCTGACATCTCATCTTGATGCTCTTCAGATATTAATTTTTTTTTTTAAAAAAAGGTGTCTTGTATTTTCCCAGATCAGGGGTCATTAGGAGGTAGGTTTTCCAGCTATACAGTGACTGTCTTACATCACACCCAAAATAGGTCACATACAGAGGAGTAATTTCTGAGACAAGTGCCATAGAGAACTTGATTTTAGAGTAGTTTCAAATAGGAAAATTTTGTCTGCTCCTCAGCTTATCGCCCATGTTTTCTCTGATTCATAGAAGAGCTTTAGAATGGACACCAAGAGGAGTTGCTCAAGATGTAAACTCCTGGGAGAGAAGCTCCTGCACTGCTCATCAGGTTACGGACAGATTGATAGTTTAAACAGTAAACAAATAACATATCTTATTATAAAATCATATCATATATACAATATTTCTTCAGAAAAGCACTTCTTACTCTAAATTTTGTCTATTTTTGTCTCTTGAATCCATGATTTTTCTCAGGGAAGATTGCTAAAGACATTACTGCACAAGAATTCCAATTACCAGTGCTTTCTCCTCCTAATCTCTGCTGGCTACTTTTGTAGGTCACAGAGGATGTCCTTTTAATTAATAGTTTTAACTCCCACATGCAACAGGAGAAGCACAAAATGGAAATGGTTATTTGACAATTACGGTTAAGGAAAGACAACATATCACCCATTAGTTACCCTAGCTTCTTAAGCAACCCTAGCTTATACGTTACTAGGTAACATACAAGCAACCTGACACAGCATCAAGGAAACTAACTCTTCATTATTGAAACAGTCCAGAAAAGCTTATCAGAAGAAAAGAAAATCAAGTTGTTTCCAATAAGTACATTTCTGCATTTTGTCTGGGTATATTTGGGTTGCCAATATAGAATTTGTTAAGTCCAACATATATATTAACTTTAAGAGTTTAGAGAAACTTTAAGTAAAGTTTAAGAGCAACAAAGCAAAGAGCCCAACATAACTAAGTGGAGAAGCTCTACGAGCAAAACTTCTCTGTTAAAAAAAAATATATATATTAAACCACAATTAAATTATTTTTTTAAAAAGAGTCATTTAAAAAACAATGTAATTGAAGTAGGATAGGCATCTTCCATGTTTGGGTTTTCCAACATCCTGAGCAAATATGACAATTTTTATGAAAGCTTAAATAACAGTTGTGGCTTTAGTGAGTAACCTTGGACAAAAAGCTGATCCCCCCCTTTTTTTTTCTCCTTTTGACAGGCTGGATGTCACCTCTCCAGATACAATGCTCTGCAAACAGAAGCAGATGGCTCCTGCTGCTGAACTACTATCAATTTGCTGTTCTTTCTCAGCGTTTCCTAAGTTTCCATCTCCAGAAAGTATTTACAGAACATATTGCCGTGTAGTAGGAGGAGAGTCTGAATATAATGAAAACAAGTTACTTGTCCTACATGCAACTGTGCTGAGCTTCCAGGTAGGCTCTGCTGTTGATGCCTACGTGCCACAAACGTTCAAGCTGCTTCCTGCTGCAGACAGGTGTCCATTAAGGCCACACCAGAAGCCCAACCAACTTCTCTGGTATTTTGAAATAGCAGAAACAAGGCAGTCACAGATCATCCAACTCTCTCAGCCACAAGGACCCCAAGGAAGGGCTGTTTGGGCAAGCTGAAGTATCGTCAGGGAGGACCCTTTCTGAGAATTCAACCATAGGATGAATAACAATTCTTCAATTTCTTTCAAAAAGCATCTCCACACATTCATCCTGACTACTAACAAGCAGTTGCCCAATTGCTTTGAAATGAGCACCTCCTAGCTGCTGACATGATAAAAAGGAGGTTTTTTTTGCAGAATGTGGTAGACCTAAAAGACTGAACTCTGCAGAAAGACCAGAGGAAGGGTAAGAGAGAGAAGTGGAGAACTCAGAACACATAATGAAGAACACATTCCTAGATTACTCTTACTTTTCTCAGAATAAAATCAAGTTTTTAGAAGTTGTTCCTTTTTATGGAAGCAATATTTTTTGCTCCTGTTCATGCCTAAAAAATCAAAGTCCCAATAAAATACTCACCAAATTTCCACGTGGTCTGAATCGTCTTCTGCACCAGAGCTTGCAGATACCACAGTCTTAATATAACATACATTTATCTTGAAGCTATATGGGTATTGTTTTAAGTTTTAAGAAGTTAAAAACTTTAGTCAGATAAAGTTTCCGAGAGGGTGTTCTGATCTATCAGCATGTTCAAACTCATTACAATGACCAAGGACATCACTAATGATTGCCAAGAAAGCCATCCCGGAGCGTTACCTGTGTGTCCATGAAGAGGGGAGTGCGGGCGCGGGAGCGTTGGAGAAGTGCTGGAGGTCACAATCAAACTCTTTCTGTTGCTTGTCCGACAGCTGCAAGAAAGACATAAATTGTAAGGCAGAGTCAGGAGAACGAGCACATATGAAGGCAGGTCCTGCCAAATGTCTTTTGCTAATGAGGGATCCCTCAGTATTTAGGTCAATGCCTTCCTCATGCACTGAATTTCAGCACCAAGTCTGTAGAGAAGGAAACACGCAGGGTTCAAAGTTACTTGGTCAGCAACAAGAGGCTTAGTATGCTGGAAGCAACACGCACCCTCCATCTCCTGCTGCACGGGTCACTCCAGAGAGCTGAGCAAACATTCCTCATCCACAAGGCACGGGCAGCTCACTCTTTCCAAAACACACAACCCCCCCGAACGGTGAAATACTCCAGTGCCTCAGATATTATTAGCAATGTGCAACACAGCCCATGAATTCGTTACAATTACTGGCTAATGCGGGGAGAAACCAGAGCATACTCCTTGGAAAGAGTTAAAACAACAAAGATGTTAACACAAGGCAGTTTATTAACAAAATTCAAACCTGAGATTCCCAACTTTTCATGGGCACATGCAGCGACACCGAGCTAACTCTGCGCAAAGCAAGGTGCGTCCAGAGCCCTTTCCTCATCACTCCCCTCACTTTTGCCAAGAGACACTTCAGCACAAGAGATTTTGGCCATTTTTAATCAGAGTTTCAGAATTAGGGAAATGCAGAGATGGATGTGTTTCTCCGTGTGTTCACCATCATCTGATTTCTCCTAACAAGCATTTCATTAGCTCTAAAGATCATAAAAGTAATTGGAATGGACAAGGGAAACATTTTCAGAGCAGGCAAGCTGTGAATGAGAGCAACAGGGTATTTAAATCCTGTTCCTATTCCCGCTTTCTCTGTTGCTTCAGCTGAACAAGCAGCCTTAGATCCCCAGCAAAACCTCACAACCATCCATTTACATTTATTAACTGTAACTCCAGCTTTCCTTCCAGGTTGCAGGGATGTTTCCGCTTGCTCCAGGGATTCTCCAAACAGGCTACAAATCCCATATGGGGCTGGGGGATAGACAGGAGCAGGGGTGCAAATCAAAGCAAGGCGTTAAATTGCACAACTCAAGATATTAATGGGAAGCTCCTGCTTGGTTTAACCCAATGTGATGCAGAGTCAGTCTCCTCGCAGTTTCTCATCCCAACATCTACCGGGATCCTTCCTGCGTTGCTGGATCTTCTGGAGCAGACCAACAATAAATACCCTCATCAGATTGTCAATTACTGTGGCTTAATGCAAAATTACTTTGCTGCCACAGGACACAGTGTATTAATAATTACTGAGCCTTTTTTGTTGTTGTTCTATACAAAGCTTGAGATCCATAAGTAGAAAAAAGAATACAACTGAACTGCCAGCTATAATAAACTGCAATAAGGCTGGAGCACTATTAACTGCCTTTCTGGCTCTTTAGTGTACTTAAAGCAATCCACAAAATTATCCAACTGATTCCATACAATCTTCATTTACAGTCATGAATTATTCAGCAACAGTCCAAGCAAAACCTGATTACCATTCTGCACATCATAAGCAAAAATTAACAGCCTGATTTTAAGAAGCTTAAAATCTCCATTTATAGATTTTTGATATGTCTTCAGTTGCAGTATTCCATTAACTGTTGAAAAAGAAACAGAACACTCAATTCCAACATTAATACCAAACAATCATTATGTTCACGTTACTGCAAATGCCTTTCACAATATAAAAAAAAAAAAAACTCTAGTGTTCATATATAAATTACCATATAAGAAACTAAGATTTTGCTCAATATAAAATATTAGTACAATAGGAAAAGAAAGCTCCATCTTCTACAGTCATATCCCCTTATTAAAAAGGGTTCCCAAAATACACTTTACCACAGTGATGGCTGGAACCTGCTACGGAAACTTAGTATATTTAAAAGAAAATATAATGGGGAACATTAAGTATCCAAAACTCAGAGCTGCTTTAAGAGCTGCTTTAAACAAAACAAAACAAAAAAACAAAACAAAACAAAAAAACAAAACAAAACAAAAAAACCAAACAACAACAAAAAAACCTGCTTGCTTGCATTTGCCAAGTTTTACAAACCTATTTTTTCTGCTATACTTGCAAAGATAAGGGACCACAAGAGAAAGAGTTAAGTGGCTGGAGAGCAAGCACAGCTGAGACCCATTAAAAGGTCGGGTTTACATGAAAACACAGCAGAGGAGGGAATGGGTTTTGAGTGAAAGCCTAGACCCAATTTAGGAATAAACCATTACTCTCCTTACACCCCCAAAACTGGATAAATTTCACTTTCCCTGGATCACTAACCAAGGAAGGAGGAACATCGCTTAAGCCCATTTGGCAACTTCCACAAACCATGTCTGTTGCCAATAAGGAAAAGCTGAAACATAGAAGCTAAAAACAGAATGTCCTGATTCTTAAATCCACGTTATATGATGAGAAAAATATATATACAGTACAATATACTCCCTACTGGCTAATAAAGGCCCTTGGGAAATACATATAATCTTTAATAGACCTTCAGGATCCCAAAGAAATTACAGAATAACAGCGATGAAGTTCTCGCACTTACAAAAAAGTGGAAAAAAAAAGAGGGGGAACACGAGGATTTCAACTGTGCCACCACCCCAAGAAGTCACTGCTACTGCATTTAATTATCTCCCAAATAAAAACAGCTAAATATTGAAGAAGCACAGCTAGCTTTAGGAATTAATGCCAAAGAAATTGGATCTAATCATTTAACCCTTGGGATAATTCAACTGAAGATAAAATGCTTTCCTGGAAGATGCACTTTAGCTAGGTACTGGTCTCAATACCGAAATACTTGGGCTACAGTAATGAGGAGCTCATATGATCAACCCCTTCAATTGCATTAATTATTGCTTACTACTATTAACATATTCTCCAAACAATATTAAGTTTCCCTGCCCCAAAACTACATAAAAAACGGGAGCAATGAGAGAAAGCAGAAAGGGAAAAGGTCATCTGTGCCTCACTGGGTATTTTAACGAGAAAAAAGGGAAGTTCTCAGAGTGTCCTTGGGAATTCCAAGCGTTATGATTTGTTTATAAGCCAAAGTTTTCTATTTTAATTAAATGCAAGGTGAGCCTAACCCTGACCTTCCTCACTCTCACAGTTTAATATTAAGTATGGGTCTCGTTAACATTTTTTTTCTTAAATCCCACTTCATAATTTTAGAGACCACCCCCCACCACAGCTCTTCTCGTTTCAGCAGTCAGAGCTCAGTGGCGCAGGCCCCTCTCCTGCCCTGGTGCTGCAGGACAGCGGTCCCGGCAGCGAGGGTCATTTGGAATGTGCTCAAAATCCAAATCCCAACCAGCATTGCTGCCACCCACTCCAGCCCTGTGCGGCCACCAGCACCCTGCACGGAAGCTCGTGGACACACAGGCCTCCAAATGGGAATGGGGAAGCCTAGGAGAGCCCTGCAGCAACCCAAGTCTTCGCCACCTGGGGAAAAATGCGAGATCTGTATGAAGGCCTCTCTGCCGTTCCCACAGAAATCCCGCTGTTTCTGGAGCTCACTTTGCTCCCTGAGGTAAAAATAACACCTGCTCTGTGGCCCGCCGTGTTGCAAGCGCATTCCTGAAACCGAACACTGCGGGACATGGCAGTGGGCCGCGGTAACCAGAGCGGGTTCTGGAGCGGCTGCAACGCGCCCGGCAGCTCGCGCCCTCGGCCCGCGTCGCGTACGAGCCCGAGAGCCGCCGGCAGCGCCGGGGCTCCACAACGCCCGTCTGCACACCCCGACTATGCGGTTTCATACTGACCCGCTAAAAAGGGAATAATTATTATAATGTTTTGGCTTCAGTATAGATCAATATTTGATCCTTTATTTTAACAACTCATGGTGTGTCTCTGCCTCTCGCTGATGTTGCAAAGCGAAAGTGATTAATGTCTACTGAGGCATTCACGTAATGAAAACAAGGGCCACAGAAAACCAATTTAAAAATAAACAAGCAGCCACCAGGATCAAGTCATACCATAACATTGCTGCTTATTAGAAATGAACAATACTAATGAAGGTTTTCAAAAGCTATCTAAATTGATAGGTCTAAAAAAATATATCTCGTAGCAGAAAATCCTGAATGTGCAAGTAAACAAGATTAGCATGAGCCTGATTGTACACTTTGATAGAAAACCAGGCATCAGGTGAAAATGATGTACCGAAAAATTATAGCTTAAAGCACTTTTAATTAGCAACCATTAACACATATGAATCATATTAGCAGTTTTTAACTACAGAATTTTAGCTTTGTAAACCACCCCAAGTTTTCCATGTTGAATAGATTCATGCATTAACTCCTAACTCCTCAAACTTGAATTTCAAGAGTCAAACACCCAGCATGACCCAGGTTGTGTCTGCAATACAGCAAACCCCAAAGTCATGGCACAGCTCAGTGATTACACCTACAAAAGATGTTTGTGATTACTTGTATTCCTTAAGCATAATGTTGCCCAGCCAAGCTTAAGTAGCTTCTCCTCCGATGTTAAGAGGATTTTTTAGAAAAGATTCAATTCGTTTTGGTTGATTTGTCTTATAAAGGCTTCCCTATGAGAAACAGCCATTTTGGAAATGAAAATACGCATTTAAAATTTTTGTTCACAATGGCAGAAAATTTACAAAATCCAAAATCTGCATGTCAATGAATGCAGCAGCTGCACAGCAGTGTTAACTAGATGTGGAAGTTATCATCTTAATTATAGTAATTCAAAGATGGAAGCAATTTTGTAAGCTTTAGTACTACCAACAACAGGAATAATTAGTTCTCCAAAATAGATAAGAATAAGTAAGCATCTGGTTCAACTGATCTTTTTTTTCCATATTCAAGAATAGTTTAAAAGTTATTCATCCTAGAATAACTGGGGAAAAAAATAGCACTATTGTTCAGGCTGTGCAGATTTTGTAGTTACCACATTCCTATAATAAGCTTTTTCCCTTCTCCTCTCTTCCACCAGGTATCACTGACCTCCAAGCTGCTTGTTCAAATTTATAAACAGTATTTGTGGACACAAATCTCAGCCTAATTTGTGCAAAAAGTCAGCCGGTGGTTGAATCATGCTGTTTTCTGTCACAGGCTTCACAGAGGTAGGTTTTTAGTCACAAAGTCTAAATGCTGTCCATCTCTCCCTCTCCCTCTTTCTTAAATGCTCATATCCTCTCTTGCATTTCCACACCTTTTATCACCAGAGGATGCAGCCCCAGGAGAGAGGATTAATCAGACTCATCGTTCAGCCTCGTCAAAAGTAGAAAATTCATTCTTCCCTTTCTAGCTCATCTCGCACAAGCTTGATCAGACCCTCCATGAGGCCTGGTACAAATTCACAGAGTGTTTTGCTTCTTCAATGAATTGATTGGGCCAATGAAGAGGTCTGAGCAGCACCAAACAAGCTGCAAAAGGCAGATCACACGACAGAGAGCAAACCCTCATTGAGATCAGAGATATTTTCTTTCATATGTAAGCTAAGTTTTTAACACTGACAAGTTAGGGAACTGTTATTATGCTCATTTAATACCAGAAGGATGGAAGCACAAGGCCAAAAAGCAGCTTTCTAAAAACAGCAGAGAGATTTTCCATCACAACAGAATTAACTTTCCTTTTCCCAAAATTATCAGTCATCCAGCAAACCAGGCCAGGTTTCATCTCCATAAGTCCTGTTATCCACCTCTGACTTGGATCCTTTTCCAGTTATCTGGTCCAGACTAGACGAGTGCAGCTCCTTCCTGCAGTGCCTTAAACAGTCTTTCTCTGCCACACAGAGAACTCAAACAGAACTCAACTTCTCAACATTCTCGTCTGTGGTCTAAGGCAAACTTAGTCCATTTACAGTAATTAATTCAAAGTGCTTCTACTTTTCTAATTAAAAACATAACTGTTATTACTTTTTCCTTTGCATGCAACTTATGCAACTTTTGACAGCCTAAGTCTTTATTGCCCATTTTTCACTACTTTTATTAGAAAGGGCTCCCTATAAGCATTCATATAATCCATCTGCAGGCCTCCTATAGATCTCTCCTGCTACAGGTTTACAGTGTTTTCCTTGAAAAGCAGCCTTATTATAGCTTTTTCCATTTTCCCTGAAAAAAGCCCTGGGTATAACTTTAAAAAGGGTATAACTTTATTACAAGATCAAATACTGAATCCTGTGACCTTGACACTGGGATGCCATCCTCCTATATCTTCCTGCACCCTATCCAAGAATTTCAAATAGGATTTAACTCTGAAGTTGAAAGGAATTCAGCCTTAAAGGGAAACAACATGACCAAAAACGAGCGTAGAAATGCGTGAGCGTTTTCCACATCAAGCTTGTATGGACTAGTTACTGCAGACAGACTGCAGATACCCAATAGGAAGAGCTGCAATTAGTTCACCAAGGCAGACACAGGACAAGCCCCACCAGCGGGGCACTCCCTTCTGCACAGAAACAAGACGTCAAGGTCTGTTCCTGCGCCTCGTCCAGGAACCACGAGGCGAAGTCAGGACGCACGGCCGAAGGGACGGGCCTTGCCGCAAGACGCAGAGCACAGACACAAAACGATGCTGCCAACAAGGGAAATATGGGCTGTGCTTCCGCACGGACCCTCCAGGAGGGCAGGAGGCTGTTCCTTTCTTAATGCCACACATTTCAGCGTGCTAACAAATGCATTAGCTGAAGGGAACAAGGTGATGGGGAATGCAAGACTTCCAAAGCAGGCAGGAAGTTGGCAGGAGCGATTTCTTTGCCTTTATTTGAGGAAAATGAATGCCTTAATATTCAAGAATTAACTTATCTTCTCATAGAGAATGGTATTAATTTCATCTCAAACAAGCTGTATGTTGGACAAATGCTTCTACTTCTTCATTTAGAACACCAGTTCAAGATGCAGCATCACTTCAAGTTAAGCAATTACAAAAGAAAAGGGTAAAATTGCCAGTTAAGATCTAATTAATGTCCAAATTTCCAGTGTTCCTGGCTGTCGCACACCTGCTTCAGCCCCACAGTACAGTCTAGACCTTTTGCATTATTCACGCCATGGGAAGGACTGTGCCAAGCCAAACAAAACAACCCGTCACTATGAATTACAGTCAGCGGTGCAGCCACTCTCAACATCATCCCGCCACTTAGTTCTGAAATACTCCTTGCACACACACTCTAGCTCTAGTATTTATTTTTATACAAGAAAAAAACCTACAAAAAATAAAATCTCTGCTAACAGAACAGAGTCCCCAGAGTGAATATAGACAGTATTTAAAGGCAGAAAGCCTACGCTGACCTTCCCAGGCATCGTCTTCTCCCACTTCAGTTGTGCTAGGTGTTATACTGACATGAAATCACACCACAAAGTGTGAAAGGATGGATTTATCAAAAAATAAACATAACTGGGTACTTTCATTTTCTATTTCTGCCAACTCCATAATTAAATATTTCACATATCATAACTGCTTTTTAAATGGGTGTCTGCTTGGCAGCTCTCCCAAAAGATAGATTATTACTTTCTTTTTTCCAAAAATTTCAACTGAATTCAAGACTGATATGATAAAGTGAATTTATGCAGTTTCAAATCCTTTTCCTGCATAGCTTATAATGACATACAGGTGTGCAATAAAACAAATCCATTTTAAACACTCTCCAAAGATGCATCCAGAAAGCTGAGCATACCAGCCAAAAATGAAAAGACATATTTTTCCAAAATTCAAAAGGGAAGGGTTTTAATATAAAACTTGCATAACAAAATATATGAAAGTCACTCAATTGCTGTATAGCATACAATGTGAAGAGTTCTCCCATTTTGTTTCATGTCATTTTCTTAAAGTATCAGAAAAGTAATAAATTACATCTTTATAAGTTAATTGCAAGTTTCAAATCTTACTATAGTAACAGATTGCATATATCATTTAAAAACTATTCTAGTACTTTATTTTGGAAATAATCTTCAAATCAGACTGTCTCAATGGAGTTGCCATCCTGCACAGAGGATGCGGATTTTAACACAACCACACAGTTGTGAGTTTTACACACAAATGTAAGCGGGTCAAAGACGTTTATAACTATAAAACCTACCGTTTTCCCAAATAAACCATTAAAAACAGAAAGTAATTTCTTTTTCTGAAAAAAACAGTACCAAGGTTTACTTTCCAGTGATGATTCACAGACAAAAAACTTTTCAATAGACTATTCAGAAGCTCATAAAAGATGTTGTGCCAAAGATGCTTTCATGACTACATAGGCTACTCCATAGCCTTGAAAAGCTATTCCGCTAGTTCATGCAAATTATCAGGTCAGACTGAACTTAAATTATTGCTAGGATAGGCCAGTCATGGGAACGAAAGAAGGAAATACACATGTTCTTCCTGCAAAAAATCAAGTGCGGATGTATTTGGGGCTGAGCAGACCATGCTCTGGTTGGCCATTTATTTTCTTATTGCCTGTTGTGCGTATGACCTAAACCCACAAATCTCTTTGCTTCACTGGGGCTTTTCCATCAAGGCGAGATGGAACAAGCGGGGACCACACTGCTGCCTCGGACGCCGCGGCTCTTTGTCCTGATGTCTTTCTGTGCTCAGCTCTCAAAGGGGCTAGACGGGCAATCAGCTCTTCTAAAAATCCATGGCACATGTTTAATTAACAAGCACTTTCCAAGCCATTATAGTATAGAAAAACCCAAGCAGAACGAGTCACTACAGCTGGAAACCAAGCGCCGAGGCACAGGCTGGGGGAGGAAGTGTGCTTGTACACGTAAATCCACTTTCCATGGCCTCATCTACTTCCCAACTCCCCAGCCAGTTACGTAGCTTTGAGTAGAGACCCAAAGCTTTTGTGGTTCTGCATTGCTTTTGATACAAAGGCTTCCTAAATGTTTTGGATTTATTTCAGAAGTGAAAGCCACCAAAGTATCTGACCTTTAAAAACAATCCTCGTCAGCAGCGGCACACACCACCACGCTGTGCCCAACCAGCCCACGAGCGTGTGTGCTCTGTCTCGCTGCGTTTCTGACCACCCTTCTCTTCTTGAGGTCCGCAGCTCACGTGTCCCTTCCTCTGCTTGAGGGTGGCTGCAAATTTCGATGGGGGAAGAGGGTGGTGGCTCTTAGCCCCAAGCTTCCCCAGCCCACCCTTGCAGCTCAGCAACAGCTCATCTAACTTTCCGGAAAAATATGAATTTCTTTCTTGTTTTTCCCTCCCATCCCTTTCTTAGTTTTGCAGAGCTTTAACACAAACAAACAAATTATTTATTGAATCTATAAACTATTCAAAAGCTCACTCCCTACATAGCAAAAGCACCGCAGATAACTTTGTTAATACAGGATACCAATGCCACAGTCTTAAACCACTTACCATATTATATGGTACTTTAAATGCGTATGTTTGCTTTCAAACTGCATGCTGAGAGTGTACTTTGCACTTTCATTATGCAAGATTCTGCCTTTGCTAAAGCAAATGACGATTTTCTGACTCTCAGCAGCTTCTTAAAATAAATATATTCACCAACACCATCACAGCAACATTTCCTAACAAACACAGGTTGCAACTGCGAAAAAAAATCCTAGCAACATCCACAGGTGCAACGGTAGGCTGCAAACAGTCTAATGGGTATAACAGGAAAATAACTAGGCCAAGTGCAATTGTAGTCTTAGTAGGCAAAGTACACAATTTTCAGCACCATTCAAGACCAGGTTGCCTTAGAACGGGAACATGGTGGGCTTCACCCCGCTCCACATGAGCTAAGTAAAACTGTTCCTGACCAAATCAAGATGAAAGGGAGAAGTACATGCTAGCATGCTGTTTTAATCCAAAACAGGCATTAAGAGTATGTATCGCTCGCTTTGCTCTCCCCAGCTCTGCAAAAGAAAAGCCGCATAAGACCTTTCCAATCAATACCTGTTGAACGGCAGACAGGGAAAAAATATAGATAAGAGTCATCTCAAAAAGTCAAAAATGTTGACGCAAAAGAGCTCCATTTCTGCAGACATAGAATATGCTGTGAATATGCAAATAAAACATATTAAATCATATACAGAGATATGCTCCAATGGCACAAGTACTCAGCGATTTAGGCCTCACTTACTTAAAAGGCTCATCTGACAAAGAAAACATACTTTAACATATAAATGATGAACTGTAAGAAATTAAAAAAGACTTACAAAAGTAGATTACAACAATAAACTTACATATATATATATATACACATATATATATGTGCTTATATATATATATATATATTTTTTTTTTTTTTAAGAGAAGAAGCAAAAAAAAAGGAAAAAAGAAATGGCTGCACAGGCCATTTAAAGCAACCCAAGCAGTGGAAATACCCACAGGCAACACAGGAGACAGAGGCACACGAGGGGGATCCCACTTGGCTCAAAGAATTCAACCAGGGAAAGACTATGATTTTGAGATCAATAAGAACAAATATATGAATGTATCAAAAATATGTGAATGGCAGTAGTAATGACAGAGGAATCATTAAAAAAATAGGAAGAAACTAAATCTCATTAAAATCACTGAGCCTTAATTAACACAAATGTTTTTAAAAGGCAGATATTTCATAAATGTCTATTCTAAATCTAAAATTGCTGCACGCTTCTTGGATGCTTTATACACTTATTCATAATTCAAACAATCTGGAAGAAATAAGTTTCATTTTTATAAAGAATAAAAAATTGTCACAAACCCACAAGCACAGGAAAACATACTTCCCTTTTTTTTTGAGGCAAAGTAAGAAAAGCTAGGACTTAAATTTTAATAAAATTAGCCTATTTCTGCATAAGTAGCAGGCCATGTATAATACATTTCTGGAAGTGATGTGCTGTCATCATTCAGCTTTTTACCCATCACTTTATCCCATCGTGAAGTCTGAAATCAACATGACCAACATGAAACGAAATAAGACTCAAGAAATGGAAGTAAAAAAATGAAATTGTAACATGCTATTGCACCACACAAGTAAGATCTGAACAAAATGAAAGGGCAGAAATCTATACAAAATCCTGGAGAATAAGCCAGCTCTATAAGCATTGCAGGAGCCACAGTTGTTTCCCTAGGGATCAAATATTCAGGGAAAGACTATTCTTTGCTGTGTTTGCAAAACATTTTCATCTAGGGAAGCTCACTTCCCCGAGTCCTCAAGGCTCTGCCCTGCTACAGGCTCACCCACAATACCTCCTCATACCAAAAGAAACTCCTTCAAAAAAAGATGTGAACTGATGTTTACATTTTCTATGAAGTAATTTACTGGAAAGGCAAAGGAAGAGAAGTATTTGGACCAAAATGGCAAAACGTATCAGTTCTTCACGGGTCTTTGAGCTTCTTGACATGAATATAGCTCATACAACACTAGACAAGCTGCAGAACTTAATACAAGAAAAATATAATTTCTGGAGCCAGCCGTTGTATTGGTCAAGTCTTTATAAGAAAAAGCAATTCTGAAGCAGCTTGGAATAAGCTGAATTGTGAGTTTTCAATACTGAAGTGTTGCCTACCAGACCTGCAAAGCTACTCTAAAAAACACTTTGATATTACGGTGCAGTCCTGAAAATAATGGCAAAAATTAAATAAAAAGCTCAGATCACGAACTGGGAAAAACTATTGAGGGCACATCTCATATTAGCTACAAATGTAAATCCAAACACTTAAAAGATGTTTTTCTTTACATTTTTGATAAAAACATGCACCTCCTCCAGATGGAAACAGAGAGGTGACTGAGACACTCAGCGTTCAGCACCTGACCAAAACCTATGTTACCTGCCTCCAAGTAGGTATAAGGCAGTAGAGGAAGGCCTGTACTGCCCGTTTTCTTCAAGATTTGCTTTTCATAAAAGCATTTTGCCCTGTGGTATCTAGTTCCGCGTCAGCACCGCTCCTCAACACGGCACCGTTGCCTTTCATAGAGGTGAGGCCGGGAGCCAGCCACACCAGGAGCCTCCCCAGGAACCAGAGCGGCCAAGGCACCTGCCCGCAGCCCAGCACCCCTGTACTTCATCTGACGGGCAACCAGGCTTGAAATTCACCTGCTGGAGATGAACATCAGTGGAGATAAGCAGAGATAACATAAGGGCTGTGGAACCCTGAGGCTTCCACTTCAACGAGTGGTAGGAAACGCAGGGCCCGGCCTCCCCAGCTCTGATGTGACCTGAGGGGGAAAGTCAGACTCTGCAGAAGAGTTTTGTATTCATTAACCTTCCTTATGACAAAAGTCCAAATAGTTCATCAAATCATCCGTGATTTGTGTTCTGCTTAGTTTTCTCTCCACCAAGGAAAGAAAAACTTGACCTGAAAAACTGGTTTGCACTGGGTGATAGCCAGATATTTGTACCAGAGTTTCCACCTGAGCAGGGAGCTTTCAAGGCTTGAAATCTGAGCGTTAACCCCATAAGAGGCTCTGGCTTTTAGTCTAATGAGGAGGTAAAAGACAACGGTACTCAAAACTGTTTAAAAAATAAATCCTAAATCAACTAGAAATGGCAAGCAACACAGGCAATTCCCTAAACCGTTAAACATATTCTGTATATTCTCTCTATATAATCTAGATTCTGTCTATACACAATTTAATATATTCATATTACATTCATATGGATATTAGCAAGACCTTCCTCCCGCCCATAGTGTTGAAGCTCCTGCACTGCCTCAAGAAGCACCTCGAGCCCATGAGGACTCAGCGCTCATCTCAGTTCACCCGCTATCCGTCTCACCTGCACAAAACATGTCCTTCCTACTGATCCCAAAAACGCTGGTTATGTTTTCACACAATACCAAAACACTTTGTTCTTCTATTAGAGAGATTTCCAGGAGATAAGACAGAGGTTTTTTTCCCCTCCCCCAAACATTGTCAGTCCTAAGGTTATTCTGAAATATTAGCTAAAGTAATTTAAACAAAATTTCCTCTTCTATGAGGAGTGTGAAATTGGAGGCCATTTAATACTCTGGGCTAAGTCAGGTCTCCTACAAGCTTAAAAAATCAGAGCTAAATATTATCAGAAGTATCACATTTCCAAGTCTTTTACATTCTTCCCACCCCAAAGGAAATATTTCTTATTTTACTCATTTGAGCAAGGAAACGTGTGGCATGACAGCTGTCACTTTTTAAGTTAATTATAGCATAGCATATATAACATTTTTAAGATTAGCTTTCCGTTACCACATAAGAAAAAGTATTCTGCCACTGTCAAACTGGTTGTTTTTCTTCCCAGTGACAATGTATAGATGGAGGAAGTGGCACCCTTTGACACATACAGCTTTTAATGTCAAACTAAATGAATCAGCATAAAAAAGACCCTGAATCCAGTTAAAAGGATAAGGACACACAATCTAGCAAAATCCAGTTATGGTAGCTTAACCACTTGCCACCAATACGTCAATGCATCAAAAGGCACTGTTTGTAGCCCACTGAAAGGTGCTTTTTTTTTATTGCTTGTGAATATTTAAGTCATGAAAAGCATTTTTCCTTAGTTCCTGACAAGCTAAGTTTATAATCAAATACACCCACATTCACAAAACCACTGATTTTGGAGGAGTCTTGCCACTTAAAGACTGCTTCATGCTTGAAGCTGGGTAACTCCAGTGGTTTTGTACAGATTGTGAATTCACTGCAGCACTGATAGATAAATGAAGAAATGGGAGTATCGGTGGCATTTTTTTTTACATGAAAAGAGCACTTTCCTGATGGAAATCCACCTTAGCAACTAAGCAGAGTTAGCTCGCAAGTCCACATGCAGCTTTTCCCTGCCATATCTTTGCACAACAAAAACACGAAACAAAAAGGAATAATTCAAATAAATAGCCACAGCCTGTTCACGGCCTGTGGGGTTAAACATTTCTGGAAAATGAGGTAAAATCATAGGTCATCGTTCTAAATCAGTTTGATTTTTTCAAAGCCAATCCACAGCCATTTGCACAATTTTCCATTGCAAATCAAACTTGAAGAGTAAATTCAAGAGAAGCTATACCCAAAGCCCAGGGAAACAAAAGGATTTTAAAACAAAGGCATTTAATTTAAATATGTCAGAATCATGCTTTATCTTTCCATAATCCGTTTTCAATACATAAAGCTTTGGTACAGCTGATAACAGCGTATCACCCCACATGCCCTTTGAACCACGGGATCCTTGTATTTCTTCTGCAGCTTTAAATCATACATAGTCAGCCCCAACCAGTTTGACAAGTAAATCTGATTTATGTTTATATCACCCCTCCCATGGCAAACTCTTATGTATTTACAGTTTGCTCTTGACTTTCTCTACCCCTCTGGGAATGGGCTGGAGAAGAGACAAGCCGGCTACTTTGACCAGAGGAACAGATGGTTCACTTTTACCGAGCCATTAGCCCTGCTGAGAACCCCACCAGCTGCAGACGGGAGCTCACTTCCCCGTAATGCGGCCGGGAGAAGGCTGTCGGCCGGGCCATTTGCCTCCTAATGCAGGGAAAGCCATATGGGAGCGAAGCCCTTAAGGATTTTCAGAACACAGAGGAAGCTGCCATTAGAGAGAAGCACGTCGTGAGAGACCGGGCAGAACAGCAAGAGAAACTCGTCCTTGCGATGCAAAAATCAGCAGGAAGAAAAATAAAAAGAGAGATTCAAGGTGGAAAGACCCAGAAAGAAAAAGCTTTTGCAGATATAGTAGAACCACACAAGAGTTTTACAAGCATAAAAATCAGGAAATTTGTGTCAAATACTTGAGGCAGGAAAAAATTCCTATTGCTGACGAAGTCCAAAGATTGCAACTCAGTGCAAGGCATTTAGGTTGTGATCATAATTTTAAAGGGGAATTTACTAAAAATTTGACCTCATCCTTTGAAATGGAGACAATTTAAAATAGAAAAATACCTAATCAGTTAGTAAAACAGTATTTCTTCTGAAGGGCCCAGATGCCACAATTCTGAGGACATGAAAGCTCAGAAATGCTCAGATCCCTGCTCTGCAAAGACCTAAATATCCAGTGGCTTCTCTCATATTAATAACGCCATTAAAGCATTTGCTTGCACACTTGTTCATATACAAATACCCACAGTGACGGGGAGTCCAGATACTCTTGGGAGCGAAGTCACCACATGGGCAGGTCCTCAGGACCGGTCCCCTAGTGGGACTCATATCCCCTCTGCACCAGCCCCTCCACCACAACCCACCTAAACCCTGGCCAAGCCGCCCACCCATCACCCTAAGGACAGCGGCTGCCCAGGCAGGCAAGGGAGGGCAGGGCAGAGGGTAATTTTCCCAGCAAACAGTCACATCCCAGGAATGTGTGAAGCTAAAATACTTTATTTTGAAAGCTGATTGAAGACTCTGGTTTCTGTGCTGCGTGAAACAGGATTTATACAACATGCCTTGGCACAGCACCTCTCTGCTATGAATTCTGATACAGCCGTTTGATCCTAATGTTCATTTATGCGATTAAATCAATAAAAAGTCATCTCTTCTCCATTAAGACACACAGTAGATTTACAGATCAATTTCTTTCTTTTGGTATTTCAACTGCTAACAAATAAGTGGAATGATAAATGTTGAGTAGGAGCTTTCTAACAATATGTCACATCAAAAACTGTGTTTTCTCTCAATGCGAGTCTCCCTCACGTTGTTTCTGATCTTAACGCCTAAGTTTAGATTGAAAATGGCACAGTAAAAAGCTGTTCAAAAATAAAAATATTTGATTTTGCAGAAACACTGCAAATGTCCATTTTGTATGGAAGTCCACAAGAGCTGGATTTTTCCCAAAGGAAAGAAATCATGGCAACAGACTTTCGGCATGCAAAATGGAGTGAGACTTACAGAAATGAACTTGTACGTGCAATAGGAAGAAATCACCAGCTTGCTTCATAAGTAGCAGGTCTAACAAAGCCTATTTTCTGTTAATGACACAGTGTCCTTCCCCAAAGCCCCCCCTCTTTCCCTGGCACTAGCACCAACTCCTTCTCCTCCTTATTCTCCGCATCTAACCTGGGACTTGACTGCCAGCTGCAGGCATCATGACATCAGGTTGGCTGGCAAAGGGGCACCCAAAATCCATGTTCTACCTGTCTCGGCCCTCAGAGGACACTGACTTGCCTCCCACTCTCCAGCCGTGTTCAACACAGCTGGAAGGAAGGATGGAGCTTTCTCTGACACTGCTGTTCCTCCTTCCAACTGCTGTTGCAACCATTCCATGAGTTTGAAAGTTAGGGAGAAATGTGTGTTGGGGACAAACTCATCCACCTGAAGCTCAAGGAGCTCTTTTGCTTTAAAAGAACAGGCTAAACGCAACAAAGCTGGTATTTTTAGAGCATGATTTCTAATACAATTCTTTGTGATCACGATCGACATTTAAAACTTCTGTTACAAAATCTTTCTGTGCTGTTGGTGAAATTTCTAAAGAAAAAAAGTCACTGTCACCACAGAAGATCATTATAGTAAATTTTAAGTCACAAATGGGGAACAATAGCAGGAAATGGAGTTCCAGTCTGTAATATCTTTCCTATGTTGGAGTTCCCATCTCCTAAAAAACCTTTTACTGCTGACAACTGATCAACACATTCCAAAAATCAAGGCAAAGCTTGTATTCTGAGTCAGAAATAGATATCCATCAGCATCAAGCCATAAGAAATTCTGACACTAGCTGTAATGGTTTACTCATGAACCCGAATATTTAGTTTTAGTCAGCATTAGCTTCTCCCATACTCTACAAGTCTGTTCTTCCAGTAAGTTTTCAGGCTATTGTGGTAAGCTCCACAGGACACCTGATGATCAATCCCTACCTAATGGTGATAGTTCCCAGGGTTTAAGGGATGCCGCTGCCTGCACAGTGCAGATCTGAGACCATCTATTAGTTCACACACTACAACGTGATTTATCAAAACCCTGGGAGTAACATGACTAAAACCAGCTAACCTAATAGCTACTACTGTAACTTACCTACACCTCCACAAAAAAATGCTAAAACTGTTAAGAATGATTAAAAACGTAAGGTTATGCACAATTCTAAGCACGTACTGTCAGTCAAAACACTTGCAAGCCCTGCCTAGTGCTGCCTTCATCATCACCATGCCGCTTTGCTACTTTGAATCCTAAGGAAGCTTATTCTCAGTAAAACATCAAAGCATCAGTTTGTGGAAACAACCCCCTTTTCCACACTCTGTGCTATGAGAAGGAAGGAACAATGCATTTAGATAAAAACCTAAAAAAAGAGAACCAGCAGTGGATCTGCACAGTATGATTTTTACAGTGAATACAGTTACAAATCATTAAGAAATCACAACTAATGTACTAGGAATATGATTAATCTTTCCAAAAAATAAAAAGAAGGAGAAGAAGAAAGCAAGCTTGAGCAGTATTAGACAAGTAGCTAGGAAAAATATCATAAGAATTAGTAGCAAAAACCTTAGATTACCTTTTGGATCGCCTCAACATGCTGGTAGCAGGCAGAGAGAAATTGGACAGCACTGTCCAAAAGGAGTCAGACATGATCTTTAAAAGCTTTCATTGCTGGGAAAATACAGCACAATCAAGCCACTAGCAATAAATAAGGAACTAAATAATACCAGTGACAGAGCCAATGCAAATTCCCTGTGGACCTCGCAAGCTGTTCCATTAATGTGAGACGGGCAGGCGAGCGTACGTATTGCTGCTGCTTCCACTGCCTCCCTTCCCTCCTGACTCCATCCTCGCTGCCTCTCTCTTCCTTAGGAGGCAGTGCAAAACACTGTATGTATTCCCTTCCTGCTATACATGCTTCAGCACCAGAGCTTTTTCTGTACATAACACACATGCTCTATAGATCCCCATCTCTCTCTGTGCTCAACTGATTATAATCAAAAGAAACTGCAGCAGAGGGCAACCGGGGTTATATTCTTCATCCCGAGGAAGACGCTGGTTTTAAGCGGTGCCGGCACAGAGCGCAGCACTTACTGCCTGGTTTGGGGTTTTATTCTGAAATGGAGGCCCCTCAGCTTTGTAACTACACGAGGGGCATGTTGTTTTTTTAATGAATCTTCCATCTTCATAAAAATCCTACCTTTTGTCTTTAAATATCCGAAATGGATTTTAAGTTGAAAACAACAAAAATAACCCTGCAAGTCAGGGTGGCAAGCCAGTTCCACCTAGGATCAGTTTAAAACGTCAACCTCCCTCTCTCCCTACAGCAGCTGTGCCACGGGCAGGTCAGCCACAGCAGACCCCACTGCCCGGCACCGGCGGGTGCCCCGCAAGGGCTCGCCAGCCTCAACCCGACAGCAAAACATGAGCGAGGGGCCAGGCGTGATGCACAGAGGCTTCCTGCGCTCCCTCTCCACAAAGTTCACTACTTTCCCTCTGCCAGCACAGGCTCCTCACCATGGTTTCGTTTTCAAGGTCTAAACAAACGCTCACTGTAGCTGCCTCCCCCTGCCCCATTCAATATGGAATCTGTTTGCTCCTTCGGAGTTTCTCTTGTGGCTTTTTAAGCACTTCTGCCAGGAGGAAAGCTAAAGACATTCTCAAATTTCAGTGCTCTTGAGTGGTTCTTTATCAGAGACACAAGGAAGAGGGATGGCAGCCAAGAGTGGGCAAAAACACACAGGAACTTTATCAAGAAAAGTGTCCCACTTGGGTGAGATTATCTTTCTGACATCCCATTAAATAAAGCAACACGTTTATATACATATTTATACGCACACCTATCCCGAACCACAGTGCCCAACTGAACAAACCTCTGCCTCCCATCTGAGTTTCAGAATGAAGAAAAGGGACTTTGCACGCGGCAGGAGTCGAACTGCTGTTCAGCAGCATCAGCCTTGCTAGTGCTTTTCTGCATCTGTATTCAATGAATTTGCAGCAAATTCTGTTTTGATTTGAGAAAAATCAATTCAAGTACAACCAGACTAACCTCTGGCACTATCTGCTTCTGAGCAGAAAGAGCAAACACATTAATTTATGTAGCCACATAAGAACACATAGTAATCAATACTAGAAACCAGAGAACAAACATTTTATCATTACATTGTAGATATTACTAAATGCCCTTGCAATTGAGTCCTCCTTTTTTAAAAAAATGGTACAGAAATCCCCATATTTACTCTGTCAACCAAAACATTAATTGAAATTCCGAAATAGCAACAGCCCTAAAAAGTATTAGTTAAGGTAATTAACAAAATAAACACATCACAAGAGAATTAAGTTATGGATTGCTTATGATTAGCAAATAAAATCTCTACCAGTTAAATAAACAAAAATGTACATTTACTGTGGTCCTTTGGAAGGTGCCTAAGAAGGTCGAAGGTGCAGGACTCAGAACTTCCACAACCCACCCAACCAACTTCAATATCTTTTACGGAAAGGCTGCAAAAGGAGAAGCTACTTTGGGAGAAGAGTCTCTCTGAACACTGACGACCGACTGTTGCACATCAGCATTAACCAAACACAAACTTCTGTTTTTCTTCTGGAATACAAGGCATCCAGACAGGGCAAGGTATCAGGCTGTTTACTATCACCTCAAACTTAAATGTTTGTACCTCTTTATTTAGTATGATTCTGCTTACCCAGGAAATGTAAAAAACACTTTGCAAATTATATAATGCTGGCTCACAAATTAGGGAAATTTCTTAAGCACTCACTATGTCTGCTTTTCCAAACGTGCCTTCCATGTGCCAAAATCAAAATCTCATCCTAAAAATCACCATCTGTGAAGCCCTTATTTGGGGATTGCCCCAGTATTTTAAATGGAAAACAAAGAAAAGTCAAGGGTAACTGAAACAACATCAACTACCTAGGACTAAAACCCTAGCTATTTCTATTTGAGGCATCATTATTTTTTGAACAATGGCCTGTGCAAATCAGGTCTGGACTCTCTTTGCTCTGAGGAGACTGCAGCCTCAAGAAATGTAGCAGTCTGACGTAAGACGTGAAGCTGAATACAGCTTTAAGGCTCAATTTTCTGTCCCCACTCGCTAGGTTATACAATCACGTCTTTCTTACATATTGGCAGAGTTCACCCCCAACTCCCCAGCACAATTCAAGGTTCCTGCTACTATAGCGGATGTCTCCATTTCAGATGAAGGATTCAACTGCCACTTTTGAGAGGGTGAAGAACAAGCAAACCCCTTTTGGGTGGATTTTGCAGACTTTCCCATGCAGGTAGCATCCTGGTGGCTGAATTAGTTTAGATAACGATGCAAAGGACAGAACTGAGTCAGAATTAGTTATAACGCATTATACCCATACTTGCATATATGTGGATAAAAACTACTGACTTTTCAAGTGACTTAAATCCAGCACCGGCACGGAATTAACAGGAGTAGCCTAAAATACTAACTAATTAATTCACCACCATATCACAGCAAAGGCTATTCATAAGCAACTGCCTTGATCTCTTTAGTTCTAAAAGAGTACTAAAACAGTACTAAATTAGATACAAAGGGTGCTAACTATAGCCCTATCATGAGCATTACTATTTTCTATATGAAAACACTACCTAAAATAGCGATAATAAGCAAGCATTGTCAAAACACAAATTGTGCCCCAAATGTTACAAATTTTTATTAAGAAATATTCTTTGTATCTCTATTAAAAAAAAAAAAAAACTAGCGTGCTAATATTCCATGCTTCACAAATAACACTAGTAAGGCATTGGGTGTCTTCAATATAGCATGCAGCTTAAGCTGATTTCAAGCTTGCAAAATTGCTGATTGGGCTTAGATGCCACGGAAAGGTCAATTGTCCTCTTCGGATGAATTAATTGAACTTGCCTTCTTTTCCCAGCTTGGTCTTCTTTCAAGTAAGTGTGATTCAAATGTCAGTTCTCTTATTTAATCAAATGTAACCTCAATAAGCAAGTCAGGCAACATAAAAAATGAGAAGCCATTTTACGAATAACAAGACCAAACATCAGTTTTGAAAATCTCTCTTCATATTCAGCAATCTCCTAATGTCCTATCCAAAATGCTCTTGAAGGTACTCAGTAGCACACACACGAAGCTCAACATCAGAATGTGCCATAAGCTCGATATCCTCCTCCAAAACGTCCACCCTCCTCACCATCAGCCAAAATTTAGTCAAAGGAAAGCATTAAATTGAGCCCTTGTGGCTTTTGTTTGTCTTTATCATGTATTATTTATTATGATGCACTTAGAATTTTGTAACCGGTAAAACAGCCTTAGTAAATGTGCTAGGCAACAGCATTTGGAAGAAGGAAGCTCCCTTCCCCAAAGAGGCTGTGTTGGCCTCTCCACGGGGAGGGCAGCCGCAGCAGCTTGCGCTGGCCTCTGCTTTTCCTGACTTCTTCCATCTCTCCTTCCACCGCACTGAACATCCGGGCGGGTGCTGCGTGTTCCTGCAACAGGGTTTCACATCTGTCCCAAAGACCTGTGACACACGGTCCCTGACGTACATTGCCAAACCGTCTCCAACGAGACTGCCGTAGCAGAACAAATTTGAAAAAATGTTATTAATCTCTCTTTTACGGAGAAATAACAGCACAGATCTTAAAAGACAATTTAAGTGAAAAGGCAGCTGCCACACTTGGTGCCTCTGGAGCGACTGAGGACTGAAAAACTCCCAGTAGCTGTTGACACTAAACCACAGCCACGCACCAGTAATTAAAGTCAATCAAACAGAAAGCAAAGAAAGGAAATGGAGCTGTTAACACCCCAGAGAATTAACCAGCCTTTGGTTATTCCAGCTCGGCAAAAAAAGGCTCCCTGCATCTACATGCGGCTGCTGACGTTCAACACTGCCCTCTGGGTAGCAACGTGGTCAAGGGAGCATCAAAACCCAGCGAACCTGGGCCTGGGGCTGCGCTGGAGAGCAGTGAACCCGGCTGCTCCTGCCTGGCCGCGAATTTCCCAGAGGAGCAAATAGCACCTGAGCTCCAGAACGAGCACTGGCCTCCAGGCTGGTTCTAGGCATCATTCAGGATGTTGTTCCAACCTGAACCTTCAGGGCCAGCCCTTCCCACACTGCAGCTTATTTCCCCATTTCTTGTTTAGCACACCTAGATTCAGATGAAATGTTATGGATATTGTAAAGTCCTTGCATTCACCAAGGCTTTTCTGAAAGAATTCTTGTTTTGAAGGGTGCTGTTAAAGAGAGTTATTCTGGGAGCAAGTGCAATGTTAATGTAATGAACACACTAAGAGGATGAATTTTACATTTTCAGGCATAAATTCTTAATGAAGTTAGAGCATGGGATAAGAATAGACTTTACAAAATAACTCATGCTACAGAAGAGACATGAGGAATCAAGACCATGCCAGGGGAACATCTTCAGTTCTGAGATACAGATATATAGATACATATGGATAAAAAGTTCATTCACTTTTAAAGGCAGAATTACATCCTAATTTGGTTATGTATTTACTAACAAAAATTGGACCCTATTTTAGTTATTCCTTTGGAATAATATTAATCTTCACAGTTAAAGCTTACCGTTTAATCTTAAAAGTCTGGGAGAGCAGTGATAGCGTATTATCGGGCAGCAGGCAAACACACTGCTCAAGGTTGCACACTCCCGAAAAGTATATAATGTACAAGACAAAACGAACACGAGAACAAGCCTGGAATATTGATTTTTATGTGGCTATAGACTGATGCTTTTTGTTAAACCGTTCTACAGTAATCCTGGAGAACCCACAAAACCAATACATTTCCAAAGCAATATTCCCTAAAATAAATATTAGATTCAGAAACTCTTCTAAAAAAGACATATACATACACACACACACACACACACAAAAATATATATATATATAAGCAGGGACATACATTTTAGAAGTCTGGAACACAGAAGCAGATTTAATAATTTAAGATAAACTGGCCCAGATGGAATTCTGGCTTTTAAATAAAGATGAAGATTTGAAATAAAATATAAAATAGACAGACATGGAATGCAATGGTTTCTGTAGTCACTAAAACAGAATGTCAGAGCCAGAAAACGGGCAATTACAATGTCCCTGAAATTATTCTTTTCACTCAAGACGGAAAATGGCACAGCAGGTATCCATCTCTGATATGATGAAATTAGTACTTACTTAAAACATTCTTTGAAAGCATAAATTCATTCTAAAATATTAAACACTATTTAAAACTTTGCAATGCTAAATTTCATTACACTATTGAGTAAAACAAATGGCAAAAATAAATCTAGACTAATGCGACTAGCAGGAGAGAAATCTATCTGTGGCAACAGAATTGCTCATACATATTTTAAAAAGAAATATCCCTAACATAATCCCACTTGACAACGAACTTTTAAAGTATCTCAAAGGAAAAAAGAAAACGTAGATAAAGAATATTTATCTCATAATCATTTTACTGTCTTTTCTTCCAAGTTTTTACTAGCAGAGCTATTGTTATAAGGATTTCGCAAATTAAAGATTAAAGAAATAATAAGAAAAGTTATGTTAAATTTAAGCAAATTCAGGAGCTTTTGTATTTCCAAATGAAAAGAAATTGAGGCTTCTGCCCTACCTATAAAAAGGCAGCTGATAATAAATGCAAGAAACATTTCCAGCTCTTCTTCCTGCAAGCCCCGCTGATAAGCAGGAACACAGCCAGGTATTTCTGTACAAAACAAACTACAGACCCAACAGGTGAGCGCAGGCAGCCCAGATCATGCACATAAACGAGCACCACCTGCTTGTCCCAAGAACACGCTTTCCACGAAGCCAAGACGAGTCGGGAAATTATTCAGCACAGAACTTCAGGCAACCCGGATCACTTACAACAGCAGCACACAGAGCGCAGAGTGCGGCATCGCGCAGTGTCGCGGGCAGCTGCCCGAGGGCTCTGAGCGGAGGGGACGGCCGCAGAGGCGGCAGGACACGGCTCTGGGATCCATCGTGGTGTCGGGGAGGCTGCTCCGCTCAGCCATGGGACACAGGCTCCAACACGCCTGCCGGGGCCAGCGGCAGCACAGCCGGGATCCACTCCATTTTGGCCAAGTTAACCGCAGGTTCTCAGCGAGCGAGATGAGGACGCTTGCGACTTAAAGAAACCTTTCCGGTAAATATTTGTGAGTCGACTCATTTGGAAAATTGGGTATTTACCAGCAATGTAATCTCTGATTTCTCATGAGCAGTATGGACAAACACTTGCACTAAAGTGTAGCATGGAGTAAAGCTGACAGGAATTTTTGCCAGATTTCTTTGCGTTGGAATGCTCTTGCCCTAAAAATTCACTGCGAATTATAACTTGACCTGTTTCATCGTTATTTTAATTTTTCATCTATTTGACAAATAGAATTGAGAATCACACAAATAGAATAGAGAACATCTAAAGAGTAACAACATAATAGAGAGCACCAAAAATATAATTCCTCTCTCAGACAAACTATAGCCCAGGCTCACTTTATCACTCTGGGCATGTGGCAGGTCTTCTAAAATAAGCCAACATGTTATTTCCAAAACATTTTTTTCTTTTTGAGTGAAGTGCCTATGCAAATAAACCTCTATTTCAGATCAGAGAGATGACGGTTAATAAACACTAGCCAAAGTAGCAAAATTTTAGGAGGTTTATGATAACAGAAAACTTAACTTGCAGCATTAAAATTAGCATATTTGGGATAAATGAATGACAATAGGAATAAAGAGATATTGGGGGGAGAGGAGGAATACAGATGTAGTCTTTAGAAAATAGTGTTTTAATCAGGAGCTTAAGTTTGAGACAGAATTTCAGCACAGACACAATTTTGAAAACTGTCATGCTTTCCAGAAGTCTGCTTCTCTTCTTTTCATTCTGAATTTTCCTTAGGTTGTCCAGCTGAACTGCTTAAATTAGAGATTGCAACACACAAGTTCAAATGGTAATTATTTCGGAAAGCAGTCTGGAAGGAATCTCTTGGTCACGAACAGAAATAGTCACCTGCAACTACAAGCAGCTGTGTCATATAATCTTTGTTTTTCCCTAGTTGAAGCCTATTAAATTCACAGTAATACCCAATGTTAGTATTTCTCTGCCATCAGTAAGGGATGAAAATAGGCATGTCTACACACCACAGACTTTCCAAGTCAAAAAACAAAAATAGCACTTAGTTGCCCCACAGTATAACTAAAAACAAGTTTTGGAAGATGCATCAAACTGTCTATGAAGACTTCAACAGTAAAGAAACTTGTAATATTTTTTCCTCCCTTATCCAAGAGTCTTTCAGCACATATTTCAAGGCCACTAAGGAAGAGACTATGTGAAACCAAGAATCTGCTACAGAACTGAGCATACTGCTATTGCTTGAGGGAGCCAATGTTATTCAAGGATAAGGACAGAATAAGTAAAAACTTATTTTCGAGAGCCTTCAGAGCTTTTAGCTTCTCTCTAGAAGCTGCAAGCCTGTTTCCAACAAAAACTCAAAACTCTTTGTATGGTGCAGGTGTGGTAAATGAGTCAGCTCATAGTCAGGGGTACAAGCAGAGCAGGGCCCTCAATCACAAGTATACGGAAAGAAAAAGTCATGAATCGGTTAGTTTACAGGTGCAGAAATCTAGTAGAGATTTGTGGTCCAAAGCAGAGACACATCCTCCCCTCTGGAGCCTCTGCTCTCCCAAGACCAAGCAGAGCTTTATACCAGTCGTGTTACTGATGGTCTGGAACGAGACAGGAACTCCCACCTTGGGATCTCAATGCCAGGCCAAGCTGCTCCCTGCTGCACCTCCAGGCAGCACGCAAGGATCTTGGCATTTACATAGTGCCCTCACACACACACACACACACACGCAGAGCAATACAGCCCAATTCAGAGCAAGACCAGCAATGTTCCTCCTGAAGACTGCAAGGGAAGCACCCAGCCATCCTCTCCACTGATGTTCACATCCCTGAGAGTAAGAGAGAACAAAGTGACTGTGCATAACTAAGATATGTGCCCCCAAAACTGGAATGCTCACATGCTGTGTCTCATACCCTACTGCTGTTGCAATGACAAGTGGCCAGTTCTATGGACATCACAACAAGATGCCTTCAAATCGTCCAGAAGAAACTACGGCTGATTTCTTGGCTCAATCTCAGTTGCATGGTGACGTGAGGGAGCACAGCCATGGGGCACAGTAAGTGCTCTCTTCCAAATACTGTGCACAAGAAAAAGACTGAAGAGAAAAATCTCCATTAAGAAAGGAAATGAATGGGAAACTCACTCATTCAATCACTCACTCATTCATTCAGTGAGCTGTAGATTAAAATTCAGTAGCCTTAAGATTACCTACTCAAAATTCACCATTGCACATTATGTATAATGATACCGTCACAAAGTTGTTCTATTACTCATTATTCCTGAACTGCTTATCTGCCTTGTTTTCCAAGTGCCATTACACCGTTCTGCAGTCAACTCTGACCAATTATTTAGTGCATTTAAGAAAGCAGAACCTGAAGCGAAGCTAGAATTAAACCCAGAAGATATTACTTG
>JAWLRI010000763.1:5920816-5985754 GCA_034781795.1 Crypturellus tataupa
TCTGACCAATTATTTAGTGCATTTAAGAAAGCAGAACCTGAAGCGAAGCTAGAATTAAACCCAGAAGATATTACTTGCTGCTGTAACAGAGCAACTTTCAAATGTCATTCAAGTTGAATAGAGTCCTCTTCATTAATCCGCCGATGTCTGTCAAATAAGAAATACGAATTAAAATAAATTCTCAAAAGCTCTATCAAGTGACTTTAAATTAAGAGGAAACTTAAATAGCAGTCTGAGGTGTTTCAAAATAAAATTATAAAGGAATCTCCTCATATTTGAATTACAAGATTTATTTCATCTTCCTTAAAAATATGGAACTCTTATTGTTCACACATGGTGCCCTGCTCTTCAAACCAAAAGCATCAGTAAGATTATTATACAAATTTTGTTTTTCTAAGAGGCTCTACAATAACAGAAATTTGGTGCTGAAGGTCTGCAGAACTGCCATGGTATCACCGCAGCAGCTTGGCTTTTCAGGTATTTACACAGTGTACACACAATTATCAGTTCAGCGAAGTCGGCTAGGTTAATAAATGTACTCACTGACACATTTCAAACACCACATTTTAGGCAATCTAATGTACACAGATAAGACATGTTTATTAAAGACTTCTGGTGGTTTCGCTCAACGTACTTGTTAAAGCCAGGGCCAAATAAGTTTTCCTACTTAAAATGCTTTAATGGTGTGTTTTTTTAAAGACTATTAGTGTTTTAGCTATGCTGGACCTATGGCCTGTTAAGCTGACTAGTTACCAAATCCACTCACCATAGGATTAGGTTCACTGTGGTGCGGACATAAAGTCAAAACCCAGAAAGCTTCAGATCACAGCTCAATTTGGAGAGAAAAAGAAAAAAAAAAAAAAACACTTCCATATAATATGGAAAGGATTTTGGGACCTGCCTTGAAATAAGGGGCAGCAAAACTCCTAGGCTGGAGTTACATGACCCTCATCAAGACACCCTAGCAATCCCAAAATATAAAAGGGAAGCAGCAAGCTGCAACGGCTGCCCCGAGGCCCCACGCAGGCACAGGATATTTCTCCCTTTCCCCAGTCTTCCAGCCCTTGGTGAGGCTGCAGGACCCAGTGATGCAGGGAAACCCATCTGTTCCTGGGACGCTGCATCGCGCTCATGCACCCAAACAAGCACAGCTCTAAATATAGGTCTCCCCAGAGCAACTGCAACAGCTTAATCGAGAACGGCTTTAAATAAAGGCAGGCAACTCTCCCAGTACATTTGTTGAATGTCTCTTGTATAATATATTCTTGTTGCTTATTCATTATGTGCTTGTTTCCTAGAATAGGTTTTTTAAAACAAATTAATAGATTCTTAAATTATATCACAGATGTCCATAAAATCATAACTATCTACAATGCATAAAATTGGAATTGGACACACATCAAATAATTATGTATTGTGCTGATATTTTGGGGCAATGTTAGATCTGACCACCATCAATTCAGAAATGGTCATCAGATTCTGTACGAGCTGGAGGAAACAATGAATGAAACTGTTCTGCAGAGCTACAAAAGATTGCTAGCTATTATCAATAAACTTTATTAGGGCTAGAACCTCCAGCAAAAAACATTCCTATAAAAATAAATTGTAGCTTATATTCCTACAAAAACATGACTCATAACTGGTGTGAATTCACGAAATCAATATAGTATGAGAAAATATTCTTTAAATGCAGCTCAACACTGCCCCAGCCCAACAATGGTTTCCCTCGTTTGCTAGCATAAAGCAAATTTCTGCTGAGAAATTTCCACCTTACCTGCAGTACCCAGAGAGACCAAAACTGAAGCACCTGCCCCCTTTTCACCCCTGTTACCACAAACAAAAATGTTTTCCAAATAAATTTGTATCTTCTGAGAGAGTCACTGAGAGCACAGTATCCTTTGAGATACATGTTCTTTTAAGTCTCAAGGCCCATCACTTCTAAGAACAATTAATACACAACATCTTTTAAGTAGTTTAATATCAAGAAATGCAGTAACCCCACATTTCTATTAAATTATAGGACAAATATGAGTGTACAAAGACCTGCCAAGTCATAAAGAGGGCCAGCTGTGAAACATGGCCTCATATTCTTCAGTAATTTGACTTCTCTGCTAACCTCAGAAGAGTGCAAGCCAGATCCCCAATATGAGACCCAATACTTCAGTTTAATTTTGGACATTATTCTCTTTTCATCCTAAAGATACATGACCTTAATTCCAACCCACAGTTGCATCAACAGTAATAGTCTTATTTCACCTGCTAGTGATTTATTTTTATTGTAATGGTGCCATCTCAGATCTCCTTTTACTCATTTAAAACACTTACATTATTTCCAATTGTTCAAAGGTTATGCATAAAATATTTCCAGTCCTAATTAGATTAATTCTTTGAGAAGCCAAGGGTTTCATGCTAGCTGTATAACGTACTTGACATCAGATATGTTGACAATTGTTCATCTGTCCATGTAAATACATGAACCCCATCAAGAAAAAAGAAAAGGAAGTAAAATTATAAAGATCCTTGCAAATGCAATATGTTGAGGGTCAAAAAACAAGAAACATTTAACATTAATGCATGGACTTTCCTAGTTAGATTTTCCCCCCTTTCCTGATGGCACTTGCAGCACGATGGAAATGAGCCTGGCTAACCTGAGTGTGTTAAGCTGAGTAGATCAATGACAGCAATAACTCGCCAAGATGAACCTTTGCTCTGAGCAAGCGGGAATGGCTATCGCTACTGTAACCAAGTAAACAAAACTACAACAAAGAGTGACAGGATAAAAACAGGATCAAAAGCTGCACAGGTGAAAGCAACAACTCACGGAGGACAAAAATAAAAAGTTATTATAGTAGATCTAAGCTGCTACACACAGCCACGTAGCTGTGAATCATCAACCATTCAGTATGCAGGGAGCAGATGGCTGCAAGGTGCGCATATGTGAAAAATATAATCAAGAAGAGTCATAGTAACAGTAGAGCAGAACCGGACACTGAGACTTTTACTGAACTATTCTTAAGAGGAAATTATTCACTGAACCACATCCAACACCCAAAGACCAACAGATTCTTGGAAAAAAAGGCCAGGAAATACCAAAAAGGCTTACAAAAATAAAATAAAATACCGTCTCCCCCTCCCACCCCCCAAGAAAAAGTTCAATAATCATTAGATGGCCTTTAAAAAAATATATATATATATTTCACCAGTAATCTAGTTTTGATAGGTAATTACTACTTACCAGCCAATTAATTAGCATCACTGCTAAATAGAATTAAATTGCACTTAATCAATCTTGCAGAGGACCACTGTCCAATATCAGCTTTTAAACACTAAAAAAAATCAAAATTATATTAATAATAATGATATTAAAATCATAAGAGGCTGTTCCCTAGTCACTGTCCTTCACTGCACTGCATGCATTGCCAAAAGGAGCAGTCAGGATTTGCCCCAGCTCCTGCCCAGCTTCCAGGGAAGCCAGTGGGTGGGCTGGGTGACCACCTCTCCACCAGCCCTGCACAACAGACCCAGGCACAGCCGCTTGCAGCAGCCCTTCCTTCACTGCCTCCTGCTTCCTACCCAGCCGATGTAATGTGCAACACTCTCCGTAAGAGGGACAGAGGCCTAAAGAAGCTCAACTTCGCCTTTCCTGTTACTTCACCAGAGCTGGTGAGCAAGAGCAACCTCCCTCTGAAATAACAGTCTAGTTTCAGGGGCTGCTGCATTACCATCTCGTGAGTTACTGAAATTTGACCAGCTACATCCCTGCTGCAGCAGTAGAGCTTCCAAAGCAGCTTCTGCTGGCTCTGCTAGCCCAAGTTTAAAGTAGGCACCACTTTGCTCATGTCACAGCTGCACATGCAAAGATCTCTAGCTTGTGTTAGGCTTCATCTCTGCTGCTTTGCCAGGACAATGTCATTGCGTCACTAGCGAAGGAACGAAAACGGGCTGTTGCAGTCTCACATGGTCCGTCGTATGGCACAAGGAGGCTGGAGAGCTAATCTTGAAAGGGAAACAGGTCAGCCAAGCTCTCAAACACCTTAGTACCTTCTTTAGACCCTGTGCTTGTTGACAGACCTCAGCCTGCCCACTTCCATTAAAGCTAACACAGATTTACAGTGAGTAGAACAGAGCACCATAGTGGATCTGTGCAAAAGTTGATTCTAGGCAGGACTTTTCACAGGTCATACTCTAGGTTAAGCCTCAAAAGCAGTAACTTAGAAAGCAAGTGCTAATCCTACTGTACACGCTTCTAGCACAAATCTGTTATAAAAAATAGAAAGGAAGAAGCTTCCTATCTAGCACCAGGATAGTCAGGTTACACTGATGATTAGGACTCATGCCATACACTTAGGGTATACATAGTTTGTAGCTGTAACGTGTGTTAAATTCAAAAAGGCAAGCTATTTATAGGAAAGTATTTGAGAGAGGGTTTTTAATATTATCTAAAAATAGAAGAAAGAATGTGAAAGAGATAATAAGCATAGGTCTATCTTTGCAAGCCTGGTGGCTCAACAAACTGCTTGCAGAATGAAGATTTGGTGCAGAGCATTGGTGGACTAGAGCACACTAGCGGCATACCCGGAGTGCATCTTCCAGGTTAAATTCAGCTAAAAGGAAGCCCCTACATATGCTGCAAGCCTCTACCCACTACATGAAATAAAGCAAAGTAAAAGAGACAACCAAGAGAGACAACCACTTGATTAAGTGTACCCCAGATCTGAACTCAAGTACTAATCTCAAATGCCCTTTCACTCCTTTGTATCTAGACAGTGTTCAGAGCAGCAGGTCTCCAAGCACCCATATTTACCAGTTTTTCTGTGAAAGCTAATCAGAGCGGAGTGAATTAAGTAATAACTAATCACTTAAATTCATAAGGATAAAAGCTTCCATATTCATGTTCAGACATACTTTTATTTGAAGTTGGTTTTCTTAACATTTATGATATCTGTGAGGACTCTTTTTTTCTGCACATGCGCACAGACACTACCAAAAAAGTACAATTCGCAATTTAGGGACAGACAAAGGTGGGCAGGACTCCAATCCCTTATTCCATTTCCTCTTCTCTCTTCATGGGCATCAACTATTTGCAAACTAGAAAAATCTATGCAAACAAGAATCATCCACCTGAACATTACATTGCTGGAAGTAAACTATGAAAACAAGACTAGAGCCTCCTGTTAGAGATTATTCTCAAACTACAAAGCTGTTAAGTTCATATATGGTTACACTCATGCCAAACTATTAGGAATTGCTTGTTGATACCTCTCCTTACCTCCACTGAAAAGGCTGGCTGTAGCATGGACTAGACGGATTGCTCTGGGCTTGTGAGTTCATATAAAATACTAGAGGAGAAGTAGCAAGTGCACAGTCAGCACTAAATGGGAACTTAAGGTGCTGCAGACCTGGAGCAGATGTAGGAGAAAACATGTGCTGATGAACATCACTTCCTCGGCAGTGGGAGTACAAAGGAGAGGAGATTCTGACACAGTACCATGGCAGAAAAGAAAAGATGAGGGTCAGTTAAAAAAAAGAAAAAGAAAGAAAGAAAAAAAGAAAAGAATTTACTTCCAAAACTAAGTTATATCTTCTCAATAAATGTAGTAAACTAAGTGGTCAAAAGTCATATTCTCAATTGTTGGCCAAATTTTATTTGGCAAACAACACAGTGTCTATTCAACATTACTTTTCCATTGTGAAAATGTTCTGATCTGGAGTTATCCAAATCCTTCTTTGTAGTGATGCCCATGCTTTCTGGATCACACTCCACTGTCAATCCTTAGTGCTGAATGTTTTTACTTGAGAAAAATTAACAAAGACAATAGCAGCATCACTAACAGATATGGGTCATTTATATCACACCCCCACAGAACATTTTGGCTCTGTGCCATAGCTGTGGCAACAATAAAAATATTCAACTGTGAAAATGTGAATTACCCAAAGCATTAACTAGAAAACAACATTTAGCATTGGCAGTGTTTTATAACAACGAATTATTAAGCCTGAAAACTTAATAGGTTTATTAAGCTAGACATATTAAGCAAGACAGGCTTATTCTAACTTTAGCAAAGGGGAAACTGAGGCAGAGGTTAAGTGGTTCATTCATTGCACATCGATGACAGCATCAGGGCTAGAACTGAGGACACCAATGCCCAGCTCTGTGCTCAGTTCTATAAACTATGGTGCTTCTGCAGGGTTAGCAGCCAACATATATTCTTATAACACAGACAGCAAAGAAAATTTCTTAAAGTAGCTGCTTTCTATAAAGCTGCGGACAGACTTCTACATAAATGTAAAGAAGAGCTTTAACACCTACTTTATTGAACTATACACGATCAGATGTCCTTGGCTAGAAACAAAGCAAAATTTAACTTACAAATATTGGTATTATAAAGAAACCCTGGACAACTAAAATAATGTATCAGAACATAAATTTATATTTTGAAAGTCTTTTCCTCAATTTTTAAACAGCAACAGGAAAAGTACGTTTGGGGTTTTAACACGAGAATTTAGACACAATCTACTGAATTTATTCCTATGCTATATCTAATCTGCTTAAAGAGGGATAATTTTGTTTTTAATGGGTGATACCATCATACTTATTTTTTAAATATAATGTATGCAAATCGAATTCTCAACTTGACCAATCAAAACATCATCTCATTTTGCAGTATTTTGTTTCTGCGCATTGCAACTATTGTAGTCCAGTCATGCAAAGTTAGATGTGTAAATTGTAAAGGAAAAGGAACTAAACAATAAAGATCAATCTTACAATAAAAGTTCATTTATCATGATTATGAGGAATTGCAAAGTTTGTTGAATCTAATCCTCCAAACTTCATGCTTGTATGTACAATGTCAAGAAGTATGTGTAAAGGGTCATGGCATGAACAGAACATCTGCCACGTGTGCTTGGCAGTACTGCTGCCAAGTACAGCTGAGCCTTCAGTCTTTGGAGCACAAGACTCCTTTTTTCTTTTTTATAAGTTTGGACAGTGCTGAGAAAAATGGTGTCATGTGAAATATTCAGTGTGCTCATGAGCTACAATACAAACTAATGTCATCACATTTTTATGAAGTATAACCTTGACTATGAGTGTGGGATGAAAAAAGTTTCTATTTATCATATCAAAGCAATAAGTCCAGCAAAAGCAAAAACAGAAACGTGTTTCTGTTCTTGTTTAATATTCAAGCACTTTGCATTGAAAGTGTGGCAGTCTGGCATGTTTGTTAAGATTCCCTATTTTATACTTCCTAGTGAATCCAAATACTTCTTATCAGCAAGCAACCTTTGTATCTGGAAATCCCCTCCATTAGCAATCTCTGTTTAAACAGCTGATGAGCAGCAGAGGCTGCTGACAGAGAAGGTTGATCCTCCTCCCTGGGATGGATTCATTTAACCTCCTCTACTTCCATGCCTAGTATTTAGCAGACAGCGTCCTTAATTTTACCTAATAGCAATAATACTCAGCAGCGTTTGCGGCTTCATCAGTAGCAATTTTCCTTAGATTTCAAAGCATTTATAAAGGATACAAGCATTGAGTAGGATTAGCTTCTTTAACTAGTAAAGCATACATGGGGCAATGTAAATTTTTTTGATCCAAATCTAAAAGTTTTCAAATGAGATCTTAATTTAAGAGGAAAATAAAGTTATCAAAAGCTTCTGCTGGTTTGAGCCCCATGACCACTTGCTTTCTCACAATAGAGGTTTCCTTTAAATTAGGATCAGTAATCAGGCTAGAAAACAGAAAAGCACTAAAAAATCCTGTTTTATTACATTACTAAGGCTAGTTATGAAACTTAAATACAATAAACCATAATAAATACTTTAAAATATGTTTTTTTTAGCTCTACTGTATGTATCATAGAATTAAAACTACAAAGTTTTCAAAATGTGGTTTTATATACGGCCAAACAAGCATGATTGAGAAATAAAACTAACAGAAATAAAAAAGCTGTTTATTGGCCACACGGAAACTCCATCTCGTTTCCTCGACAGCTTTAACCTGCAACATTCAAGCACAGGATATTTTGCCCACCAGCCCTTACTGAATCCGCAGCGAAGGGGCTCCAAGCCGCTGCTTCCTCCGCTTCATCACGGTGCTGCGGGATGCCTGGCGCTTCCCCTCGGAGCAGAAGGTTAAAGGCAGGAGGGAGCCCTTGTCCCAGGCACCTCCGACACCCCCGGTGTCACCGACACCTTGCGACTTCGGCCACAGTCCAGCTCGATCACACGGCTCACGTCAAAACCCTCATTCTTTTTGGGAACCTTCCGTGGCTCTATTTATAGCGACAGGGAGCGCAGCCCACCAGGTCAGGCAGCTGCCGCGCGGGGCAGCCCAAGCCCCGAACTGGCCGCCGGAGCGGTCGCAGCAGTGTCGATCCTCCCGACAGCACTCGTGCAGCAGTGCCAAACTTTCCCAGGGGCCTCGAGGAGCAGGGACCAAACCAAAAGGGGCTGGGAGAGGCGAGGGCTGCCGGGAAGGGCTCCAGCACAGACCTCCCGCAGCAGCTCGCAGCCTCTCACTGAAGCGGGAGCAGAGCGGCGGCAGCCCCAAAGCCCCTGCGCAGCCACACGCTGTGCAGAGGAGCAGCTGCCCTCAGCTGCCGACGACACGCACGGCCTGTGTCCCTTGCATCTCGGATACACTTACACGCGAGTTTGGTAGCCACAATTTCCCATCTCTTACTTTTCCTAACAAAATGCAACTATGAACCATGCTGCAGTGGCCAGGTTTATAAATTTTGACACAGCAAACAGAGCTGCACAGAACAAGCAGGCAGCCCCATCTGAGTAGTCTAATACTGAGGGAGGGGAGAAAAAACATTACTTCTTTTTTTAAGGATGCAGTGTTCTCTGTATAATGCGAGTCTTGCATTTTTGCTTGCAAATGATAATTTCTATCAATCTCATGCTACTAACAAAGCTGCCATAAAATTATGTCCAACAGTCTTAAAACACGGATTTGCAAAAAGCTAGCCTTCCAAAAAAGTTTCCAAATATACATCTTTGACAGGTTTTAATCAAATGGTTACCTTGCTTTCTTTAAAAATCGTATTTAAAACAAGCATATAAAGCCTGCCATTCAGCAGTACTCAAACAAGTCAAATTCCCTATTACAATTTATATCTTCAGATCCTCCCATGATTCAGATTACAGCCAGGTGCCCCATAGTACAAGATCACAATCTCTCAACAGCTAAATTCCTTATGGAAGGCAACTTATCCATCTCAAAAGACTGCCCAGAGGCTTTGCTTTCTTGGGTGGCTCTTGCTCAAACCACCAAGCGCTCTCCAGATAAAGTGAGCACAAGAAGTGCCAGCACAACTCCTGATTTCCTTAGGTATAATTTTATTATAGTGCTGAAATGAGAATTTGGATTAAGCAGTGGAAATTTGATCACAGAAGCTACACAAAAAGGTGCTTTTCTCACTTTTAAAGCTTTGAAGAAAACCTTCACAAACTCATCTCTGAGTGTACTGTATACACACAACACTAAAATCCTCATTTGTTGAATATGCTCTTTTATTAAAACTATTCTTTTTAAATGACTGTTCAAGTCTAATATACCCCCAGGAAGGTTGCTGGTGAGCTCTGCAGGAGGGATTCCAGACCAGCCCCGCACGTGGGGTTGGGAGCACCAGGCTATTTTTGACTTTTTGCCTGCTCAGCAGGGCTGCATAAAGCAGTGAAGCCCAGAAAATCTTTCCCTGCCATCAGATTTGTTGTCGCTGCAGAGGTCCAAGCACCACAGTTTAAAACCAGTACAAGCGGAAGCTGATATAACCCAGGATTCAGCCTACCCTCTCAACAAACTTCCTTTGTCCATGTTATTTTACTGTCAGGAAGCTTGGGTAAACGTAAAATATTACTAAAACCTGCTTAATGCAGAATCCTATGAAATTTCTAGGGCTAAAGAGACTTAGGAATTTTGGAGATTTTAAAAGAGCAGAAATGAGAGAAAGGAGTCCCACAAGGGGCTCAAATTACCTTACAGTAAATAGAGATTAGAAGGAATTAAGGCTACCACACTAGCTTTGCACGTATCTCTGTCAAACAACATTGCACTGCTTAACACATTTCATAAAGATAGACATAAAAATTTAAGGTAAATCAAAATGACTCTCTTCTCAAATTTAGATGTAATATGGAAAAACAGTATTTTCTTTTTATAAAACTTTACTTTTAGATAGGTCAAGTATTACAACAACCCAGACTAGGAACCCTGCCTAAGAAATCATGAGGATTTTGGATATAAATCCATATCTTTCCCAAAAGAGCTGAACAGGTCAGTAAAGTTCTTGTTACAAACTGACTTTATGAAAAATGGGACATTGAACAAGAAAGCAGATGGCTCAAAGGCAACTCCAACAAAAATTCCTGACTACTGATTAGACAAGCAGGTGATCATAAAAAATAGCGAGCACCTTGTGTTGTTTATCTTGCAACCACACTGAAAATCTGTGGTTTGCAGCCTGGCCTTTTGGATGCCAGGGAGCTGCTACACACATGACCACCCAACTGCTTCATCCAAGCCTCACCACGCTCTGTGGTCCACAAGACTGGAATATCTCCAGTGGGCTTCACATGCAGGTGCACATCAAAACCCTTCAGAAGCCAAAGCCAACAGCGCCAAAAGAAAGGTCTATGTCGCAGGTGCAAAGAATTGAATCACATCCTAATAGAAAGCAGATCAACATTTGGGTCTCTCATTTCAGATTCACTATTTGAAATGACGGAAAATATCCATGAAGAGTAATTATATTATGTACACAAAATCATGGGGAAAATATATTTGATATATTTATATTCATCATTTATTGATGGTAAACTTTGAATGCTGACTGTTGAACCAAAGCAGGATAAAACAGGAACGAGTAATTACACTCTAATGCTTGTGTTATTCAACTTCTTTGCAGCCTATAACTCAGCTGAATACGATTTCCTTTAGCATTTTAAACATGCTTTATGTACTCATAAAGGTAGAGCCATCATCCAGGCCATGCATGTGGTCTCGGTTGCTGCTCCTCACCGATCCCACCGCGCACCCTCCTCAGCTTGCACACGAGATTGTCTTCAAGGGACAAATCTCAGGCTGTCTGGCCAAAAATACCAAGGCCTATAACTCCGCTTCTCTTGTGCAGTACAAGCAAGAGCAACACTAGCTCTTGCCTAGGCCCACAATCAGCTCCTGCACAAAAATAGGGACTACTCATGCTGATCTGGGCAAACACGAAGGGATAAGAGTCAGATAAAGAAAAAATTGTAAGCACTGTCAGGAAGGGCTCTCCTTCTCTTTTCAACAATGACAAAGGTGCTAACTAATCCATAGTTTAACACCGTTCTAACTCAACAGGCAGCCAAAACCACTGCCAGCTATATCAAGGCTTCCTTCAGCTTCTGAGGTGCTGGAAAACATAGACCATTCCTCTCTAAAGATGATCTTTTCATAGCATTTAATAAGCCCCAACCTCCAGGCTAGCATCCAAGGAAATGCAGAGTTCTGTATTGCTCTATACTGGAATTGCTACCGCATGCAAGGGAAAGGCAGGGTTTGTGCAGAAAATGGATGCACCTCTTGAGGGTCTCTGGCTCTGAGCCAGATACTTTATCCATCTGCCAATGCCTGCTTCTGTCAGCGAACAAAGTCAATGAGCAACAGTCAGCAAATCTAGACCTAGCTACATCCTTAACTATCCCTGTTCATTAGCTACAGCACCACGTTATCTTTTCGGAATAAATTTGATTTTCATATTTTTTAACCATATAAAATCCTCTGTTAATTCAGCATAGGAAAATCCTCCAGATGAACCGAGAGCAGCCTACAGTCTACATTTAAGTGCATATTGTTAAGCCATCCTTTTTGACAAGAATGGTTTAACCCATTTATATGTATAATTGCTTTCTTCCTTGATAGGAATTTCTCTAATTCCTTATTCAAAGAGTAACAGTAGCTTTTTTTTCTTTTTAATCAACCAAACACTCCGATACGGTGATATGTAAATCATGCACATCAGCTTCGCAAGATGCTTTCAGCAAGTCTATATGCTAATCAGAATGACATGAACAGAGAGATACATAAGCCACAATGCAGGACTGACTTGTTAAATATTTACACTTCTCAAACAAAAATCATTTGGTAGAAGCAACAACAGAATCTGTAACTGCAGAAAACACAATTAAATAATCAATTAGATGATGTCTGAAGATTACTAAACACTTTTCCATTCTTCAAAGATTTCAGTCTTGCCAGTAGCTGTAAACTCATGCTTAAAATTGATTGCATGGACACACGCTTAAAATCTGGGACTTGGACACAGATTTTTTTTTTGTTTATAATGATGGCTTAACAAGGCACTCACTCATGGACGAAGATACAAGCGAAGTCATGGAAAACTAAGTATGTTAAATCAAAGTAATAGCACTGCTCAAACACTCGGTAAATCTCAGTTTTATTTAGTTGCTATACTACTGAATAATACAATGTATAATTGAAGAACTTCATTTGTATCTCAAATATTTCAAATGTAAATTCATAAGTAGTTTTGCATCATACCCACCTCCATGCTTGACCAAGGGAAGTGAAAACCTTTGGCATCCTCAATTTCAGTTTCAAGCGTTTTATACAAATGTATCTAAGTTATATTGAGGAAAAAAACCTACTGGTAACTCACTACTCCACCATTCATTTATAACTGGATTGCACTTAAATATTCAAATTCAATGCTCAGATCACGAACAGCACTGTTCTTAAAAAAGTAGCAAATATAGTAAAGCTAGCACAGAAGTCATCCTGCTAAATAAATCAGCGAGAGTTCCATGGTCTGCTTTAAATAACTCAGTGACTGGTTTAACATTGTCATATGAACTGAACTAAAAAAGGTTTGGTCATGCCTCATTTAGAAGAAAAGAAAAAGCCTTTTGATCCACCGTATTGTTCAGTGGTGAATCACTGGCACTACACAGCATTTTCCAAACACTGCATCTTATACAAAGGACTAAGCTTACATTAAAAGTTTGAAAATTATGTCTCGTTAAAGCCAGAAACCTGAGGAAGAATTGTTACGAGCTTCTGTGTGCTTCATATTTGTAATATACAAACTTTTGGAAATAATCTTAAATCAAAATGCATATATAGCCAGCAGGAATGCTTGCTTTTCTATACAGCGCAATCAATAATGCAATTTGATTCCATCAGAAATCTGTAAGCCTAGCAAAAGCTGTACTACTGTAAATATCGTGATACAAAAAGTATAGTACCAAATAAAAGCTATTTGTTAAAGCACAATTTTAAAGTGTATTTTTTTTTCAACATTTGCTACTTTGTGGACATCTCTCATTACATTACTTGCTCCCCAAACACCTGCATGGGCCAGGAGCTGTGTACTTAGCTACCTGTGAACAGAGACTGCATGAAGAACTGGGGCACTGACCCAAGTTTTTCATAACACACACAAAAATTCTGTGACTTCTGCCGAATCAGTTCAGCAGTGTCAGCGCAAGCAGCACAGAGGACTGCGACTCTGTAAGAGGCTCTTGCTGAATCAGGATCCGCTCAAGCTGCTAATTAGCAGTAAGCTTACACTACTACTACTTCTCGTGCTACGCTTCGGGAAATGAATGGAGGCTTTAATCTCAGAGCAATGCAAGGAGGCTTCTCCAATGTATGAGAGATGCTTTCAGAGAGAACAGAGTATCTGTCCATTTATGTGAGTTAAAACAACTCAATTGCTCTATATGCTCAAAATAAAACAAGCAATGAATGATTATTGATTATGATTAAAGAATAATTATACTCACAAGCTTCCTCTTCTGGGGAGACTGAGCTCCTTCTGGAAAAAAAAGAGAGAAAAAGAATGAAAATCTAGAGTTAACTTTTGTGCATTTACTTTGTGTATCACTCAGCTATTTATCAGTAAATGGTCAAAGCCAAACTAATGATAATCTGGCAATTTCTGAACACATGCTCAGTGTGTAACTGTGTCCTGCACTGCAGCACGGGAGAATTGAACCTGCCCCATGCGCAACACAGCAGCACAGGCTGGAAAAGCTAGAAATAGTCCTTGCCTTTGCAGTCCCAACACCACAAGTACTCAGTGGAGCACATACAGCTTTGAGATTCAAGCCTAGGCATAGCCAGGTAAGGCAGTAGTGAATCCAGCCCTACATCCTGCACCTCCATCAGCATCACACATAAATATCGCACCCAGTGGAGGGACCTCGCGTGTGCTGCGCGCTCCTTCTTGCATCCTTCCCAAAGGGAGAGGAGCAGGTCAGGGCCTTCCCTCGCTGCTTGTGTGGCACATGAGTGCGGAGGCAAGGCCTGCGAGATGCAGCTCCTGCTTGGAATCAGCAGCGCTGTGATTCCCATCTCCCGCTGGCACTGCCTGTGTTTCCCGGGCGGGAAGGCCACGGCCTGCGCTTTAGCGGGGAGCCGCTAGGTGGGAGCCGGCCCCCATGCAGAGCGCAGCCCCTGCTGCAGGAAGCACAAAAACACTGCGCCTGGCAGCAAGTGCAAATAATGACCGCCCTTTTTTTTGTTATGTATTTTCTTTCAAATTTGCAAAATATAAATTAATTTGCTGTGTGCACTCGCAAGGATGACACATCAATGCCCAACGCAACCAGTGTGCAGAGCACAGGACAAACAGGATCTGGAAAAGGCTCCCGAGCTTATGCTAGGCTGCTCATTTCAGTTTTTCACAAGAAGGGAAAGCAGGTGAGGGGTCAGTTTTCATTTATGATGCCCAGGAATCTGATCCCTGTGTTGTACTTTTATTCCCCAACAAGAAAAAAAGAGCAAAACAAAACAGTATTTTCATTGAATGTTCACGAAAAAAGTCAGTGCAAAGACATCCCCAAATTTTGGTACCCTCTTCTCCTTAATTAGTTATGGAGTACGTGTTGATTTAAGTGATTAACAGTGTTATTTTTGAACTGTGAAAGGTTGAATTGTTAAATAACATACTGGATATTATTCAAAGTTCTACAAAGGTACCATAAAGCTCTAGATGCTAGAATTAAAAGAATCAGAAAGAAAACCACCTAAAACCTACAGCATTGTTATTACCTTCAAGTATAAGTTTTCTACCAAATGAAATTCCAGCACAATTTAACAGTACGGAGCAAATTGCATGTGTGAATTATCACAAGCCTGACAGCTTACAGCATCAAGAAATAAATTCCCATCGTCAGACAAACTTGTCAAGGTCTAATCAAAACATTTCAAGCATGTAAGATAATAAATCATTAGCATCTATAACAGGTTGTGTGTTTTATATTCTAAAAAGGTATTTCTTCTACTCTCATCTGATAGAAAGACTATGAAGTGTACACAACAATGAAAGCTTTTTGCCACTGAAAACGGATAAATAGATAATGTCTAATTATTTACTATATATTATTGTATGTGTTTGTATATATTTATAGCATATTGCTTACATTGTGTGAGAAGATTTATTTTTCTGTTTTAAAGACAACCCAATGTAACAAAGGTCTATTTTATTTTATATTTTAGTTCAAAGGATATTTTTTCCATCCATATGACTTATTTCCATTTATTCTAAAACCGTCAAACCCAGAAATTTTCAAAATGCATTTTTTAGGCCTTGTAATTTAATGGTGTTGGATGAAAAAGCAGAAATGTGATCTTTAAATCTTTTTATTAACCTTAAAGCCTATAAGCCTTTAGGGCTTATATGTTTACAAGCTTTACTCTGGTCATTAGGGCTGAAAACTAACTTAAAAAGACAACTAACACTTCGTTGCAACAGCAGCACTCCCATAATGGTGGCTCTAAGGTGCAGAACTGATACTACAGGAACCAAGATGCAAGAACAAGAGTTGGCAAACCGTGTCCTCTCTTGTTCTGTATGTTGTCTTACTCGCATAATAGAGCTTTAATACTTCCTACAATGAAACTACTTCAGGATTAAACATTTAAAAGTTAAAAAAAAAAAAAAAAAGAATTTCTTGTTTTTGTTCACAAAAACATTTTTCAAAACCTGTGATCAACCGAAATTCAGGAAGGAAAAAGGTGTTTGTAGATGACATGTCAACGCAATTGAAAGAGAGATTATTCTCTCCGCTGGTATCCGCACCCTGACGACCGCAGCGCAGCTGTGGAATCAACAGGCAGCAGTTTGGATTTAATACCGCCATGCTCTTGACAAAGACCACAATCAAAGCAATCAATTTTTACACCTGTTGTTCCACTACACTTCATTTGCTGTGAGTCTGAACTCTCCTTCCTAAAACCATGTGAGCCATCCACCAAGCTGCTGCCCAAGCCGGCAGCACTTCTCCCAGCTCCTGGAGGAATCCCAAGCTCTTTCCTTCCACCTGCTCTCCCTCACCCCCTCTCCAAGGCACAACTGGCAACAGTGCTTCTTAAAATCCTCCCAATCAAGCCAGGACAGGAGGGGCCAATGCAAAAGCATCAGAGCTGGAAATGAAGAGTCTGTGAGCAGCATGCTTGCGGGCTTGTTTTTCCTGACCCAACAGTGAGTTACAGACTAGAGTTGCTTCCCTGGGAAGAAAGAAAATGCCTGGAAAAGAAAACAAGGAGGGAGCAGACAGCACTCAGGGCTGAGGACCTATTTCAGGACACTCATTTTGGGATGCTTCAGATAGCAAATGGTGAACCAAGTGCTTTTGCCTTGACTTGCTTCCACCCACTCAGAGTTTGGCATTCCTTTTCCACGTGTCCGTAAAAAAAAAACAAAAAAAATCCCATTTAAAGAGGTAGGATAACTAATGCAACACTGCTGAGCTGTGACTAACTAGTCTGAAATGCTGTTTACAAAGTGCAGCAACAATCCTTGAAGTAAAAATGCTATCTTATCCCAAGGATATTTTTCATTTAAGACCGCCCTTCTGGTGAGAATAACTCATGAATATACAAGACTTCAGACTGCCTCTTCTGACAGCAGCACCTGCCTCCCTGAGCACTTTCCCTGCCAGTACCTGTATGTATTATGTACATTACTATTATTACTTTAGCCAACCTTTGTTCCATCTACTCTATAGGTCAGCAATATAACTCCTAAAGGGGGGAATTAACCTTTTGCATTTAATTTATGCAAAGAGATAAATAGCATAAGGATGCAAAATTTCAGAAAGAAGTTTGTCACGCATTATTCACACAGAAGTTTCAGAAGTGGGAACAAATAGTTACTGTCACAGATCTTCCATCACTAAAAAACAAGAAATGTATTAAAAATCTTGCAATAGTTAAATGACAGGAACAGACTGTACTGAAAGTTAATTTTTTTTTGCCTAAGTTCCATATTTCAAGGCATAATTATTAAATGTGCAACCTGATCTCTACATGACAAAAGCAACAGCAGATTTTCAGACTAGTTAGAAAACGAATCTTAGGAAAGAAATGTAGCTGCATGGAATTTATAAAAGGATGGTTCTAATATCTTTCTTCAGCCCTTTATATTTTTTCCCACTTATCATCTCAAATTACGAAGACCTAAAATCAGGTGGACACCATGACATCACGGTTCAGGTTCCATAACAGGACTGGATTCTCCTCGGCCCTATCATTTTCTTTTGTAAGGTATATTTGCTACGGGAGAGGCAGCAAGAAAGCTAAAAGTGAAAATATATTGGCCAGGTTAAGCGTGATTTGCCAGCTTATATGATATACACAGTGAAAAAGTATTCCACTGTGATCTTTTGTATATGGAAACTGAGTTTTAAAACAGAATGTTTCATGGAGCAGAGAGAGTGATGGCTTTTTTTTTGAATATACATATGCATGCTCTATGATATAGAAATAAAGTCTGGAAATTTATTTCATTGACCTGCAAGACAACCCACATCTTTTGAAGAGAAAGTGCAAAGAAAACAGGAGCCCATCACTCAAAATTGTCACTTTCTCTCAATCTTGTAATTTGTCCTTGAATATGTAAGCTGCGCATATGGCACAGACCCACAGGCAAAGTTGGATGCTAGAGCATGCACTGATGGCAGCTTAAACGTCGTCCTTTCAAATTAAAGTGAGAACCATCAATCCCGTCAGGATGTTCGGTATTTCTGCCAGAGCAGACGGCTGATTCCTGAGATTGCCTTTGACCTTGCCTTTCTTTCAGAGTACCTCACTATCATACCAGTTGGGACAAAAGGCAAATATTTTTACAGCTATAACAGTAAATACATTTCAGTTAGTAAGTTAATATTTCACAGATGATGAAATTCTACTGACACTCATTGACCTAGTACCACGCACTCATGTTTTAATTTTTTTTTCCTTTGTTGACTTTGTTTGCTTTAGGGTATACTACCAACCAGCAGGGGATTAATTAAATCTCTTTCCATACATAACCATTTGCATTGCAGAAATGATATAATAAGTGTTACAATCTCCAATTCTGATGGAAAATACAACCTGGCTGTGCAAGGACATAAACTGTAATCCATCCATCAGATTAACAGGAAAGAATTTTTCATGGTGATTAAAAAAAGCATCCCACACTAAGCTTTTCTTTCTCCTATCAGGATCTGTCAAGAAAAATAATTTCCGTCTTTTCACTGTATCATTGTAAATGGTATTAAAAACAGTACCTTTCAGTTTCTCTCTCAAGAAATGATTACATCTGAACTTATTTGCCAAACTCATCGGCAAAGAATTTTAAACAGCAGCACTAACACCATATCTGTGTTGAATGTCAGATTAATCTATACAATATACTGCAGATATTATTTTCTATAATTTAGAAACTAAAATCAGAATCATATTGTTAGATCACTAGCTGAACTTCAGAATGGTTAAAATACAGAAAACTGAGACCCAAAAGACTTTCCAGTCTCTTTCAAAATATTGAGTGGATATAGAGCTGAACTCCCGGTGCTGCTCCGTGCTGTGCAGAGCTGATACCTGCAATCTCATTGAACATAAATTACCTTGGATAACATAGTCCCAGTATTAAGCATCTTCCCATATTCCCAATATTAGTCAAAGATTACAGAGCAGCCCTCTCCGAAGAAATCCCACCTTCATGGGTGCCAGATCCTTGGGGACACTGTACAACACATTGGAATAGTTACGGGTTTACCTACCTAAATATCCTATGGATATCAAAGCAAAGTGGACATAATATTTGGATTACTTCTCCACTTCAACCAAACTCATATATCAGTAAAATTGTCATTTGCAAAGTGCATGAACACATAAAACCAACTAGGAAAAAAAAATGATGTTTGGCTGTCAGGCAGCCTTGTTTCCCTAAGTAATCAGTTTACATCAGCCTTCAAACCAAGGGGTCAAGCACCAACCTTTGATGCTTTTAAAGCTTTCACTGTCTTCTGGCCTTTCTCCTCTCTAATTTAGAAACCTTTTGCCAGTCAGCAAAAAGGAAAGCTTTGGGATTTTCTTTCAAAATATATTGTTACTACAGAAGAAAGTAAGGAAAAAACCTAAAACTAAAAGAAAATTCCAAAATACCTTTAGAAAATCCTTTCCCCCTCTTGCACCAAGCTCCTCTATAGGTAAAGTTAACGATCCAGGTCACATCTGCATATTAACCTGTCAGAGATATATAGCTCCAAACATTGCCCAGGTCACTTAACCTCAGGGCTTTCCACAAAATTAAGACTATCAGTTGCTTAACCTCAGATGATTCCAAAATACGTCTCCAAATGCATAAAGATCCCTACTTTCCCCCCACACACTTTTTTTTCCTTTTTTTTTATTATTGTGTCCCTTGCCCCTCTCCTATGCAAGCTGTAGTGCCCGCTCCCAGGGTGCGCTCCACGTCTCCCTTCTGGAGCCCAAAGCATGGCGCGGTGCAGGCCTCTATCACAAGCGTTAGGCCCCGCCATTCCCCACCGCCCAGGAATGAGCGCGATGGCAGGCACATGCATGACGGTAAACGCGATTCCACCCCAGGCCCGAGTGGGCAAGTGGAGCGCGGTCCAGGTGCAGGAACACGCGGAGCAGGCGCTCGGTGGCCGAGGAGAGGGCAGCCACAGCGCTCCCGCCGCCACGACGTGACGCACCTGCAGGCCTCAACGCCACGTTTCCTCCTCTGCTTTCACCCCCGTCTGTTCCAGCACTGAGAGCAAAGCACCACTCTAATTTCACGCCATCAGTAAAGTCACAGATTCTCTCGCCAGTAAAACAAAGAGCCTCGTATTTGATCAAGCCTTTTAGCTGAGGTTACACAGTGAAGGGCTCCTCAGAATGACGGACAACCTCCAAGGAGGCTGGTTGAATTAAGAAGAGCAGGTAGAACAACTGAGCTGCTCAGTCCTCAGGCATCACTAAATTAATTTGCTGTGAGCTTGATTGGTTTCCTCAAGACTAAAGAAATAAATAGCAGAAGCTCTCAAATATACTCACCACACTTATTCTTGAAAAAAACACAGCGTGTAGAAGTTGATGTTTTGACGATGTAAATTCACATGCAGGAAAAAGACAGTTTAAAGATTACTGTGTGTAACTAAAAATCCAAAGAGTCCTAGATGTGAACACAGAAACAGGGAACAAACAACAGAGAGGGAAAAAAAAAAAAAAAAAAAAAAAGGTGGATCTACACTAAAAATAGTCAATCCATACATCCAGCAGCGGTGGCTTCCAAGGACCATGACAATAACTTATTTCCCAAAATAAATAGCAGCAGACACCAAACTGCATGGATCAGCTATGTAAAAAATGCGGTGTATGTTAGTTCTCTAAATAAAGGCAGGTCATGTTTTAAAATCTTAGAAATAATATACTTATTAAATGGTCCAAATCTTCATTTGCATATTACATATTTGCACAAATTAGCCTAAGGGAGGGAGGATGCTGAGAGGAATAAAGTGCACAGTGCAGACATCTCATTAATTTTTCTCATTACTTAATTCCAGTTGTACAAGGCCATGAAGCAGATTACTGATCCATGCGTGTGTGAAGCAGCATGCCCAGCACTGAAGAGCCATCCAAAAGAGTGGCAGCAACTGTTCAAAATCTCTTTCATTTTGCCAGACTGCACAGGTTGAGAAATTACAGTCAGAGATTCTACATAAATTTGGAAAATGCAGATAAAACAAGAGTGCCATCTCAGAAACATGCAGGACTGCAGCTGTAAGGCTATTGTTAGAAGTGCTCTTAAAATTACTCTGTCTTGACTTGCAGCAAAAATTCCCTCAAGACTGGGCATGCAATGATCACAAGGAAGCAGGCACAGCTGCTGAAAATGCCAAGAGCATTACAAAAATAAACAAATCCACTTTTGTTCTCTCCCTTGTTCTGGCTGAGGACTAATATTAATCCACGATTAAGTCAGTTGCCACTTGTACCACACATATATCTTTGCCTTAAAAGGTGTTTTCCAAAGGAACAGCGAGTTGACATCCAGGCTACCTAACCAGTGATTATATTTATAAAAGCCTTGAGACATATGCTATTCAATTTAAAACTGAGTAATCAAGCCCAATAGTTTTGGTGGCTTTCAGCATCCTTCTGGTCTCCCCTCTGTAGAAGTTAAATAAACCAAAGAGCATCTCACTTGCGGAGCTGCTCAGCAGCTCACATCCATCGCATGCAATGCAACACATACTGCAAACAAAGATCACAAGTTACAAAGAAAAATATATTGTCTGTCAACCTATGTATTTCAATATAAGACGATATTTGGTCCAAAAAAGTGTACAACCTCAGCTCAATTGTAAAATTATCATCAATTGAAATTATCCTAACAGTCAAAACGGTTCTGTTTATTCTGTCAGGTCCCTTTCTCACCAAGTTCCCAGTCATAGTGTCTGAAAAGTAGTTAAGCAGAAATGATTTCTTTTCTCCCCTGAAGAGGACTGCACATATCGCAAAATTTGCTTTGCCAATGTTAAGCTTAGACTTTTAACACTCGAACAGCATTTCATCTTTACAACTGCACATTTTCAGTTACTTTAGACAAAAAGTAAATTCGCAACATCAAATCAATGTCTCAGGAAGGTTAAACAGCTTAACAGCCCTGATGTAAGAGCAAGTTTCTCAAATTGTAAAATTCTGCTGGAAATTCCTACGAAAGAAAAACTTCCCAATTCTTCAAAAAGCCTCAATGGAGGAGTCTTTCTCCCTCCTCTGAAGCTGCAGCAAGTCCATTCCACATACATCATGCCAAAACACTTTCAGAAATTGAAAGCATAAGCAATCAATTTTAAAGATATTTAGTAATTAGCCCTAAAAGGAATTCTAAGCATATAAAGCTCCCCTGCCTTCATCTGGTGTATGACTGATCGCATCCGTAACCTCACAAGGCATCCATTATGCTAAGGAGTTAATCACATCTGCTCTGTATGGACATTATTTACAGAACAAGCGCATGCAATTTTTCATTGCTTAGTTGGTCAACCTGAGGCTCTTTAGCTTCCCCCTCCCATACTGCTGCTTCCCAACACAAGCAGAGAGGGAGGGACAGGCAAGAAGTGCCCTGTTTATGTTTGCAAACGCACAGGGTAAAGATAAGCATTCACTTTATGGAAAAGGCCATAAGCTGGGCACCATCCAAAAATCTTCAATAAACAGATACCAATTAGTATTTGCAATTTTGTGAATAGCCAACAGAGGTTACTGAAAAATTTATCCCCCAAACTGCTCAAAAGTGAGCAGTTTGACACTGTTCGTATCTGCTGGGCCATAAATGACAGCCAAAACGCAACACAAATCTTCCCAGACGGAGTGAAAGAAAGGGCTCTGCTATTTCATTCCCAGGTAATATTTACAGCAGGAAAAAACAGTCACAAAAGTTTTAAATTTGTATTATGCACATAGGAACGGATTCATCCCCTGGGAATATGAAAAGGTTAGAAGGAAGGGAAGGGAGCAAAAAGGCTGCCTCACTTCTATCAGCTACCACAGCGTGACTTGCTTCAGTGTTAAAACTCAAAGTATTTCTAGAACTACTTTTAAAAAATTATTCCTGCAAAACAGTCTGCAATGAAAAATAAACATTAAATTAAAACATGCTTTCACACCATCTCCACACAGCTACATTCTAACAGCTGTTTTGATTTTCTTTTTTAATATTTATATTAACCATAAAGACAAAAAGTTATTTTGGTACTTAAGAATTCCTTTTAATTTTGACAACGCAGGAGAATATTAATAGCCACTCACGATATGCTAACTGTAAAATGAGAACCTCGGGCTACTCGGAGGGAACGACGCTCCTGGCCATGTTCACACGTGAGGAGGCGCTGAGGGCCTCATAAAAAGCAGAACTGCCAAGCAGCACTAGGCCAAACCCAAGATGACACAGATGACACTGAGTGTGGTGAAAGGTTTATACAGCTGTAAGCAAACAAATCTTCAGGCTTAGAGAAGGCAGAACAGACCTTGGGAAAGCAGCATCTATTTCTTTCAAAGTGAACATCAGCTGGGGCCAGGCTCATGCGCTCTGCCTGGCCTCACCCACAGGCATATTCTTAATCAGCAGCTCCAGGTCTGTCCATCAGGGATATCACACACTCTGCAAATGTCCAGAGAATTAAGGGCCTTGGACCTCTAAGATTTCTCATCAGAGCAAGTGTGTGTTACATCTAAACATCTTGCATGGATTTATTTCTGAACAATCTTACATTTAATACCATCAGATAACTCAGACTTGCTTGGTGCCAAGAGATCTGTTTCAGAGTAAAGGAAAATTCATTCCCAATTAAAGCACTGGTAAAACAGAGACACCCGCTCCCCAAGCACAGATTTGAGAAACTGCAGACCGTGCTTAATGACTTTGAGTTCTGATGGGTGATTAGTGAGCTCTGTAATGGACAGATAGGAACGGCTGATTCTATTACAAGGACATGTTCTGGTTAGGATTTTTATCTCTGTTGCATTTAAATTATAAATACCAACTCTGCAGAAAACATGAGAAGGCAAAAGATATTAATCATTTCCCAAGTCTTCCATCTCCTGTCTTTTACAATACTTCAGATTAGAGCAAACACTGACTTCACCAGCACAAAAAGATTGTCAGGTAATGAGGGCTCTCTGTACCGTCACTACTCTCCCTTCCTACCAAGCATATTGCTCTCTTCATTCTCAGAGGAAACTGCAAGCTTCATTCTCAGGTATTGGCTTCAGAGGCAGATTTGAAGACATATGTCAGGTTGCACCTATGGGAACAAGTTTCTGAAGTCTCTGCATGACTTGCCCATTCGTCAGAAACTGTCACTGAGCAGCCCCCATCTCCAGATGGGACTTGGAAAGGGCCTTTGCTGAAGCGGGTACACCCTAACACATGTCCTTGTTCACACCTTCAGCTTCGATGCAATATATAAAGCTCTCGGCATGGAGTGGCTTCTGGGTAGTCAGCAGGGCTGCTTTATTTTAACAGGCTTTAATACACTGTTTTTAACTTCATTTTATTGATGTACAGCAGAACAACTAGAATACCAGAATCTCAGCTTCTCTGTTACACATTTCATAGAACCTACAAAAAGTTACGTGCACTGGGGAAAGGGAAAGGGGTAACACTTAAAGTAAGAAGAATATATATATACTCTTTTTAAGGACGTCACAAAAATGAAAATGAATGGGTATGAGGAGCTAAAACAGAGCTAGATACCTCTGTACATCTTTCTCACAGCTTAGTTTTCTTCTGCTCTCACCAAACAAGCTCCACTTTAACAGCCCCTCTCAGACTGGAAGTAACAATGTTAATGTGCTATAGATGTATTTATTATACTTAAGAAGGCATTTTGTACACAGAATATTTGTGACAGTATCATTTGCAGATGTCCAAATTCTTACTTTTTGCAATAACCGCTAATAAGATGAATGATTCTTGAAGGATCTTTACAGAAGTTTCTGTATTTGTATTTAAAATGGACCCAAAAACAAACAGCAAGCTAAAAAGAAAACAGTCTAGTGCTCATCAGTGGTAAAATTATCTAAACAACTCACGAAGAAAGATCAAAGATGTAACTTTGCCATAGCAATCTTCTATTACGTTTGGTAAAAAATTAAATTGTCTTCTCTATCAGGAAAACTGATAGCTTATTTCATTTATATATTTAAACCATTAACCTCTATTTAGTCATCAATGTTTTAATTTACCCAGAGCTGCTACCAGACACACCTGCAAGCTGCACGATTCTCTTGACTTCTCACAACAAATGTGCAGCTCTAGCAGCCAAAACCAAGGATCACTTACAGAATTAATGTGATCCTGCTAAATCATTGCATTCCATATGGAAATTGAAATTTCTCACAAAGTAAAAGCATAGCAAAGACTGTGATTTCCATTTAAATCATGTTTTTAGCCTCAAGAATATTATGCCAAATTGATATCAGAATTTGAGATTGTCAGTTAAAATAGAAAGAAAGATATAACTTCAAACAGGAACTTTCTGGATTTAAGAGTTTATTTTTAATAGGGACCTCATATTTCTTGAATTCAGAATTTTAAGAGACGAAAGCAAAAACACTGTTCAAGTCAGAAAATACATATGATTGATCATAGAGTGTTTAAGTAATATATCTCAAGCCAAAGTAATCCTACTTCAGCTTCTAAGGTTATTGAAGATTTACATACATAGCAAGTGACATTTCAGAGTGAACAAAAACATATAAGAAATGATAAAAACTCCAAATTACACTTTTCACACAAGATACTTTTTCACTGTTATTAATTCTGCACTACCTTCTTAAATAGCATACAGTTATGTTGCATGCTAATTAATTAGACTACAAATATTATGTTCTATCCATTATTTACTTCTTAATAGAAGCATTTATCTTTAAAACAACCAAAAATATCAGCCTGAGATTTATTTTAGAAAGTCTGAGATGGCTTACAGGGAGGTTTGGCAAAGGAAAAAAAATAGATCTTAATAGGCTTTCAGAGAAAAAGGCTACCTAGACGCAGGTTATTTAGATCCTTTGCTCTTCTAGAGGACAAACCACTATGAAAGTCCATTACTTCTAAACCTAGTGTTGGAACATATTTCAGCTAGAGGTAAAGTAACTCAAAGCATACTACCTCCCTCCAAAGGTCTGAGAAGCTAATCTGCCTTTACACCTAGCCTACTTAGATTGCAAAGTACAACTTGTTTAAAAATCAATAGACATTATGTATTACTTATTTGCAAATCAATAGACACATATATAAATTGTTCTTTAATCCTCCTAATAATTATAACTGAATAATTTTAAACCTCTCCCTAAACTTAATAGGAAATGCACATGTACATTGAAAATTTAAATTAGAATTCTCTATAAAACAACTAGCGAAGAGTAGCCCTATTTTCAGTCTTAATATCATAAGATTTGCTATTTTTAACATACTTAAATTATATCTCCCTTGCTGCTCAGTCGTAGAAAGAGAATAAGCATGATATAACACTAAGAAAGTAAGTTTTTGGAAAGGACCCCAATGCAAAAATTTCCTCTCTTTTCAATGAAAAAAAAAAAAGGAATTGTAATACTGGAAAATCTCAGCCTGTGCTTTTCTTCACAAAAAAAAACTGTCTTTTGCATTAATGAACTGAGACATTCCTATCAAGATATGTGAGCCTGAGAAGTGCAGGAAGTGAGAGAGGGAAAAAGAATGCTGGAATAGCAAATAGCAAATTTTTGCTGGAATAGCAAAAATATTGTAGCAGGACAGTACTACCAACTCCCTCATCTGGACAGTGACAACAACTAGGAAACATTAAACAAAATTTGGGAAGCTGCGAAGTTGGACAGGTCATAAAAGTGGGAAATTTCAGTTACCCATATATAGACTGAGGTAGTGATTCCTTAGGATAAAGTAGGAAGGGAACCTTTTGCAGTAACTGATTGCTTCCTAGAAGACACGCTTGAATCCCAAGAAGATATGTTATCTTGGATTTGGTCTTGAGTGTCCTGTTCTTTTCACTTTTTAGTGCCCACTGTATGACTGCTTTGATTTTGGTGCAGTCCATTTCTCCTATAAAAAAACCTTTAGCCCCAACAGATTATCAGTTCCTAATGCACCTAATCCACCATCTCATCCACACACTGAGGCCCCTGCTCTCTACTTGCCTATTACACTCATCCTTTGAGCTAGCAATACTCCACAGATTCCTCACTGTCCCACTTAGCAGCCTGAATTTAGCCTCAAGAGTATTCCTCCTACACCACAAATCAGCTATATCTGTTATCAACCAATGGGCCAGTTCCATGAAAACCTAACGCTTCTGCTTTAATTCTCTCTTATAACCCAGGGAGTCCTCGAGTTTGCCATTACATTTTTTATTTAAGCATCTTGTGCTGAAAATATGTTAGGTATCAGAAGCTTCTCCCTTGAGTAACCAATAAAGATGCTCTTTTCCCCAAAATCTTATTCTTTTATTAAGCTAAATAAAAATAGATGTGATATAGCCAAAAGCATGTATAAACAAACAGAAGAATGACTTGAGACACCCTCTCCCTTCTTTGAGGACAGCTGATCTTTTTGTCGTCCCCTGCTCACTGTATAAATTAGAAAATGCTGTTATGTGCACGCTTGTATCTCTGGGTAATCTAAGCAGCTATAGCATTCCCTAAACTTGGACAGAGAGCTGCAAAGTGCTTTAAACATATGGTACATCTCACACAGAACTCACTTCCATTGCCCCAAATGCAAGAAACTGACTAAAAATATATACTTTTTTATTTTGATTTTATTATAGTCATATGTTAGCCAGGAGACCTCGAATTTTTCCAGTAATTCCAAGATTACAAGAGGAATTTTGCACAAGGGCAAGTGTGCAAATTAAATCATTTCTATAAATCTCACGTGGTATGATGATTTTATTAGGTAAGTGGCCAACATAATGTCAAAACCAACAGACACATAACTAATCATTCACACACCCATATGAGGCTAAACTAACCACAAATTAAAAAAGAAGAAAAACAAACCCACCCATGAGCAGACACTGTGGACAGTTCACTGAAGACAATGTACAGATCAAGCTTGGAAAAAAAGAGCAAACGAGCTGTTAGTATCACAGACAGGATGGAACATAATATGGAAATTATCATAATGCTATTATGTCCATCAGAAGCACATCAGGAGCTATGATGCCATGTCTGGTCTTGGTCATAACATTTGCAAAGATAAATCCCAGGCTCCTAGCTCCTATTCTTAAAACTGATATTCCTACATAATACATAGTTAAGCCTGAAACTAGAAAATAATTGGACAAAAATATCTCCAGGACTCCAACAACCCACTTCAGGGATCAACTTTTCAAAGGACACTAAATATCCTGTCCTTGTAGCACAAAGAACAGAAGTATTTTCAAATGTCTGCAGTGAGACAGTAGAGGCACTGAGCACTGCCATCCACAATTCACCATGGGAGCATCTCTACTATAACCAAGAGAAATGAATGTTCAAATACTTGCAGCTCTTGTTCCAGGAAAAAAATGGTCTTTGGCTGAAGTGAGAACACTCTCTTGGATTCATGGAGTAAAATCAATGAGAATTCCCATGCAAGAAACGCTGTGAAGGACAAGGCTGTCACAAGAACACATGCCTAAAAAATGGGTGCATGCAAATGGACTGGAAAAGGAGAGTTTATTTTCAGAGGATCAACCTACTGAGATACAGTAGCTAAGTTTCTGCGACAACAGACATGTAGATTGTGAATGACCTATACTCTACGGCCTTAAAGAGACAGAATTGATAGTGTATACACATTATTCCTTAAGTATGTACACACACATTCCACAAATACACATGCATACATACAAAAAAAAATTCTCTCAGTTCTTTAAGATATATGGAAAGCTCACACATTTTAATTTGAACATAAGGAAATTTCAGAAAACCAGAAGCATAATTTTTTCCAATGTCCTGATGCAACAGATTGCAGTATTATGTGTAACACACCTTCTTTTATAAGTGACTTCTATCTTTCTAGAACAAAAAGCTTAAAACTCACAGGTTTCTGAAATCCATTTTCTAGATGTATAATTTATAGAGGCATTCTAAAATGGCCTACCAAATCTATATATAGCACGCAAACTGTGACAGCTTAGAACAGGAAGAATTTTCTTAATCTACTTAAGGACAGGATTTTTGTTTTAGTGGCAACATGGTTGCTGCTGTATGCATGTGCTTCTCTCTGCTAAGCCTGTTCGCTTTTTGTTTTCTCTTTAGCTTGATTCTTTGGGGTGGATTAATTGTTTTTTTCTTTTTTCTTCTCATGCTAGGATCACTCTATTATCTAATTTTACGGCTGCCACGGCCAATTTCCATGGGAGCACTTCTTTGTTTGTTTTGTGGCCCATCTTCAGTGAATCCTCTCTAGTTACATGCAACATTTTTGACTTTTTTCATTCCACTTTGTTAATGAATGGAACTACAAGCTGCCTTAAGAGAAATAAGCTGCAAGACTTGCAAACCCGATTTTCAGATATGAAGACCGCAGAAGGAGCTGTGCCTGCTACTAACACTACTGAGGTCCCAGCTTAAATACTTCTTAAATTGCAAATGTCTCTTTGGAGTGGATGGAGGAAACTTTTGCTTCTTCTCAAGAGGTTGCACTCCAGGACTATTAACCAAGAGAAGAATGAACCTGGCAAGAATCTTAAGGTTTTCTCATTTGACTGATAACACCAACACACATTATCAGTAGTTACTTAAGGCTTTTGCATCTCTAAAACAGTAAGACTTTCACTATTCAAAATGAATTGGGACATCCATGCTAATTAATGAAAATATTCGATATTGATTTGGTCATTGAACTTTGTTATCCACATACGTACAATAGAGAGTTTGAAAAAACACTGTTAATTGATCTCTACTGTTAACACTGCAAGTTCACCACCCTTCACGATGGATCTCCTGACTTGCTTTCAGGTAAAGATGTGACTTTTGTGACTGAGAAAAAATTGTGTTTCAGTTGTGCTAGCACCAATTTCTGTCCTTGTTGTTAAAACATCAGTATCTTGCATTTCTCCTTTAGGAAATGAAATTCTATATACTTCAAATAAATATGTTTTAAAAATTGAGAGAAAGAAGATTCTACTCTGTCCACTGAGTCTATAACTCAGTGAGTACTGGATTATTATTTTGTATTAGTCTATCTTTTGTGCATCAGAAAGTGACCTCTCACATCCAAAAAACAGTTTCTTGCAAAAGTACAGCCATAAATCCAGTGTCATACTGGCTTTCCTTAGAAATGCAATGAATTTTTTCCTCACTGTCCTGAAACTGTCCTTGAGGAGTACCATAAAAGGTCTTATTTCTCTGTTTATTCTCACAGCTTCTTGTTTCTGCAGCCATACTGTGGTTGAAGTATTGCAAGCGATTAGGTAAGAACAGGACACAGAGCTGGCTGAGATGCACCCATGGGTTCAGCTGCAAGTCCATTATAAGCCTTAGTTATATTATCTTCAATCACTTTCTTAACATTTTCCTGCTCTGGTGAATTCATCTGACGTTAAAAGCTGACTTCTGTTTCTATTTTTCTGAGCATGAATTCCATTACATTCGCAGCTGTGAATCTTCCAGACTGATCAAAAGTAGGAGACCTTATTCACATTGCTAATGTTAGCGTCTTTCTTCCAATGCTACCAGTAAGTCATTATTTTTCCTCTTGAGTTAATATTGTCCATAGTCCCCTAAATTAGCTTCACTTTGTTACCAGTCAAATCCTGTGGCATTAGGTAAGTATAGCAAACGATCTTTTGCTTACTTGATATTCACATTTTTTAGTTTAAAATTTTCATGTGCTGAGCTCTATGTTATTATTTTATATTTCTGCAAAACTAGTTATTACATGAGTTCTTTAAGGAATTATGATTCACATTCTGATATCTCTTACACTATTTAACATGTGTCAAAATAAATAGTAGAAAAATCCTCTTTAATGCAAAAGAATTTCTGCATGGATATTGCACAAACCTTTATCAACTAAAACATTATTTGAAGATTTCCATTCCAAAGCAATTACCACTCCTGCAGAAGAAAGTAGCTGATGAAACAGGGGGCAAAAAAGATCAGTACTTAATCCATTATCACATCCCAGTAATGCTAATCTAGGTGTAAGATTAATTTGTACTTCAAACATATTAGAGCAGCAAAATAAGATTTGCTTCCAGAAATGTTCAAAAGAGAATATATCCATATGATCAAATTCAGCATCTACTGCAACCTTTCTTCTATAATATGCATTTCAATCCAACTCTTTCAGGATATAATTAATCCTGGAAGTAAAAGATAATAGAAATAGACATTATAGGATTTTAAGATGGGAAACAACACTTAACGACTAAATAGATCATCTTCTCTTATGGGCCAATTCTTTTTAAGGAGGAATATTTCTCGAACAATCTTTTTAGATTTTCTTTCATACAAAGTTCTAAAATGATTTGGAAATAGTATTTTGTTTTGTTTCCATCAAAAAATTCTCAATTTGAATTTCTTCCTTTTGCATAAAAACTAGAGAGCTACTTGCTAATTCAGTGCTCAAACCATTTGGTTTAGGCTGCTTGATCTTTCTTAGTTCATCATGTTACTAAAGACAATTTTTCCAAACAACAATTCATAATTTATCAGTTTATTCCACAGGGGTAATGGTGAATAACCTCTTAGTATCTTACTACCACTATATTTAAAATTAACTGGTGTCAATTTTGCTCGTTTTGCATTTTGGTTTTATTTGCTTTGATTTTGCTTAGTTTATAAAGGTGAACAGTTCTTAGGTGGTTCTAACAGATCTCCGTGCTATTTGGGATTTCAAACAGCTGGGAACAGTTTATGTACTATTGATCCAAGAAGTCATTTCAATGTAATAAAATTAATGTCATGTATAAAAGGTTCAGATGTGGAAGCCCTGCAGGATTCTGGTCTTCTGTGTCCTTCTGGGCTCTTACAGTACCTGCAGCCTCTGTCACGCCTTTGAGGATTAATTTCACCCTGCTCATTTTCCTATCTGGTAGAAATAAAGGCACAGGTTCTTGTGTGTGTGTATATGTATATATATGTGTGCTTATGTATATATATTTTTCAATGCTGTATATCTTAGAAGAGCAAAGTCTTGCCATTACACTCCAGTTTAGAGACACGTACATCGAAATCTAGTTGTCTTGAAATAAATCTCTTTCTAATTATGCTAATGCCTTACTCATTTGGTTTACCTTTTGCTTCTTGTGCAGTGTTTAATTAGAAGCAATTTTCAGCTGCTTCTGCTAGCAAAAATAGAACACATTCTTTAAACTTCAGTATGAAATAATGTAATGATGCTTTGGGGGAAGGGAAGATGGGTGGTCTTTTTCTTTACCCTTAAAGCTAGCAGCCTTGGTTTAATGATTCAATACTCATATTATTCTCATATTATCTCTTTTTTAATTAAAAGATTCCCTCTGAATTTGATTTAGAATTTTAACCTTTAAAAAATAACATCATGTTCAAATTCTGTGAATGCTTATCTCTACCTTATTGCTTTCTCAGTTGTTTTTTATGTTCTTTAGCATTAATTTGCCTTCTTTGTCTGTATTTTTTGAGGACAAGTCTTTAAGATTTCCTCTGTTTGGAAATCTTTACTCTAGTCAAGGAATTCTGCACGGTCTTCTGCTGCAATTTAAAACATGTCTACAGATATTTTTATACTTCGTCTGCATCATTTTTCATTTTGTGTTTCTATGAGGCAAACTGGTTGCTATAAAGAAGACATCATGTTAGCAATACAAAAGTAAGCAACATCATAGCTCCCAAAAGAGAAATACAGAAAGAGGAGAAAAAAAGAGAAGAAATATTTAATAGTAAAGCGAACAATATTTTAAACTGATACAACTGATACAAAAATATCTTGCCAAATATATCTGTTTGCATGGTTAAAATACTGCGAGAGACATTCCTAAGACACAAGTTTTTGTATTTTTTTTTAATTGACATGCATTCAAGACTAAAAGTGGCAGAGAATGCAGGACATGGTTGACATTTAGGAAAGCAGCCCCTTCTATCTGAAGTGTTAGAATTTTTTCTGTATTTGTATAGCCTAATACGGCCTCCCAACTTGCTCATTTTACAAGTCATCAGAAGGAAATGCTTGATTCTTTCTTTTTCTTTTCTTCAGAAGAACTGACTCAGGATCTCGTGTGCGTATGAGCATATTGTAGCTTCCGTGTACAGTTGGGGTCCCCTACCCTTCCCCAGCAGCAAGTTGTTTGACATAAGAACACATCATGTGTCTGCCCATTGTTGGTTCTTGAAATTAAACAATGCTAATTTCTTTTTATTAAATAAAATTTCAATCAATGAGCTCCATAGAAATATCCAACAAATAGTCAAAACCCACAATCTCTATATAGGGACAGACTATTTTTATTTTCATAGATAAATATCTTGCGTTGCTTTTCTCAGGGGAGTGGGAGGTAAGAGACTACCCTTGAAATACAAACACACAAACACATCATTTTAATGCTTTCTCAAACCTGCTTCCTGTGAGGTTAGGAGCACTGACACTTCACTGTGAATACATGGCGAGAAATAGAGTTGAATAGCTGAAAAAAATGTAACTACTCTATTAAAAACATCACTTCTCCTCTCAAGTGGCCAGCTTCCATTTGCATAACGCACCCTGCTGCCACTAATTTAGCAGTCCTCTAATCACGCACACTTCAGGAGGGGAAAGTAGAGAATATTGAAATGATTGTTGTTAAACCCCCAAATTTTCAGGTTTTAGCAGAGCAGAAGACAAAAGACATGCAAGTGTGAAGCCTGACTTGCTCGAGTCCCATAGCAAGCCACAGGATTCTGGAACATTATTTGACATTTGTCTGTCTGACTCTAGGAGATGCATGCTGCAGCTTCAACAAAAATGAATGCTAACAAAGGGAGGCAAAACTTTCCTGTCAGACTTATTTGTTTCCAAGGATGAATTCTTCTAAGTTCAAAAATAAAATAAAGAAATACTGAACTTATTCTCACCGGAGGCTAGTGGGCAGCACAGAGTGCCCAGTCAACAGGTTTCAGGAACACCCGTCACAGCCAGAGCACGTTGTTTAAACAATTGTGGTCTGTATTCAGAGTACTTAAAACTTTTACTTCAGAAACAAACCAGCTCACCTGAGGGTGCAGGAAAGAATGAACCTGAAATATTGAGGATGAATGATCCTGAAATACATCTCACATAGTTCTGGGGCATCTTTTTTAAACAGCATGGGGCATCTTTTTTAAACAGCAAGAAAGCAAATTTATGTTGAAAACTAAACTTGGCAAAACTATTTGTTAGCATTATATGACCTGACCCCAACCAAAAAAAAAAAAAAAAAGAATAAAACACACCCAAAAGAAATGGAACTATTTGATCCAGTAACTCACCTTGCAAACACCAATAGAGCTATTGCCTTTCAGAGAAAAACTAGAAATGAAAAAAAGTTAGAAGCCATGAAGTAACTGCTGTAACTAGTCTTGTCTAAAGTTACTCTAACTCCTACTTCAACTTAAGTGTTATTTTATTTTTCTACCAGGAAAAAAAATACAACAAAAATATCCTGTGGTATAGAAAGGCTATAGGAAAAGAGCAAGCTACTCATTTCTGCAAGTAACGTAAGGCAAATTCTACCCCAAATTCCTCTCTTTCCACTAAGAAGCTCTGCCTTTCATTTTGAGCAAGTTGCATTTGGACTGATTTTCAATAAAACATTTTTCTTTAAAAAATATAGAAGATTGGTAGTTCCCAGCAACAACACACAAACTATTTCTCAAAAGAATACTCTCTATTTTGACACGGGACTGAATTTTTAATCGGGCTACAACCACTCCTCCCTTCCCCATCTCTATCAAGATGGTGGCATTTTCTTATAGTACCATTTTCAGGTAACTTGTTTCACCGAGATTGCTGCAATCTATATAACCAGGCAAGGTACAAGCTATTTCTTTTGATTCATGGTAAATCAATATTATGTTTCCAGCACCACACAACTAAATTACACCCATTGCGTCTGCTCCTGAAAGCTATATGTAAGGGCATGGTTTTTCTTTAGTATTTCATTTTTATCAGTCCCAATGGTACTACATTGCATTCTATGTTATATTATGCCTTAACGAAAATGTTTTTACTATATCACTCCATCATCTGTCTAAACTTAATCAAGCACAACATTGCTTTCTCAAACTCTACAGTAGTCTCATATCCCTAAGGGGCTTTCTTCATGGTAGCCACTTTAGAAGAAAAATATCAGCTCAGCACATCAAACAACTAAAATTTACAAGCAGGCAGTCCCTAGCACATAGAAAAATTGTTCCTTATCGGACAGTTGCTAGAGAGGAAAATATGTCATCTTTTTTAATATTTCCCCATTTCAGTAGGACAAGATGGGTGCTACTCTGTAAATTAAAGTTTTGAGACACATGAAGTGCAATGGAAATCCAGTTCTAAATTGGGAGTTGCCCAAGCAGCCAACAAGTGAAGCACATGAAGCTGAATTACACTCACATTTCAGAAAGAAAAAGAAAATAAGAATTAGAAAATCAAACAGTTAATATCTATAAGTCATTAGTGAGAATAAACTGACAGTCCACAATCTGTAAGTAAGCCTCAGATCACTCGGTAATTTAAAGTCCCTCCCATCTATTTCAGCCATCTCCAATCTTTTTCTTGCTTAACCTCACCATAATCTTTTCTTTCAGCTTTTAAAGTCATCTTTATTTTTTGAGGTTCCATTCCCATCCCAACAGGTACCCAACAACTAGATCCCTTACAGGAATCAGTCCCTTTTTGGCCAGAAGAATCTTCCACCCCCATCCAAAGCACTTTGCTCACTACAATTACAAAAATAAAGGTAAGATCAAATATTTTGTCTGAAAAGAAATTCACTATATATATCTAAAAAAATAAAGTTAAAAATTCATAATACTGGAAATACTTTATGACAGTCTGAGGGGCACAAACTTCCCGGTAAGGAGAAGACCATGGGTTGCCCTATTTTAAGCCAATTCAGCCTAGAGTCATTACCAGCATCTAGAAGCCACGGCTCATGAAACAAGCGGGGCAGAAAGGGCCTTATTCAGGGATCACACCAACCTACCCCAATGACATCTGATATGATTTCATTTCTTTGGCTGCCAATACAAAAGACACTTACCAGCCTGTGCCGATATAAAGCAAGTGATATATGTCAAAGTTAATTAATATCTTCAGATTTTGATGGAAGTATTTTAATCATGATTATAACAGGTTACTGTTATTTAAGTTATGCCACTGAATAGGCAATAATTACATTCGCCCTCATTCCAACATGCTTTTAGCACTGTACTTTCCAAAAACAGTTCAGGAAAGGAAATCTTAGGCAACAAAAGCATCTGTTGTGCTTAAACGATCTGACTGAAAAAGGGCAGTGCCATTAGCAAAATGAGTCCCAAAGACTTTATCAAAGATAGGTAGAAATAAAGTTGAACTACTTTCCCCCCCCTAAATACTTATATATTATTTATATTCATTTAGAAAGCATTCCTAAACTTTAATCTTTAGAAATAATGATCTATGCAATCTTCAAGAAGAAACAGGAATGCAAGGATCTTAGCTTTCCATTTAATAAAGAAAAAATTCATTGAAAGAACAGCAGTTCCTTGTCCTATGTCAGGATTTCCTGAATAGAAAGTAGAATTAAAGTGAGAAAGCAACAAGAACCCTGTTCACTACATGATAAAAAGCTTGAAGAAAACAATTTTATCCCAAAGCCTGCAGGAAACAACCACATGTCAGGGTGCATGGAAAAACCTTCCAGACACAACTGCTGTATCATATCAATTTTATTGATAAGGATAGTGAGGTGGAATGTTGGAATAAAGATGAAAATGTGGAACAACTTCAGTAATTTGTACTGGATATCACTCTTAACTCTTAAAGCAGCAACCACAATTTTCATTCACTTAGCATTCATTATACATAAATGCTTCTATGTATGGTACATTTAAGCTGTAATATAAAAATTGAATTCAAACTGAAATTAGCTTTCTAATATGGAATAAATTACAGTCAATGAATAGGTGCATAAAATTACCAAACAGTCTCACTTTGCTAGTAGTTTAAAGAAGTATTCTCTTTCTCTTGAAAGAGAAAGTGGTCACCAACACTCACAAACCTTAAAATCCAGGCTAATATCCAGGGAAATAAAGACCTCTGCTCTTTGTCATTCTTCATTAGTACTGGTAACATCATCATGTTTGAAATAAAGTGGTTTGTAATGAAATTACTCAGCAGGAACAATGATTTCACAACTCAAAAACCAGGCTTAGGGAAGTCTGCAATGTAGTACTTACAATAAAAAATACAATGTTTAGAAAATGGAATTCTAAAAATTATATTACAGTAAACCAAGTCCAGTAAAAGATCCTTACTGTTTGAACTTTCCCTATTTTAAAAGTATTTTTCATTGTTTAACATTTTCTTTTAGATGAGCCATGAGAGCCCACCAAAAGCTACCCTATTTACCTGCAGGATAATTTAAAAAATTCAGTAAATTGTCATCCATGTGTTCAGTTAGCAAATGTTAGCAAATCCACAAAAACACAACCCTGCCTTCTTTTGAAGGCTGAGAAAAATACACAAACTGGTGCATGTACTCTGAATTTTCAAAGCTGTAAGCATTGGCTCAGTTGAACACAAACTAAAAGGAATAACTAGAGAATCTTGGATGCTAAGAGCAGAACAGCTACCCTTGCACTGTGTCCTGGTGGGCCAAAAGACCCTGCTGCTCAGGAAGCTGCTGAACGAACAAAGACAGATCCCGACAACTCAGTGCTGTGCCGAGGATATGCACCGAGCTGAGAAAGCGCAGGGGACACAGCTCTAAATGTAGCCCATCTGAAGAGATTCAGCATCATCTACTTCAGAGTCAACTGTCAACTTTTAGAATCTGCCAAAATCCGATCAACTAGTAGAAGTCCCATCAATACCACTGACTTGCAAAAAGGAAAATAGTGAGAGAGAACAACAACAAAATCTTAAGGGAAATATGGCTACATTTTACAACTGACTGTCAATACCTCGACATTTAACAGAGACCTTTCAAAGTCTTACTGAATATCACCCTGATCCTTATTATATTTTTGTCATTCGAATACCAGCCACCATATTTAGCCCTTGAAAATATAAGCCTATCTGTCACCAAATCAATATTGATGATAACTTTTGAAAATGAGATTTTGACTTGTCATGTTTTAATTAGGTTTCCTTTTCGAACAATCACTATCTTTCCGTGTATTAGAGAAAATGAAGAGGCAGCCATAATCAGCAGAAGTGACAGGAAAATTAAAAAAGTGCTGTAACCAATTTCAACTTCTAGAGTGATGGCATAAGCCTAGGAGCAAAATACACACTGCCTCACTGCAGGACATTTCTTCTCATTAAAGAGGTAAGTGGGTCTGTGTATGCAGCAAAGACTATTAAAGATAAGCAGATTAAACACTACTCTTGCAGCATGGTAGCAGCATTTTGCATGACTAGAGGTTGGAGGACTGGGTTTTTCCTTTAAGATCTGGGGTTTCTAGCACTAAGCAAGTACAGAACAAGGTGGTGTGAACACCAGTGAAGCACCTGAGTGGCAAATGGCCAGGAGGGAGACAAAAGCCATGCTCTGCACATCTCCACACCTAGCAGCAAAGAAGGCTTTTCTCTTGGGGAGAAAGGAAAGAGCAAATGTCAAAAATACACTTTCAAGGCAATGGAACATTATATACACACACAGAGAAACAGAGAAATATATAGAAAGAGGTATATATCTTTTTCATATATTCAGGAAGAAGTCCTTTGTCCAACATCTATTTGTGCACAGACACATACACATTGATCAATTCTTTGGTGCAGTTGCCTGTGTACAAAATCTTTCTTCCCAAAGCAGTAGAATTAATTACTGGCTTTTTTTATTACTATTTTCAGCTTGCATGAAAAGATAAAAGTTTAGTTCAGCTATACAAGCATTCACAAAGACCTTACTGACCAACTGAAAGCACTTATTTAAGCCCAAGTATAGCAAATTATCAGACCAATTTAACAATACCCCGAGGACAGCAGCTAAATAGTATCTTTTCTGCCTGAGCAAACCATTTAACCTTTTATCCTTGTTGGTATTTCAAGGACTTTTTATTCTGACAAGCTTTTGCATTTTTCCCTTTGGAAGATTTTCTGATGACTTCCGAGTGCCTGGCAGAAGCCTACGTTCCGCAAACTCCCCTTCATTTCCTACTTGAGTGCACAGTGGACCACAAACAGCAATCCTGGAAAAAACAGCCTGGTATGTGCGACCACACATGCAAGCAGCTAGGCACCAAAATGATCATGTTTCATAGCACCCTGAGCACAAATCCTCAAATCTACAGTGAGATGCAGTGCACAGATACGTGTCACAAAGATACACTTCCCTAAGCAATAACAGATGGCCTCCAACAGGAGATCAACTCACACATTGCAAAACTTGAGAACTCATTTCTGCAGAATGATTTTCGTTAAAACGAGTGGCTTATGAGCAGTCTCGTAAGCGAATGCCAGTGCATGAACCTGCAAGCAATATTCCCCCATCCCTTCTCTACTCGCCAAGTCCCTTCACAAACTGCACCTGAGCAAAATCCAGGACACAGTGGCCACCTAGCCAGGAGACACACAACTACTGCGTCAAGCTACACGTAGCAGCTGTGTTAATCTGGCCCTACCTGATGTCCTGTCACTAATTTAGATCTCTCCTCTTGTGTCAGCTGCTCCTTTTACATAAGTTGTAGAATTTGCACTGCTTTTAGGACACCCTATCTCATCCAAATTTTGATTAATTTAGTATGTTGGAAAGCTATTGGGAGGAGAAATTACTCTGATCAGAGAAATCTTGTTTCCTTCTAAAATTAGAATGACATTTATAAACTAGGGCTTGTTTTTAAGAAATGCAGTATAGAATTTTTGCATCCTACAATGAGCCTGTAATTTCATTAAATGCACAAATTATTATCATCTTCTATTATCATCTCTTCTTCAGATGTAAATACGCCTGGTGGCTGCTTACAGCATCTCTATTGGAAGCCCCTCGTCAGACATCTGTTCTGAGGATTCAGTTAAGTTCTTGGTAAGCAGTATAAAATTAGTCTTGTTAAAGCAAGATCCTAAATTAAAAAGCCAATGTAATTATTTGTTTCATGAGAAAGTTGTCTGTTTGGGTTTTTTTAAACAAAGTTCTCTTTTCCAGTTTTCTTGGAGTCTTGAGTTCTTCAGTAAGTAGACAAGTAAGACAAATAACTACAGAAAAACACCCTAAATTGTTCCAAATTTCAAATATGAAGTTTGACATCCAAATTTACTAATGTTATCTTCAAGGCAACTTTCAAAATTCAGGTATCCTCATTTTTCTAGCAACAATTTCAATAGAATTGTATTTTTTTAAGAACACTTAAGCTTGAGCTTTCAAAACAGGTCTGTCGACTTTGCTTTGATATATTTGTAACATTGGGGTTATTCTGCTGTCTTGAGAACAAAGCAAAGCCACTATCCCGTGCATACATGAGAAGTGCACTGGTAATTACAAGATGCAAAAATATGCATGAGGGCTTGGAGTAAGAGAAACATGCAGCTTGTACTGTTTATCAGTCAGTGATTTTAGAAGAATTCTGTTTAGAGCAAATCTCTCAAATATTATGAAGTTAGATACTCAGAACTTCAGTAATCCCTTAAGAATAAATTTTATAGACATGCAGTTGCCAATCAAATTATTTTCAATTCTATCACAATTTGCAGTACAATTCCTTAAGCAGTCTAAAAAAACAGGCCACATGTTCACAGATAATCACATCCTACCACCAATAACTGGCTACTTTATTTTTTCTAAGTTAAGTTACTATTTAAGAATATCAAGCTTCTTTAGGTTTTCCATGTTTTCCACTAGGCATCAATCCTGCATAATTTCCAACTGTTTTTTTTTCCCTCCTTGTTTATTTAAACACATAACATGGTAGCCAGAAGGATCTTAACCTGCAGTAAGAGGCTGAAACTTGTCTCCTTCATAACCTGAAATTTTCTTTGGGTTCAGCAGCCATTCCATTCTCTCCTGCCACCCGCAAGTGCAGAGAAAACAATGTATTCCAGGCCAAACCCCAAATCAATATGAAAATTTTATGTATCAGATGAAAGCACAATTTGAATGTGAGATTCTGAAATGAGGACTGGGGATGTGGAGGAGGTTCAAAGTGGGATGTAGAATAGCTCAAAATTATCAGATGATTTGCACAGCTCTGTACAAAACTAGAAAACACATAACTCCGGAAAAATGGACCATAGGAACTAAAAGAGTAAAAATGAGAATAATCTAGCTAAAAAAAAAAAAAAAAAAGGCCAGAGGCAAGTTTCTTGTAAATGCTGTAAACTAAAGCCAGAATTCTTCAGGGATCTAGGTGCCACTTCTTCCCATGGAACATACACTGCAGCAAGCAGTTCAAGAGACTGAAAAAAATCTGGAGACCTTCAAATGTCTACATATACAAGCATTTTTCCACAGTAAATTTAAGCCCTTTAATTTTCAGTTAATATGTATTTCTCAAGATTAAAAAAAGGCAATTTTAGGAAAAAAAAAAAAAACAGAAAGAACTTTGGGTCCCACTTAACAGTTGTCTTCATGTAAGCTTTTCTTTCTTTATAAACACAATTTCTATTTTTGAATTTTTATGAAATTACTATAAAAAGCATATTTTTTTTTACTAACTGCACACTTAATGACATCTTTGCCACAAATTTGATGACAAGGTCATGAGCTCTGAAACCAGCAAAAATATTCCTGATATTTATAAAAGACATTCTTAAGAAAACAGCATCAGATTGCATTAATTTTCTGGAAACTTAAATTATGTCTGAAGATGTCCCAGAAAGGAGTAAATGGCACAGAAAGTTGAGCAGACAGGAAGCCTGCTCCTGGCAAATGCACTGATGCTTTTAGGGTAGAAGGAGTTTGTGTAACCACTGATAACTTTTCCCAGTCAGTGTGTACAACCACAAAAGCAAAACAAATAGTGTTCAGGCTTCTGAGAGTAAAATAAACAAACTCAAAAGGAACAAGTCCAATCAAATATGCTTGCGATGATGTTCGCCACATCCTATCCTTTCTTTCCTGTGAGAAAATATAAGGTTTATCTTTAGAATGAACAACAACATTCTACCATTTTTAATACATATACACACACACATTTTAGGCAATTTGCAGTGTAATAAGAAACACTAGCCAAGATAAACATGGTAAAGTACTGGGTTGAGGTTTGTGCTTCACATGTGTGCTGAAACAAGTACAAAAAGAGTCCAAAGTAAATTAATGATTTGAATGTAGCTTGGTTTTCATCAGAAAATGAAAGGCAGCTGCCTTTTCATAGGAAAGTGTACTAAACTCAGAGGACTTTAGTGATGATCAAATCACATCTGTCCAACCACATCTGAGAGCTGCTCCACTCATCACAAACATGTCAAATAAGCTCCATGACAAATACTTGAAATTTGGCAAATCATTCTCCATGCCTTTCCTCACTTGCACTTATTGGAAAGGGATTTTACGATAGGAACTCTGCTTTCCGGCATGTGTGACAAGAGCAGGAGCGTAAGTGCAGCACCTATTGTAATGCAAATAATGGCAAATTTCTAATACTAGATTGTGTTCAAAATACAGACTCCCCTTCACAGGGACTCCCTGGGTACTACTGCTTTTCACCTGGCCAGCAGAAATACCAGCGCAAGTGATCCATATGTACCAGACAAACATGAACAAACATAAGCTCATAACTTTGTACACTACACAAGCCATCACACAGACCTCTGCCTAATGTAGCGGTAGTAGTTCTGTCACCTGTGGTATCAGATGTCCCTGAGCAGTAACTTATATCAACAGCTCAGGTTCATTAGGTAAAATGAAAAATTACAAATTAACAGAGTTTTCCATTATTAGAAGCACTTTCTCAGTCTTTTGTCAATACTATCGCATAGCAACATGTTTATATACACAGAAAATCCAAGTTACTCCTCCTGGAGCTTCATATTTCACTATTACTAATTTGTGCTTAGTCCTTGCTGTTTGAACAGGCTGAACAAATGAGGAAAGTGATTACACAGACAGGCCATGCACAAGCAAAATATTGACTTAGCCTGTAGGAAGTATTAATGTTTCTTTACATTATCTGCTCACACTATTACATGGTTATTTGCTACAGGATTCCCAGCAGGAGACGGCAGCCAGGAAAAGGAAAAAATACACAGGAGTGATGGCAAGTACATTTCCAGCAATGGAGGGAACGAGAAGCATGAGAAAAAAAAAACATGAATGGGTTTGTTAGAGAACTGGGCAGAGCAAAAAGGAAAGACTTTGGAAAGAGCAGGTTGCCTGAGCAAGATGAGCACAAGGAGGTCATGCAACCCAGGTGAGTGCCCACACCACCAAGGAAGAGATCAGCAATATTTTCAAAACAACCAGAGAAAGCAAAGTGAAAAAAAAAAATCAGAGGGATTAGAGGAGGAGTTTAATCCAGTAATGGGCTGCTTAAATGTTGCTGTTGATTCGTGAGACAGAGAAGTGGGGAACTCAAAATGAAGGTGCATTATGTGAAAGGACTGTACCTGGATTACAGCACGGTTGTCTCAGTAGTGACAGAAAAAAAGAGGAAAACAACAACAAAAAGATCAGTTTGCCTTTGGTGGCCAGCAAGAACAAGGCAGAAGAGAGAGAGATAGGTTTGTCACCTTTATGCGGACAAGTCAGTTACAGGAAGCAGAGGGGGAATAAAAAGAGGCAGAAGAGAAGGAAGACTGAAACATCATCAAAAAGTAAAAAGGATTCCATTGTCTAACATGCCAAAAAAATGCTGAAGAAATGAAAAGTTAGAATACATACAAATCTGCAGAGCTCAAATAACAAACAAACAAACAACAAACAAAAAAACACAGGTTGTCACGATAAAATGGAAACAGTGAAAAATCTGAGATATATTTCCCTTGTTCATCTCAGTCTTCAGTTATCAAATCATCTATGTTACATGGAATGGTACATGGCAGGTTAAGGAAAGCTTTTTTCTGCAACCAACTAAACACCAAGAAAACAAACAAACAAACAAGGACAGTGAGCGTGGTTAAGCACAAGAACAGGTGCCCAGAAAGGCTGCCCAATCTCCATCTGTGAGGATACTCAACACTGGCTTGGACAAGGTCTTGAGGAATCTGATCTAACTGGGGCTAGTGCTGCTTGGAGAGCAGGGACTGTATTAGATCATGGTCAACCTTTAGCCTCTGCTGCTCATTTTAAAAGCCATCAACATGCAGTTGGAAGGGGAAAGTCATTCGCTTTCACCAATGGCTTCCCAACACCAAACTAACCCCCCGAAGTAGTAAACTCACTGCATAAGCAGTGTTGACATCAGCTAGCAGCATTTTTTTCTAGATTTGGTAAACTTGGTTATCAACAAAATGGTCATTTTCTAAACTGTAATTTCTTCTGCTAAAAAAAAAAAAAAAAACCCAAAATGCAGAAGTAAATCCTGTATTAAGTTACTTTTGAACTGGTAAACTTGCTTTACCTCTTGAAGCAAAGGTCCATGTCCATTTAGTATATTTTCATAGGTTTCCAAGTATGCAGATATTAAACACACCTACATGTGTATTCACACATATCTACCCAAGGAAGCACCCATACAGATACACCACCATGTACCAATACCAAATAGAGTTCCCTAAAATCATCAGGATTCCACCATACTATACAAGTTAAAATTGGTGAAATGCGGTCTCACTCCTAGCATCTCTTCTGCTACAGCTATAGACATTTGGGCTTCTCTAACTTCCACTCCTCTTTCCCTCTTTCTCCAAAGCATCTATGCGAAGCTTGCAGAGGAAGAGCCCTGGCTTTTCAGTTGTCACACTGCCAGATTCCGCAACAGAAGTTACAGAGGAGGAAGGATACGTTACGTAATTTTGAGGATGCCTCATCAGGGAAATCAATTCTCTCCCCCAAAAAATCTCCCCCAGGTTATTTTAAAAATCTACAGATGTAGATTTTAAAAATCTACAGTCTCTCCTTAAACGACCTGATGAAAATATCTGGGTTTTTTTTGAATTATCAATTGCTTTTAGAAGCTTCTCTGAGGCTCCTATGGTTATTTTGGGGACTAAGTAACCCAAACATTGATGAAGGATGAAACCCTTTGCATCACACCTATCTCTCATTATTACTAGTAGTAGTAGTAGTACAAAGATCATTATTTTGTCAATAAGGTGCTAGAATGCCAAACCTGTCTAGCACAAACTTGTGTTGAATTAAACATTTATCCTCTTCTCCTCTACTCTGAGAAGGCATTAATCTCACCCTTATTTGAAAGGTTAACAACAGAAAAAAAGCTAAACATCACTAGAAACACGTTTAGCATGGATAATGCAAAGTAGTCAAGAGGAGCTGAACTTTTAACACGATGGCAATCTCATCTTGGGAGTACTTGCCATGTCCACCTCCATCTGAACAAGAGCAAAGAGTACATAATTACACACAACCAGTCTTAAAGAACTATTTTGGTTGTTCAGGCATCAAGAAAGGCTGAGGCCATTGTGTAGTTTTCATAGGGAAACTAGAAAAAGGAGAAGCAGCATGAATGCAAATTTTTGGTGAATCTCACAAAATTCAGGGGCCACTTCTAGGCTTACTGCTGTTGACAACACCCATCCATCTAGGACACTCTGGAGGTGTCAGTTAACTCCTCAGCTACCCTGAGTGGACCTGATGATAACAGAATCTACACAAAAGTGCTGTTTGCTAAAAGTCTTTTTAAAATACAGGTAAAAATGTATATAATACATACATAATATATATATTGTATTATGTAGTAAACAAAATCAGAAGAATATCATACACAATACTCTTTCTGCATTATATTTTGAATAAATAACATTCTATTCTACTTCAAGTAACAGCATGATCCATACAGTTTTTTAAATTACATGTAAAAATCCTTGCTGATAGTTTTCTGAAAACATTTGACAAACTCCTTTTCTACTGAGTTGTAATGATTTATTTCCACATGCCTGAAAAAAATGAGATTTCTTCAGTTAAATCCTTACTGCAGTTGCCACTATTCTACAACTAGATTTATATCTGCATTATCAAAACACTTTCATATGTAAATACTGCATAGCTTTCTTGTGATATCATGTAATGACATACAAAAGCAAAAGTAGAAGCATATTAGAAAAAGTATTTCATGAGTGGAATTGAATTTATGAGATATTTTACTATATTTTTTCCTATTAAAACCATCCCACACCATTACAGGTGCAATGGATATAACACTACTGCAAAATTCTAGACTCAGATAAGCTCTAAATAATCAGCATAAAAGATATGAATTTTTTAATCTGCTATTAGAAATATGTCTTTTTTTGGTTATAAGATTTCAAGTAGTTAACTACATGAAAAATAAATATTAGTTTGACCTAAAACTATCTTTTTATTTATTCCTATATACATCAGTCAAACAGCCATTAAATACAAGTAATCTTGTGCTAGGCAAATATCAACTAGCATATCACTCCATCACACATTAGATGGAGCACTGTGTCAAACAACCTAAGAATTTCAGATATATTAATAAGATGACACAAAGAAAATCAAAGCATACATGTACAAAAAAAAAAAAAAACAGACAAAACATGTTCTGCTGATGCAATAAAACTCTATCTTCAAGGGCCAGGAAGGTATGAGTGTTGGTAAGTTAACATGGTAAATTTATTTTCAAAGGAAGTTAAATTAACCATACTTGTCCTCTTCTTTTTTGTTTTACAGGAAAGCTTCATGGTCTATAAAGAAATAGATATGGTAACAAACAATGTAACTGACTATGTCACACTACAGTGCAGAAAAAGGAATAAAACGCCTTGAAGAAAAAGGTCTATTCCACTCCCTGTTTACGGAAGACTTCAGAGCTTCCTCAGTTCCAGTTGTTTTACCTACCAAAAATTAGTTCAGTCCTTGTATGCCATTAGCACTGATTAGCATATTTGTCATAATATTGCAATTTAATAAGACTTCAAAACAAGCGCTACAAAATAAAACTTCACTTGTATGTTAAATGAAGTTCATAAGAAAACAGAAATATTTGTTTCAGCTATAATGACAGTTGTAGAATTCAATTCTACAGTGCAAATAATGTTTATATTTTATTATACATTTGAATTACTGTGTATTTGAAGTCATAACTAAGTATAGCTCTAAAAGAAATGAAAGTATTCACTCTGCTTTGACATTTGTTTTCTAAACAGGGCTCAGATAAAATGGCTACTGTAAGGCAATTCAGAAAATCCACTTCCCTGATTTTACAAATATTTGTAAAAGTTAACTTTCAAAACAAAGTATGCCAGCTCCTTTAGACTTCTGTTCTTTCCATCAGAATATTTTTAAAGACATTCACAAGACCACTGCATTTACACTGAGAAATTTACAAACCATATTCTATTAATATGCAAAGAAACCTCACTTCTAATTCATAAAATACATACTAGGTTAAAACAGAAAACTCCAATCTACTGTCATATACTCAGTCAACTTGATCTACTTCAAAAGGTTGTCATCATTTCTATGAGCACTGTTAACAGTGACCAGCAGAAAAAAGAATGAAGTTGCACTTACCTGCAACCCTCTTCTTCGAAGAATACTTGAATCATCCATTTCTGTGACTGCTGTTCCTAAATTCCTGCTAAAGCTCACTGGCTTCTGGCTAGCTTTGCTCCCTAACTAGCAAATAAGTCCATTATTTTCAAACTTTGCTCCCTTCCCCCTGCTCTCTAAAAATAGGACATGGTTTTTCATTTGCCTGTCATGAAGAACTGCAGCCAGGGTCTCCGACTATTCCTATATAGCTCTGTCTGCCTCTTTTGTGGCAGACTTAGCAAGTCACATTTAGGAAAGCTAAACAGATTTTTTGCAGTCTTTTCGAGGTTGGATGTCTCTTTTCCCTCATATACACTACAGTCTACAAATACATATTAATCCAAGATGCAATGCAAGAGCAAAGAGCAGATTTTAACTCAATTTTTCTCCCTTCCATGTTTTGTTTTATTTCAGTTTGCTTGAGCTGTTATGAGGGATCAGTAAATTATAACAGCTGCCTTCATTTACTGAGTATAATAAGCTCGCAAAATCCAGGTCACATTTCCTTAAAAAAAAAAAAGCACAGTCTCACAGTCACACTTAACTAAAAATCAATTCCCCAGACACCCAGGGTACAACACTATTTAAAAAAAAATCTAATTGTGACCATAAGAACTAGAAATTTCAGTTTGCTAAATTCTGAGAGATTCCTTTACTCTTTCTCAAGACAAAGCAAGTGTCAGATACTTCCGATATTGTAGCCCAGTCTTTTGTTTCTGCTGCCTCTGAGCTATGCCGGGCTCCTCACTTGCAGCAGACCCAGCACATTCTTGACTTCACTGCTGCGATGCTGCGAGTCTTATGCGCTGAAGCCTCTGGAACACATGTTGCAAGTTCTGAACATACAAGAATTCATTCATTTATTCATCACCGACAGAGCTGTCATGTGAAGCCCTTCCCTCTTCGTCATCCATGGCAAAAAAAAAGAACAGAGGAAAAAAAAAAATGGAAGGAAGAAACAGCACAGTTCAGCGGAGGCTTTTTCAGTCAGTCCTGCAGTTTCTTTTTTCCAGCTACCTTCACAACACAGGTAACTCCATCAAGGTCAAAAGGGGCTTTGCCCCTTTACATGCAGTATCCCCATCACATTGTAAAATGCCATCAGTCACTTTGTGTTGAAAAATAAACAACGATAATGCTGCTAGCTATTCCAAACATCATTTTGATAAAAACAATAATCTAGATACATTCATCTGAGTATTATTCAGATTACTGAGCTTCTCAAGAAATCTTTGTCCTACATATGTCCTTTCTACATTTGTAAAGGAAAAATGAAATACTGTGAGTATAATCCACAAAATAATCGTTCAATTTTTCAGTAAAAAGCTAAAGTAACAGATTTTGCCTCCCGATAAAGGCTTAGGAAGAGCCTATTTACAACTTCTGAATGTAAATACTGCATTTAAAATGGACTTAACTTCAGTCTCTGAAAGATTTCACTGGACACGGAAGCGAAATCGCCAGACTTCACCGGGGCCGTGTCTCTGCAGGCTTCCCGGCAGACAGGCATCCTGCAGGGTGCGAGTGCGGAGCCGGCTGCCGCGCCAGCTCCCAGGAGCACTCCACTCCCACAGTTAGGACAGCTGCAGCCCCAGAAAGTCGCAATAAAGCCCACAGGTTGACAGTGCTTAAAGGAACAGATATTCACACCTACGGTCCTTCGCGCTAAGTAACCCCATCACATGAGCTAACCGCATCACTGTAAAGCCAGCTGAAGGCAGACACAACTCTGTCCCATTCACCGGGCTGCGGCTGATCCTCTGCAGAGCCACCATGGTCTTTTACCGCGAGCAGCTAGTAAATCCCCATCTTGCCGATGCCTCCTTCCATCTGCCGTTTTAGCCCAGCGCTGGCTGCAGCGTCTTTGTGAGCCCCGCAGCGGGGCAGGCGGCCGCGCGGGGCTGCGCAGGCAGCTCATTTGCATGGTCTGTACTGTACCGGCGCCCGCAAAAACACCTCCGCCAGCGCCGCCGCGTTAAAGGCGCAGCAGCTTGCCCTGCCCGGGCGAGGGGCAAGCACGGAGCCACGGGCACCACTCGGCGGGAGAACCTAAACGGCCCCAGGAGGAACCGCAAGGTAAAAATATACATACAGGCCCTTTTAAAACCAGCTTGAAATACGAGATCATCTCCTTTTGTCACCGTGATACGATGGATTTCACTATTACTTCCTGCATTTTGACATCAAATAGATGCCTCAAGAGGAGTGCTCCAAAGACTTGAGCTGCGCTTACCAGAAGTTAGTGTCAAACAAGCTCTATTTCTGCTAAAAGATTTACTGAAATAAAATATTTCAGCATGCATAGTGAAGTATTTTACATTAGATTTACAGTTTATGTTTAGTCTATAATAAATTTTAGAAATATATATATTAGGTCATACTCTAACTGGATCATTGGTCTTCTAAGTGCATCAGCATTAAACAACATGTCAGGCAGGGGTAATCGATGAATACTAACAGCTACGCAACACCTTTTGCACGCGATTTTCCTCCTAAATCAACCATTAAATGGAAGGTTTAAATTTGTTAATACAAAGAGTATATCGTCACGCTTATTTATAGGATGTAACTGAAGGCATTCTCATTAGCACAAATGCATTTAAACCTTCCTGGATTATTTACCTTGGTATTCAGATGTTGCCAATTCTGAAAATGTCTTCACAAGTGACTTACAATTGATTGAGGCTGGCATAAGTCTCAAAATACCACGAGAATCATCTGTTCTCTTCCAAATTTCAAGCTTTCTTGGAGAAAATGTTCTCAAATTGGCTGCCGGCCACATTTATCCAGTTTCTGGTATAGAGAAGCCAACCAAAGCTGCGGCAAAAAGCAGGCAGTTTTTCTCTAGATTCTTCTTCCCTCTCTCACAGAGGCTAATAATCCGTATCTACATGACAGATCAAAAGCCACCAGGAAAGAGCACCCAAGTGCAGTGACCACCTTCTCTTCCCTCCTACTTTGCTATGAACATTTATCTGTTCTCCCTTTTGCTTCCTTCAATAAAATCTGCACTGGAAAAACAATGACGAAAAGGTGGGAAAGAAAACCCAGTACCAAACTCAATAAAATGAAGGACAACAAGCTTAAAAGCAACTATCATACATTTAAAAGTTTCCTTACCAAATGTCACCTTTCAAAACACACCTGTCATTCCATCAAGAGACTACTCTATCCTGCGACATTCATTTTAGCCTGTTAAGAAATCTGCACGTTAAGTCCACCATCAAAGATGAGAATATATTTGTATAAAATATTACAGTAAGAGATGTATTACCAAAATATATTTAAGAAATTGAGTCTCATATATCCCTCAACATTTTTCAGACAATATTTATAATGGATCTAATGAAATGTCTACAGTAGAAATGTTAGCTCTTACCTTCACTTAAAAAAAACAGAGAGGGGAATAAAAACAAGGAGTTCAAAGTTTGTTCACCAACAACTTTAGTAAGCTCCTAACTATGGTCTTTGCTCCTCCAACAAACAAACAGAAATCTAGAGAACATTTTATTTTTCTCTGCAGCAAGGAAAGAATAGGAAAAAAGGTAGTTTGATACTGGGATCATTTAGACATAATCTAATCAATTCCACACCAGAGCCTCCTTTCCCTCCTACTAGATTTCTAGATTGGGGCACAGCTAGAAAAATAACAAAGAAGTCTGTAAGAAAACTTACACTGTGAGACAGTACATGAAACAGATTTACACTTCTATTCCCTTGTGCATCTTCAGGAAGGAAAGGGGGAGCTGTGCCAAAGGCTTAACTCTTACCATTCTAGTTCTTTTTCAACTAATTCTGAGAGGATAAAAAAAAAGGCTTAAAAGATACACATTCAATGACTTTCTTTCAACGCCAAAAAAGGCCATCACGTGACTTTTCATGATTATTTTCTCCAATGATCTCCTGTATAGAGGACCAAACCATATTTAGCTACAGCGTATCTAAAAAAGATACTCATTCTCAATTTGAAGAGAAATTCCTAATTTTCAAGAAATAGAAAGAGCCATTAATTTGTAGTAAGTATCTTCCCGCAGCTGTTAGTCTGATGAGTAGGGAAGGTTGCTTATCAACTCTGCCAATAAAAGGAAGAATGAGATGAGGCTAGCAGTGATTTCCAAACAAACTAAAGGAGGTGCTACTTTGTGCAATAGCCATATTGCAGTACTTCTTGTGGTAAAGGGATAAAAAAGTTCTCACACAGGTATGGCTGAAAGCCCTTGGGAAAATACTTTTCCCTAGACACCTGCTATCAGCTCCTTTCAGAGATAAGTTAATGGGCTAATCCGGCAAATTATTCTATGTTCTTAGGTGGGACATAAGTGCAAACGTGATGCTGGCTGAAAATAATAGTATCTTGCATCCTAAAAGACATCAAATCCATACAGGAACTAGCAGCAACAGTGAAATCATAAACGGAAAAAAAGGTCCTAAACAGTATGATAGCTACGATAGTTCATGTAAGCCTTGCAAAAATAGAAAAAAAAAAAACAGTTATAAATGAATGAGACTAGTTAGGTTGTATTGCCTTCAGTATCTGGCATTGGTGAAACCTTTATGGGAAATCGTGCCCGACATCTACATTTCAAGATGAGCATTGATAAAATGGAAAGGACCAAAATAAACCTATTTAGGTTAGAAAAAAAAGCAGGTCAGAATTAAGGACTTCAGGAAGGTATAACAAAACTTTCGAGGGTAATAAGGGGACCTGGAGATCTACTCCACAAATGCTAGGGAACAACTAGCTCCAGCTGCCAGGGCAAAAAGTAGTCCTTCCTACTCACCACCTACTTGTGCACAAAAGGCACATCAGTTCTAAGACGGCTGTAATTGAATTTTAGTCACTTCATACGTTACATGCATGCAAGTAGACTCTAAAAGCATGTCATTTGGGTTACTAAAAAAAAAAAAAAAAAAAAAAAAAAAAAAACCTTTTCATCCACATGGCTTCAGACGTACTCCTCCTGCTTCCATGGCCTGCGACCAAAATCCATTACTTCTCTCTCTCCTGTGGAGGACGAATCTGACATGGTAGAATGATTCCAACAACTGTGTCTGAAGCTGACTGGAGTAAACTGCAGTAGCATTAAAGCAACAATTCTTTCAGTTTTCCTATTGCCTAGACAGTTTTGAATAAAAGATAACCAAACACATACCAATTTAACAGTCAGGAAAGCAGTAATCACAGGAAGAGTTTATGAGGTAGCACAAATGTTCCTATATGCATTACATCTTAAAAAAAAAAAAAAGAAATAAAACATAATAACCAGAGGTATTCATTCTGTCATGACTTACTAGTCCTCTCAGGTTTTGTCACTGCATCCTCCCATCTTTTGTGATCTTCCCTTGTGTATCCGTACAGAAATCTACCCCACCATAAAACCCAAACCAGTAAAGACTATTTTAGCAATCAAATCGCTACACTGTAGATCAAACGACTGTAGGCTGCCTAGTACAATTTAAGTGAATTCAATAGCTGCATACGTTAAACTCATTGCAATAGCGGTCTAAGTTCATCTATACTGAGTTTGTAAGGGGTGTTAAGCCTCCAAATTGGGTATTTAATACAGGAACACCAGAAACCCTCTCCATATAGCTGGGATCCTGCTACGGGAGACCAGGTGTGTAGAAAGTCAACACCACTCAATAGTGTGGTCCAGTACTACAGATCCGTTCATGCTTTGCCACACAAAATGAGTACAGCACCAGAAACTGTGCTGAACCAAGGAGACCTGGTCATTTTTATTGTGTACTAATTTTATCACAAACTTGTGAAATTAAGGATTCCCAAATCTAGCATACTGAGAGACAAAATTAACATTTTTCCATGTTTTCTTAGTCTGTGAAGGCAAAAATAAAAGCAACAGAACATCAAGATGCTGTAAACCTTAAAGGTGCAACATATCCTTACATAACACTATCAGGTAGTGTGAAAAAAATAACTTTTGAACACTTTCAAAAAGATTATCAGCTGACAATTTCAATAGACTTTTATTTTTAAGTCTTCAGCAACATTTGTCTGTGCAAGCAAAATGAGCCAAATGTTTCACTGTCAATCTAAAACTTAAGTGTTTGGGGGCATTTTATTTATTTATTTTGAGCAAACTATGTTTATCCAGAGATTTTAAAATGCGTCCCTTTGAGATAAACTGACAGACTACTGAAACAGGGAAGGTTGATGAGGTAACTTGCTTTAAAAAGCTTGGCAGTCAACCCAAGGAAACTCGCCTGACAGCTTGTCTGAATTTCTTCTGGATTTCCTGCCTATTTACAAGATTCAATTTGAGAAACTCGACCCTGGCAGCACGGCGGTGCATTGCCAATGAACCATAACGGTGGCTAATTCTGAGCCGCAGCAACCCTGGTGTACGAGGGAAAAGTAACGCTGAGAAAGTGTCCGGAATCCTCCGGGCTTACACAATAAACAAGCTTTCACAGGGAATTGCCTGTTTCTAGTCTTAGATTTACACTTCTGGGCAAAGGCCCCCATCCCCCATGCTCAGGGCCTGCTGAAAGGGGAAACACCCCCTAATCAGCCATACAAATGTAAATCTGCTGTCAGCAGGGCTGGAGGAAAGAGTTCATTCATCGGTAGCCCAACTGTTTTCATGCTGCACCACACTCAGAAGAGATACCAGCTTCCACACAGAAATAAGTTCCTTGACTTGAAACCCCTGAGAAAGCTACCATCTTTGGGAAGGAATCTTCAATTAAACTTTAATATTTACCTAGGATGTTGAACTTCCCTATGCAAACACTCTTGTTCTGAAGTCAGACTGGCATTGGAACTGAGTGGAAATTAGCTTCTTGGATGCTACATTTCAAATACAATACCACTTTCAAAAGAAGCTTCTTTTCTGATAGGCAGAGGGGAGTCTCTTTTTAAAAATAATTCTAGAATACGCAAAATTAAGCAAAAAAAAGGTATAATTTCTATTTAGTAAATGGTTAGATGATCATCATCAAAACCACCATTCTATTATTTGACTATATGCCAACAATCACACTTTATATTGGGAATTAAACATCAGCAATGAGTATCCCTAAACAGAATGGCCAAAAAAAAAAAAAAAAAAGGCAGCTCAAGGACCTGGTATCAACTCTTGTATGCTTCCCCAAGGAAAAGGTATTCATTTGCTACTGGAAAGCTTACAGAAACAGCAAAAAGCTGGAAACAGCAAAATTTGCAGTTTCAAGAAGCCTACAGGAAGGGGCATCGCAAACCCTCTCAGTTGGCCCAGGAGCTACTTAGCCATAGAAACTGATTCTGCAAAAACTACAAAACATGGATGGATATCATGGCTCAAGCAAGCATAGAAGAAATACCCCAAATTTTACCATCCAGAAAACTTTTCCAACTATCCTCTCAAATTTCACATTTCCAGCTAACAGCACTCTTGCTGCAGTCTCATTACAACAGCACTGGCTAAACAAACACTTGTTTTTTTTTGTAAACTCTTCCCAAGCTCTTCAGCTTCAGATTCCTCCTGCATATCAATAAGGTCAATATTTGACTTTCAGGTATGTGGAGATATTGTTTACTTTACAGAGTTAGGCTTTTAAGAACAAGAAACTGCAGGTGTATATAACTGCAACAACCTGTACTTCACTGTATTTTCCTCTCACTTCTGTTCCATAGGACATGTCATTTTCATCAACTAAAACTTGGAATGAGAACTCGAGGCTTACCCAAACAGAACCTCTTCTCTCATGTTACAATGCCATAACATCTACAATTAATGAATTAGTGACAAGCTGCTTATTAAGACCAAAAAGCTATGGAAAAGACTTAATGACTATTCTTTTTCTTTAGTTACCCTGCTCATAGCTAAGATTTTCCAGTCCTGAATTTACTTTTCCAACTTCAGTCACACAGGATTTCTTTCAGTGTACTTGAATACATGGTTTTACCTTGGTTTCCAGCTGAGACTAAAGCATTGAGAAGAGTCTCCATGCTGTTAAATCACACTATTCTGCCTGCTTAAGGCAAATATAATATATATCCAATACTGACTTTGAAATAAATACTTGAAGATAATAAACCAAGGCTTTTGGAGTTAGAGGATTTTACTCTCCCTTGCTCTCTTTGTCAATATTGGACTAAGCTTACATTGCTATCTAGGGAAATTTCTTACAGACAGTTTTTTACTGATGGATTATGAGAGATTTTTTTCTTCCTCTTCTGGTCTCATAGACAAACTTTTGATATTCATTTCTCACAGTTCTGTCATCCCATTGAAATGCTAGATAAGTTAAAAGTTGTTCATTTTTAATAGAAATCTTTCTTCCCAATATTTATTCAGTAAAGTAGAACAAAACCTGAAGGATAAAGGAATAAATTCATTCAGGATTTCAAAGACTTCAAGTGCAGTGACAATTTTTTTTTCTATTCTTCCTCTCCTCTAGGATCTGTGTCAAACCTCCCATTTTAAGACTTCTCTTGTATTTTTTTTTTCTTTTAAAGTTATTTTCCTTAAAAATACTAGATGCATAATAGTAATTCTGCACTCTTCCATGCATTTTATGAACCTCTTACATTCAGTCAGAAGAGAGGAAACAAAAACAATGAGATGCTGACTTAAGGCCTCAAAGTATATTTCTCAGAGGAAAAGAGGGGCATTCATTATTCTAAAAAGCATGTGAAGACAATCACTTTACACTAAAGTAGCAAGTCAAAAATAATTTAGATCTTGTATTAAAATGCACAAAGCAAAAAAGAAAAAAAAAGTTTACATTTCTTTAATTAGTTATATTTTCATTCATATTCAAGTATGTAATTCTTACAAGCACTAAAACACGGACACTGTAGTGTCCGAATTTTCATAAAAACATAACCATGCTTCATTTCAGCAGTAATATATTTACAATGTGTATTGTTTAAAGTGTTCAGACACTTCTTGAATTACTCACGTAACATTGAGCTTGCAATCTCTTGTTCTTTGTTTAAGAAAACTCTAAGTTCACCAGTAAGAAATTAAAATATGATATTCATGCATCATTTAAGTCATCACCTGGGCTTTTGTCTCAAGAACTGACAGGGAATAGCAATGTGTTAATTGAAACAAGCAGTATGTAATACACAGGACATCTTTAGCATATGTTTCCTTCCAAGGGCTGAAAAGAGCTTTCTTGAATTTTTCTGCACTATATTTGGTGGCTGCCATTTTCATGCTAAAAACATGAAACATGTATGTTTAAATAAAAATTATTTTCTCAGCAGTATCCTTCCAGAAAATCATAGACAACATTGTATCTGTTTTGAAACCTGAAAAAAATGAAATGAGAAGATGGTCATAGTGGCATTAAAAAAAAAAAGAAGGAACCTTATCTAAAGTGGTATTCATAATTCAAAAGAACCAGAAAAATAAATCATATCAGAAACCTAGCTCTAGATAATAAGAATGATGGAACATTCTTATTGATGAAGGAGAATAAGCTAGTGCATGTAACAAGGCAAAGCTCAATACGCAAAGCTATCATCATTTAAAATTAGACATAATTATCCTTAACAAAACCAGGCACTGTGGAAAGGGGCTTTGGAACAGCTGCTCCTCTTCAATTTAAATGCTCATTTGTTTTACATTGACCTAGAAATCAGTATCCTCCTAACCAAAAGCCAATTAGATAATAGTCTCTCTTTCAAGCTTGTAGAATACTAATTTTTTAATGTCTTTAGTACTGAAAAGCAAAGCAATAAATGACAGATGACACAAGTATACTCTGCTTCAATATGCAAACCAAAAAAATTAAGTCTTTTTTGTTCTGTGTTTTTTTTTTTCTTCTTCTTCTTCTTTCTAAAAGGTCAGATTTACGATCCAGGACTGAAGGACTGACACCTATCACATACTTGTGCTAACCTTTTGGTGCAGTCTCAAGTGTTATGAGATTTTGTATCAACACTCCTTAAATTTTGAACAACATTCCTTAAATTTAGGATCATCATGGCATGCTGTAAAAAAGTGAACTGATTTAGAAGGTGAACACAGGGAAAGAAAAGCTAGCTCTGCTCCTAAATCGTAAGACATGGGAAGATGTGCAGTCCGCTGCACAAGTATCCGCTCGATCCCTCCGCAAGTAAGAGCCACACACCAACCCACCGAATGGACAAGGCAGCATCACCAGCAGCGCTGCACGGCTCTCCTTCCAATCGGCCTCTCCCTCCACATAGAGGTAAGTCACCAACATCAACATTTTTAGAGAATCGCTTTCAGCATCTGAAAGATGCTGTAAAACAAACAAGTCTCAAGCAACAGAACTACTGACACTTGGTTTCCCACTGACTTGGTTTTGTCTTTCAGCATCCTGCTCCCTCCCATCGTCCCTGCAGAGATGATTTCAGTTCTTCCAGTTTGTCCCTGTGATGCCAGAGATGGCAGTTCCCATTCGGAGAGCTGCCCACTCTGTGCCATAGCTGCCAGCCCCTGTGCCAAAGCAGAGCGAACAATGACTTGTCTTTCTCTCTGAGAGGAAGTAAGAGTCCTTCTCTTACTTGTTTCCAATTTATATAAAATTACAGTAACAATTATTTCCGACATTTCTTCCTCTTTTCAAATCTGGATGAAATTGCCCAGTGACTTAGAAGTTTCCAGCAAAGTAGGAACGACTGCATGAAGTCTGATGCGCTGCCACTGCTCCACGTTTCTTGCAGTCATGGTCATTTACTCCATTACTTTCAAATTTGGCTAAAGCCAATGCCAAAAGAACATATTCATCTGTTCCAGCTCTATACAGAACAAATGATAATGATTGCCAGTTTGATTACAATCAAGTACAAAGCCGTAAGATTTCTTGGTCTTCTGAGTCTTGGCAGCATCCCTAGAGAAAATTATTTCCAGAAAAGCAGTAGCGCCTTTTCTAAATGTACCAACAAAACAAGCTTCTGAGAGGGCTGGTATCATACTGAGTAGGACAGGATCTAGGAAGAAACTAATTGAAGCAGGAAACAACATTAAAAAGGAGAATTCAATTCTACTTTAATAGTACATCTACATGGAAGAAAGAGCAACACTGGCAATCACCAGCAGTATTCCACAGTTGAAAATTATCTGCTAATGCAAAAGATAGATAGTTCAATATTCAAAAAATTCTTCTCAAGCTGCTAAAGGTGTGAAGTAAACAAGCCTATATTGGCAGAATGAATCTGTACAGTCAATAGAAAATCCATCTCCAGAGTAGGCAATGAAGCCACAGAAACCTGTCTCCCCTGAGGTTTCCCACTGAAACCACCAAAGCGGAAAGCAACATGAAGAAAAGTGTGAGCTGGAATGGACAATACACAATGCTATAGAGTTGGACTGTAAATGCTTCTTCCTCATCAAAATTTTCAGGCATCAATATTACCAGTTTATTGCTTTATTCCTTTGACTTTCTTCCTGCAGAGCCTCTTTTGCAACAGGAAGTAGACAAAAGACATCCATTTTCCTGCAGGGAAGCGTCAGGTATTGGGTAATAAGCAGATAATCCAGGATCTTTCAGGGCAGCTAGTAAGATGTCCATTCCAAGCAAAATAATGATTTTAATCATCCTCTATCAGCTTTTCCGATTAAAGGACAAAAGTAGAAATAACATCAATTAGAGAGTTTTTATGGAAAATAATTTTGAAGAAAGTTCTTGCACATTTTGGGTCTGGGAAGTTTAAAATGACTGCCTCTTGATAAAATATATGTGTAGATTTCCGACTTAAAAATCTTGGGAGCTTTTAACTTGCCAATAAACATTATTTCAAAAAAAAAGTATCACTATGAAACAGCAAAAATATTTGGATCAAAAAGTAGCCAATCAACTAAACTTTAACAGCTGTCAAAAGAAGAAATACTATTGACTAGGAACATGCAATGTCAACAGAACAGCAATACATCCAACATTAATCAGCATTTTAATCAATGACCTAGAAATAACTGTAAAACCACTGATGACAAAAAATAATCGTATTACAAAGCTTGGTACAGTACAAACAGTGAACTCAGTGCTGCCGCAGTTATCTGAATGACTTTGCAAGGCCGGTCTATTCAAGTCCTGTTTTAATACAACCACATGGTAAATTATACTAGTAGGAAAAGGGATTCAGGCAACAACTACAGCCTAAGAGGAACACCTGCAGTTCTGCAGCTCAACAGATATGTCTTGGGCCCTTTTTTTTAACAAAAATAGGGTACCACATTTGCCAGTTTCCAGTAGATTAAGCAATAGATTATATACAGCACACTTAGTAGTTTGGAGGTTTCATCCCTGTATTGTTTTAAAGCCGTGTTACTATTTTCCTTTATTCATTGAAGCAGCAGTCTATCTCCTTCAACCTTATTTTCAACTGTTTCACTTTTCTCCAACTTTTGTTGGGGAGGGTTGGGGCAGAGACTACATTTTTCTGTGCCTCTGAAATGACGGCTCTTAAGTAGGTTCCAGGGAGACTAAAGATAGAGCTCTCTTAGCTGGTTCCCTTGCTCTTCAACAAGCTTTCTCTTTCTAAATTCGTTCATTTTTTTTAAACTGAAAACATCATTAGTGGCCTTTTGACTATTTTTTTTCCTGCAGGCTTTCTGCCTTAAATTTTGAACCAGAATTGAGAATTGAGCTAACCATCAAGGCAGTGCTTCCTCCCACAGACTCTCTGCTTTGTTCAGCCTACAAACATAGAGTCATTGAACATAAAAGGCTTTTGTCTCATCGCATCCCAACATGACACATCTCCAGTCTACCTACGAGCAACTGAAATCTCCCAATATTTCAATTGTGTTTGATTTCAGTGTTTGATCATCCCCAGCAGACTACAGCTACTATCACTTACCCTACACTCCACTGATGATTTGTCTGTTCCTGCTAAAAAGGGGATAAAGTTTAAAGATTTTTTTTTCTTTAAACATGCCACCCAGCCACAAGGCCTATCTATTCTGACCTTCCCATGTATTTTCTTATATACTTTAGTACTCTTTCCCATATATACTTTTTTATTTTAAGGACAAAAGACACAGTCCTTAATATAATCATGTCAGAATTTGAGTATTTTAAGTAATTATCTCTAAAACATATGGTAAAATATGTAATAATTATATTTAGGCCTAGTGAAGATTTCTATACGCTCTCCACTACTCTGAATTGATGGTTTCAACATAGGACAGCAACTTGAACAAAAAGGATGAGCTCAATTCTGCAGCATATGGAAAATGCAGTTAAATCAAATTTATTATTTGATTATTATTAATTCTGGTTAACAGAAAACAGACACCTTTTGCTGCTTGCTCCAGAACATACTGAATAATATTCACACTCCTCTTTGAACCACTGAACTACTGGAGAACTTGATGTGCAAAGAAGACTGAAGCAAATTGTTACTTCAGGTCCATGACTATTCTCAGATGAAGCCAATATAGGCCAAGCTTGATGAGAAGCCTTCTTAATAATGGGACAAAAAAGAAATCAGAGAGCAGATGGAAGGATATGCATCACTAATGTACTTAATGAAGAAGTTAGACACACCATAGCTTTCTTTTGAAATAGCTGTAACTTATGTTATCCAAGAACATCACCAGTTTACCTTTCTGTTTATGAAAAAGTCATGTAAATTCTGCAGTTAGGACAGTATAAGAGATCCATCACACTATTGTAGAGTTGATTTTAATTGCAAAATACCCCTCCAGTTCAATGGGTTTTATCTATGCTTGACACTTCCCCAGGGAAGCTGATATCACAGATTTGCCCGACAGTAACATCCGAATGGGAAGATGGTCCTCAAGCTTTGAAACATCTCATTTATATCAAATCTTGCTGCTATTTGCTTTTTGAAACTCATCTCAATATAACTTATTTCCTAAAAACCTTTAGCATACAAAAGTGAGAAATATCCCGCTCAATTTATAATAGTATCCTCTCAAAATGAAGCTGGTAACTTAAATCAACTGTCTGTAGGTATTACCTGTCATTTATTGATACTGATGCCAGCCATAAAAAGATACGATTTCCTTTCTACTTCGTTATAATTCAATTAGTTCTCAGTCAGCAACATTTTAAATGCAGTATGTAAATTATATCAAGAAAACAAACATGTCAGCATATAACCAGGCACCTTTTCTGCACTTTTTAATCAAAAAAAAAAAAGAAGTGAAATACACCATTTTAAACAGTTGCTTATTTTATCAGGATTGCTACTGATTCCCAGTCAGTATAATCTGGCAGTGATAACATGGTGCCTTACATTTCAATTAAGATTTCTTTTTTGCATGTATGTGACATTACATTACTTTCCTTTCTTCAGTAAGCTCGTAAATTGATTTTTACAAAATTCTTCAGTTATTTCATTAGCTTATTTTGTTCTAATGACATACAAGTGTTTCATGTAAAAGAAATTGTAAATATATCTTAAATGTCTTAAATACAACTTTCACCCCAAACAGCTTTCATCCTAAGATTTCCAGACAAGCATTCCACAGCTCTATGAGCTTGCAGTCTAGTTTCAGACAAATAAGGGGAGGAATTAAGGAGGTCACAGTAGAAGCATACAGTAGAGCAGAAACACAAATCAGCCTGAAATCACAACCTTCCTAACCACCAACACATCATACAAATTCATTCTTTATTAAGGTCCTTTTTCTCTTGTTTTGTGAGGAAAGGGAAAACCATGAAGAGACATGAGACATTGTGGGAAGAAGGGAGGAAGGACAGGAGAGCTCAGGGACAACAGAACCAGCACAAACCTTCAAAAGGATCTGATTCAAATCAGGGACAGCACAGAGTACAAAGCTGCAAAGATCTAGCAGGTGACCAAAGGTAGCAACATGGATGAAATTAAAGCAGAAACAGCACTACGATAGCCCAACCAGTGTTCTGACGACTGTACTCAACACATTGATAAATACAATATATATCTACTTTGGTAACATCTCATCAATTCAATTATTTCAATTATTGATGTTTGGAATATTTGACAGGCAGTTGTCCAAAATACCTCTGGAGAGTTAACCATACAAAATACACAGATGTGAGCAAGCATCTACTAGAAGTCTAGTGCATGTACAGCAACTATACTTGTGTAAAGAAAGTCACATTGCAATATTCTGTATATTAAAGTTATGCAGGTGCTTTTTCCTAATTTTGAATTTGCATGACAAATACAGAAATTACTTTAGGGTTGAAAGTTTTACTTAAACCCTAAGACAGAGAATTTTAATTCCAAGTTTCAAACAATGTATTTTTAAGGGCAGATTATATACTCTGCAATTGGTTTATCTTGTAACTACTTCTACTGTCACTATACCATATGACCACATTAAAATAATGAGGTTTGAGCATTTATACCTTCAATTAAATCTTGGTAGCTTCAAGCACTTAAAGAACAGAGACTGCCATTAACCTAGACCTTATCCCTCAAATATGCACCAAATACATTAGCAATGCTATTGAATCATAGGGTCACTGTAAAAATATAAGTCTCAGTAAATTCCATCACAAAGCAAAATCTGGAGGATTTTAATTGGATATTATTTAAGGTATAAAATTAAAATCTCTCATCAAGTTATCTTGACAGCTCATTTGATTTATCAGTCTCAGAAACTTTTTAAAGGTTATTTTATGTTAATTACATTTCACATCCTTTTATGACCCTGCAACTTCTCTCAATCTTCTGTTATAAACTCTTAGACCTTTCCAATAACTTTAAGTTCACACAGACATTTCTGTATGCTGAAACAATGGACTCCATATGCCAGCGTTTTATATTCATGATGTACAAAGTCCCATGTATGTTTTGGACGCTTGGCCACTGCAATAACTAACAAGAGAGAAGGGGCACCTAAGTCAGTTATTCCATGCTACTTACTCCTTAGACTACTTAGGTAAACTATAACAAGTTCTTAAGGTATCCGAGTCAGAAGATTTGGCACATTTAGTTGTACACAACTAGTTTTCAGCATACAGAAAGCTTCTTCTCCAGTGCTGTAAGCAAAGCATTGAAAACCCAACATGGTCATTCTTCACTTATCCTAGTGACAGCTCGCAAAGGAAAGACCTACAGACATGGACCCGAGATCGAGCCCACTGCTGCAGTGCTGACTGACTTCATCTCCTGTGCTCCGAGAGCACGAGGACTCTGCAGTTCCCCCTAAAGAACAGCTCAGAACTCTCAATCCCTGCACAACGGTTCCTGCTGGGAATAACACCACCACTAAACCCAGGAACAAACCCAGGCATTTCCTACCTTTGGAGAAGTCAATTTGGGAATCTAAACAATACTTTCAACTTAATGAGCAAAAAAGAGGTCAATGCAGTCGCCCTCTATCCAGAAACCATAAGAACAGGCTGATTCACAGAAATGTCCATTTGAGTTTCTCAAATATTTTGCAAGCTTTAATATATTGAGTTTTACAGACAGTCTGGGAGTTATGTGCTACTCCCAGTTTCGCTGATGATCAAATAATTCAACCTCAACGATCAGGTTTGATGCACAAGTCTCATGCTTCAATGCTGTGTTTCAATTACAAGGCTACTCATATCTCTGCCAGGAGATTTCAGATAATTCAGTTCTTCCTCTCAAGTAATCTCAAAGCAATAAAGACTATAGATTAACTGTTAGGCGACGTTCTGAGCTGCAGCTGCTCAGAGGTGGAGCATAGAAACAACTATATTCCCATTTTCCTCAAGGTAGTAAAATAATAGTTGCTGGCCCTCCTTAATGGCACCAGTTTTGATAGTTGCAAATATACATGACAGTTCAGATACTCCACAAGGATACAGAATAGCACACCAATAGAGGTGGTAGACAGCCAAACAAGCAAGGTCATGCCACTAATTTCCAGAGCAACTCCAATGCTCTTAGCTTAGGCAAAGGGAGTAGATGGGGAATACATAGTTCCTTGAAGCTCAGAACGATTAAACATAGCAGTGTAAAACTTACCTAACCAAATTATTTCATGTTTAAAGATCTAATAAAGACCTAAGGAACCTATTTCCACATCCCAGGAAGCAATAACTAGAAACATTACCAGAGAGAAAAGGCAGCCATATTAAGATACTAAATTAAATGCAGACATTTCACATGGCCTGTCATTGTATGCAAATACTTGCAGAAATCACTAAAATATGAGTGTCATTTTCTGAATATTTTAAAATCAAACGAGACTTCTTATTGTCTACACTAGTACATTTTTACATAAAGGTTAAAAAGAACCACAAAACACTTTCTTGGAGCAAAGCATCACTCCAATGACAAGTGACATTCAAGATGGTCTGAATAATTCTTAATATTCTGTCTTAAGTTCCCCTCTTGGGGTCCCCCAGGGGTCAGTCCTTGGTCCACTCCTGTTCAACTTGTTCATCAATGACCTGGATGAAGGCACAGAGTGCTCCCTCAGCAAATTTGCAGATGATACGAAG
>JAWLRI010000763.1:5985854-6011928 GCA_034781795.1 Crypturellus tataupa
GGGGTTGGACTAGATGACCTCTAGAGGTCCCTTCCAACCTTAGGCATTCTATGATTCTATGATTCTATGATTCTCTCGCCCAGTTCCCCAAACAAAAAGGCTTATTTCCCAGGCACACTACAGCAGTTTCTCACTTTAAACATACAGTAGTGTTGCTGTCAGGAAAAGAACTAACTGCAAGCACCAAAAATCAATTCAACATATTCTTAGACAAAAAGTAACATGCAGCATCTGAAGATAATGAGAAGTGCAATCATTCAAACTGACAGACTACTGCCTGACAATTATCACAAGGCAAGTTTTATGAATTCATATTTCCTGTGATGACAAGAACCAGGTTACACAGAAGGGTATTCAAATTTTCTTCCGAGTATGAAAATCACCTCCAGGCCAATGAGTTCACTGAAAAACTGAATTCATTTAACTGAAGTGAATAAAAAGATGCTGACCTGAAAAGATTGAAATTTCTTCTCTCTTTTTAAGTAACATGCACTATATATTGAATATACATTTTGTACACAAATTATCACAAATATTTCCTGCACTTTAATTATGTACACATTTATTAGTTGGAATTAATTTTTCAGATACCTTCAGCAACTTTTTTTAAAAAATCACCTAAAATATCAACTAAAATGAACTTTTCCTATAACAAAACCTTTAGGGAAAAGAGCCGTAGTTTGTTTCAGAATGCATAAACGCAAATCATATTCAAGTTTCTGCTTCTGCAGCACATACGCAACAGAAGATAGCTCTAAGCACTACCTGCATTATCAGTTTGTCCCCTGACTACTATTACATTTTTCAAGAAAAAGCGAGGGAATACATCTCACTCTTTTGTGAGGGGGTAAAAGGTGGGGTGGTATATACTCACCTCGCTTTCAGCATGCATATCCAGCAAGAAAGTGGAAAGTGGAGAAGAGCAATTATTTTCTTTGCAAACTAATGTACAATTTGCTCGTCAGAGAGCTACTAGTCCCCACAGACACTGCTCCTTTTAAATCTCCACTCTTCCTTCCAAGCCCCTATCACTGTGAAATTCACAGCCATTACCCAGATGCCTGCATTAAGCAGAGATCATCAAGAATAAACACTAAGTCCATTAAAAGCACTACAGAATAAATAGGAGACCCATAGATTGAATTTTCTGTTACAACTAAAAGGTTTTTTGAAACACAGAGTGAATATAAAGAAGCTTGAACTTCTGCTAGTGCTTGCACTTCAGCCAGTGTTTTCTATTATTAATTTCTGCACAGAATTGACAATCAGCACAGAGCTAAACTCTCCTTTAGCTACATATTCTACAGCAAAGGGAAACACCGCTAGCTCTTTTTCAGGTCACCCCTGCAGCACGGGTGTCCTTTTGCATTGAAAGAGTAACTCACTACACTGGAATAAAAGGCTGCTGGAGTTCCAGCACCACCTAGCAGGTCAGAGACCAAAACACAGTTTGGCAACAGAGCTTATGAAACAAAATGGTAAAAATAATCATTCATATAGTTAGGAAAAAAAAATTTTAAAAAGAAAGAAAAAAAGTTCCTTTTTATTTTTCCTTAGTTACTCCAATTATCATCATACTGCTACGACGAGTGGTGTTTGCCAGGGTCCATCATTAAAATATGAGGTTAATTTACACTCCACCACAAAAGGGCCTGTCGCTAGCAGTGCTCACTGTGTAATACAACCCCCAAAAACAACGGTGTGGCACTATGGAATCTCTCACGCTTCCCAGGATCTCAGAGGAACTTCTCCCAGCAGATCCCTAGCCCTGGACGTGCGGATACCTCTGGCCATATCCAGGAGATCACCGGTAGATGGCAGAGAGGCACCACGCACTCCCTCCCTTGATGGCTCCTGTCTCGCACACAAGCGATTAAACATTAAACACAATGACAGAGATTGTTGCACACAAAGCCGTATCCATCGCCCACTCTTACTGACCACGAATGCAAGTGCCTGGGCAAAGGGATCGCACGCCCCTTTGGAATCAAGGATGCTGCTCTTAGCATCTGGGCACTGTAAATCCAAAATTATGAGGGCATCAGAAAGAAATAAATTCTACTCCTGAAGTGCCTAAAAGTAAATCAAACAGCAAAAGAGCAAAAAATTTAGAAATCCTAGGGTAAGTAATCAGTCACACGTGTAAAAAGCGCACCGCAAGCTGGACACCCAAGGTGAGGCACCACAGCACGAGGTCAGTCCCCGTTAGCAACATAGGCTTCCTCACAGTCCATAGGGATGCCAAATCCCACACATAAGCCTTTAAAGCCTGTAAAGGACTGCTCCAAAGCTGAGAGGCTTCATCTTACCGTGACCTGTTGAACAAGACTACTCAAAGGTGAACTAACCAGCACGCTCCACAACTGTGGAAAACACTCCGTTGTCTCAGTTTATCTTAACCACAATCCTTCCAAGTGAATGCAAGGCTGTAAGTCATTTTAAACTGTTCTTGGAAGAGAAGATCAGCCCTTAAAAGAAGTCTTACATGCAGCACTGGGGGATTAACCAAGCACCAACTGCTTAGACACCAGTGTTCACCTGGGAAGATTAAGAAATGGCTCAAAGCCAGTATGACATGGTACAGCAGGTAAGGAGGACTGTCTAGGCCAGATGGAACTGCCACCACTCCCAACTTCACTTGTAAAATGCTGCATTTTTCAGTTCTACAGCTACTTTTGGACAGGTACAGGCTACAGTTTAGAAAACTGAAGCTTTTAAGGATTAAAAAAAAAAAAAAAAAAGTCAAAGTTTCTTTCCAAAAGTATAAGAATCAGATTTTCTACTGATAGCCTCTTTCAAAGCAATTCCTCCTTCAAGTGTTTTCTTTCTGACAGCTGTGATGGGAACACATGTGGTATCCTATTCTTAGGACACCTCTATAACTTCTTCGGGCATCAGATAGCAAGCAGAGTACTTAAAATGTAGTCCTAACTAAAGGATACCGCACTATCAGATGTTTCCTTCAAAAAAGCTGGGTATTGAGATGCTATTTACCAGATGGGGGAAAAAAAGCAGATCTAAACAAATGTAAATAAACCTTCGGCACTCTTGTGGGTATCCAGTTGAGCAACCTGTCCATAACAACAGGCATCACCAAGGGAAAACCATCCATTTTCCACACAAGTTCCAGCTGTGGCATGCTAAATTGTTGTGGCATTGAGATTGGTATCAAGATGAACAGCTTTTGGCAGTCTATCTCACCCAGAGTTTTGTCAAAGATCTGTAAGAAGCACACTCCCAATCTATCTCTCTAAAACAATCACAGTGTTCCCTTCCCAACTTCTTGTCTTTTCTAAAATTAACAAGCAAATTAACATGTTCTTCATGTCTTTGCTCATAAGAGAATATTTCTGTAATCTTGATTATTCTGATCAGGTTTCTTCAAAACATTGTCCAAGTTCTAACGCTTTCTAGGGTGTTTGCAGGCCAAGACTTCAGATGAGGAAAACCCTAAACTAAGAAAGAGGACATCTTCCACAGTATTATCCTTCTGTTGCTTAAAAACATATACATGTACACACATATACATACACAAACACACACACACACTCACCCCCTCCCCCTTTTTTAAAAATTTGGGTGGTGGTTTGTTTATTTATTTAAAAGTTTTTACTTTTTTGAGTTTGGAGAGGGAAAAAGATCTCTGAGGTACCTATAGCAACGCCTATGCAGTCTCCTACTTCCTCTTCCATTTACTTCCTTGGCTATCTTAAGTTTTACCTGTCTTAAATACTGAACAAAGTCATATGATTCTCCCCTCCACAAGTCAATCCAAGAGGACCAAAGCTATCTAACTTGTGGGAGACAATTAGAATATAGCAGATGATGAACTGAAGGTCACCCTCTGAAATCCTTATGTATATTTTAGAAATCACACACATCTGATCAACATTGATCATTTCACAGAAACAACAGTCAGCATTCAGTCTGTTCTAGTTTCTTTCTCAAGTCAAGGATCTAGTGACAACTGCTGTGCTGGCACATTAATCCAGACTATCGCACATGTAAGAAATGAAATATGTTGTTGATCAATGAATTGTGCTTATGCAATTCAGTATGTGAGAATTTAATATATTTCCAGTTCTTGAGTTGTTGCTGATAAGCAGCCTAGCCATCAGTCTTGCTTCAAAAACTGTAAAAAAGTAATTTCTATAGGTTTGTTATTCTTATCTTTTTACTTTGCAAATATATTTTTGAAGTTCAAATGAATGTAATTTAAGTACATCAAGCAACCTGTAGGATTGCTAGTGATTAGAAAGTAAAAATCACAGTATTGAATGTTAGCAAAGCTGTTTAGCAAAGGAAAATCCATTGATAACTACAGTGCTATAAAGGAGGAGCAGAAATTATATGCATAGCTTTGAACGGTCAGTCTTTTTGGCACCACACTTCAATTTCTCTCTCGCTGTGCATTTGTTGCTTTAGTAACAAATAATAATAGAACTTAAACAGTAATAATAAAGACAGGATATTAAAATGACACTATTACTGAACCTATTTATCCCTTAACAGAAATGTTCTTCAGAGGAAATTAATTACACTGGCAAGAAGCTTTTTGTTGGTGCAATTTGTGAAACACCTTTCAATACCACAAACATATTAAAACAGCTGCAATCACATAGCTAGTTGTAAGATACCCAGATTCACTACATTTAATTAGGTGTTCATCTTGTGACAACCTCTCTAGTCATTGTTTTAATGTACCACTTCACACAGGAATTTCTTAACTTCTAGCCTTAGTTAACAGCACTACAAATAACATATAGCCCACCATAAACTATATGTGTCTGTTTTCCTGCCTCTACCTTTCAGTTTTTAACAATTGCAATAAAAAAGGGCAAATAATGGATTGATAGCTGAATATTTCAGTTTTATTTACAAACATGATTACTTTTAAAATATATCATTATTCCCATTTCATATGAGAGCATTTGGTTTACAACACAAACAGTACCCTTAAAAATTGAAAACACATATCAATACACAGACATTAAGTCTTGAATGCAAACACATCTGCAGCCCACTCAAAAGTACAAAAGAGTAAAACAAAGTAATAGTCAAAATTAAATGCCTGAAAACTAATGCTTTCTTTTAGAGAGCACTTGATGCTACTTTCATTAAATTAAATTATGAAACTTGTAATTGTGGCCTTTGTCTTTCCCTAGAGAATGAGCCTGTATGTTAACTTACCACTTTTTTTAAATGTTGATTAGACAAATACTTACAGGCCACGTTCATGTGAGAATTTTGTTTTTGTATTGATACTATCAAATTACAAGTGTTATTAAGAACAGATAGCTAAGGCAAACACTACTAGAATTGTTTTATGAATAGGCACCAACCTAAGACACAATAAAATTAAATGAATTCAGAGGCATTTCAATGTATTGATGTGACAAGCATATCTAAAATCGCTAATATTGCAGGTACATCATTGTAAAATCAAAATTATTGGTCATACAAATGCATAGGTTTTTCAGCTTTAAAAATTTTAGTTTCATTTCAAGCTCTCTGGCGGTACCAAACCACCTAAGCTTCCCAAAGAAAGTTCTAAGGACTACACCACAGAGAAGGTGCACCATTCTATTTATGGTGTCATGGTTTTTAAACAGTCTTTCAATATAAGATACATTTACTCAGTTTCTTATAGCCATATACCCTAATGTAACTGACACATCAAAGTTACCTCCAGAGAAACAAAACTTGTTAATGCATGCAAACTCTATAGAATTTGGCAAAAATGTTTTTATTCCTCCATTCATCAATAATGACATTCCGTATGTGATTGAACAGCTATCTTCTCCTATTATTAAACTTTTTTTCTCTTTGCACTTGAGCAATTTTAAGTACTTAGAGGAAATAATATCTAAAAATAAAAGGTATGTTCTTTTTGGATTGCAATCTACTGGCTTCCTTACAGCCAGCTGAATTTCCTTCACATACAGAATAGTTTCCTCCAAGAAGATAAAGATTTAATAGACTCAACATTCTTCAAAAGTATTTTTATTTTACCAAAACTCTTTTTTTGGCAGAAAGCATGCAGAACAGCAGTCATCAGCTCCAGCTCTTCAATTCCTTGGCCAGCTACCTGTTCTCTGGGGTAAAAGGTGAAGATAACTACTCAAAACTGTTTTCCAATTAAACTTGTGAGCAAGAGAGTTTTATAATTTAAAACATCTCCTTAGATTTCCAGGTGACTTGTTTTCTTTCAGAAATTGGGAGTATAAGTAGCATCAAAGGGAGCTTCCCCCAAGACTGAATTATTCTTCACACACACACATTTTCCTTCTTTTTTTTTTTTTTTGTCAAAAATCTGGATGAGTATTTTCATTTTAATTCATGCCCTACCCGGGAAAAAAAAAAAAGGAAGGGGGCCATGGGAATGAAAAGATGGATTCACTGAGCAGGAAAAGGAGGAAACAAAAAACTAAAACACAGGATCAGATCACTTTTTATTACACAGCACAAAGGCACCAAGACTCATTCCAGATTTCACTCACCAAACCAGCAGTAAGGGAAGGAGCAGACTGTCCTAGGGACTGATTTCTCATTCGGACCAGGTTTGAGGTATCTCCAGGTGGCTGCCATACTGTTTGTCCCACTCCACTGTGGACACTATTTGATAAGGGGAGTAGTTGCTTTCCTTTAAAAACAAAACCAAAATACTATCAACTTGTTTAACAAGCTTACAAGTTTAGCATATAATTCTGAAAACAAATATTACGCATGGAGAAACAGTGGTCAGTAAAAAGCAGTTTGCAAGTTCCTGCAGGTTAGAATGTGTAAAGGAACAATACCTGTGGCCATCATTAAGTTGGATAATTAGATATTTCAAAGAATCTAGCTTACTTTTGTTACAAGGCGACATCTAAAACCAGGAACTTGCAGAAGCACATTCCTATCGCTTCGTACCTTTCTGTATTTCATGCAACTTTACAATGATATATTTGCTGCTAATTAAGCAATTTATTAAACTGTAGAAAAACAATGGTTGTGTTGTGATCAGAACATAATATAATATATGCTTAAGCATTACTTTGAACTCTGGATGGTCCTGAGATAGCAGTTACTACCTCTACAAGTTCACATAACTGTATCTTACCAAAGGAAGTACAGCAACCTTTCAAAGGATCTGCTCAGTACGTTCTTTCCTAGGCAGTATAACACCTCCTTATGAAAAATCTCAAGCAGTGAATTTTCACAAAGAGAAAAACGAAGTTAAAGTAGGCCATATTTGGACTTCATCAAGCTTGGCAGTGTGCTTTTATATGCAATTATGTCATATACAAAAAAAAAAGAGAAGAAAGAGTCTTGTTTTAGTCTTGTGGCTAAAACAGATGAGTCTGTAAATCTGGGTTCCATTATTAGCCTCCAAATGATTTCCTCTATAACTCTGATCGGTCAGCCCTGTGCTTCGGTCTCACTATATGTTACAAGGCAGTGAAAATACCTCTTTTTCTCAAAATCAGAACCATCAGACTAAATAAACTGCTATTTGCAGAACCTAAAAATGAAATGTGGACCTGCTGCTAGGGCACTAGCCTAAGACAGGCTTCATCTCCAATAGTGAAATAGTGCAAGACGTGGTGGGAAGCACCTATTTATAGCTGGGAAAAGGAAGGATTCGGTAATTTAATTCTGTAATCGTATCCCCCTTCCCTCCCAAGCATGGTGAAGATAGTTGCCTTCAAAAAAATTACATGCTCAAATATAGCAGAGAGCAAGACATTTGTTGCAATGAATATCAGGAAGAACTCCACATCTCTAATCACATATACGTCAGGAAGTACATTTTTCTCAGAGGCAGAAACCTATTCTGCACATTCTTCAATTTGACCTTAAAAATATTGTGAATATTCAGCATGTAAAAACAGCTACAATATTTGGAAGACTGCCACCCAACACCATCAGCCATGATTCCATTGATTTTTTTTAAACGTTTATGTTAATTCTCTGTGAAAGTTATGAGCAATGGATCAAATACACATTAATGTAATAAGTCAAAGTGTATGAGAGACTAAAAGACTTAGTCTTGACTAGCATATTAATACCTTTCCCTCAGTTCTACCCAAAAGCTGCTTACAGTTGTGAACATAATTTCTATGGTTTGCTCATTATCAAGGCTATTTGCAAATACAATGATTCTTCTTGTCTGCAGAAAAGGAAATACAGAAATGTACTTTTCTGTAGTTTTATCTCAATAAAGCACTATCAAATGTCCTATAATAACAATTTAAAGCATATAATTACTAAACCATTCAAAATGCCAGTGCTTAAGAGAACAAGAATATATATATTTTTTAATTCTCCATAATATAAAATTTGATTCCAGGCTGGACACGCAGCTCTATCTGCTCTAACACAACCATCATGAAGTGGAGTCAAGTTTTAAACAACTGCGAAATCATCCACTACCCCACATATAGAGCCTTTGGAAAAGGAAGCTATTGAGGAAGCTATTGAGGAAGCTTAACTATATTAAGCTACTGCTTAATATAGTTATTAAGCAGTAGTTTTACTTCAAATCATCATGCCTACAGTATTTTCAAAGTCAAAGAAAATATAATAATTTGAATATGATATAAAAGTTAGCTTCCTCACATGAAATAATATGGCAGAATATACAAAGTGGGTAAGCTTACCTAAAGTGCCCACTTTAAAAGTGAAACCAGTAAGAATATGTCATTGGTCACTAAAGTTCTGCCATTACTTGCTTTTAATTTTGCACATCATTCTGAGATTTATTTTCTCTCTTTTGACAATAAACGGGAATCTAATTCTAAAGTCATTTTTCCCCACTGTGTTTTTTCCTAATATCTCCTCTCCCATCTTTCTCTTACATGAAGTTTTGTATGTCTTCCCAACAAGCTGTCAACTCGAGTTTTAAAGAAATAAATATCAGAATATTTAATCACAACTGCTGTGCCAATAAATAATAGCAAGGCTCTAAAGGCAATCAATTGCCATATGGGCTTGCAAAACGGCCTACCTGACAAGGAGCTGGCCAGACTACCTCTCCGGAGCTTGCAGTCATCTTGACTTAACTGACGATGGAGCTTTGTTTTCCCAGCAGATGAGAAGATGTCAGGATTGCTGAGCTTTCTGCAACGTAATGGAGCGGACTCTGTTATCATTTCCTGCATAAAGGGAAACAAGCAAAAGGTAGTTAGTGATGGCTAAGGTACTTATTTTCTAAAATATACTGTCTCCAGAGTATAAACAAGACCTGATATTTAAAGGTTTTATTATAATTATTTTATTAAACAAGCTTCTTAAAATTGTAAATTTTCCTCTTCTGTGTCGCATCTCTGTATAGAAACACAGCAAAAGATCCCAGTCCAATGCAGTTCTTAAACATTGCTGTAAGAAATAACAGCCATAAAGATGGGGAAAAGACAGTTAAGTTACAACAGTTATTTCCAACGGTATATTGGAAAACATACCATTGAAAACCAGGCTAACACAGATGTTTTGACTAACTTTATCTCCTGCTAAGGCAAAGAGTATTTCCTCTGATTTACTGAACATGTATTCCATCCAGTATTATACCTATAAAGAAACTCCTGTTATGTGTTGTTTCAACCCAAAACTATTATAATACACAGTACAGCAGCTCTACTACAGGACTATATGTATCACTATATAATAATCCATTAGGATAGAGATCATTCTTTGTGGAATGTCTTTGTTATTACTACAAACAAAATTAGACAAGTGTTTGTCAGAAACAGCCCCATACACGCACTCACTTCAGACCATGTTGACAAACACTCACTTCATCAAAACGGGGTAGAACTGCAACCAACACAACCCCTCTTCCTCTAATACATTTAATTGCTCTAGAGGTGTCAAATTAACTCTGATTTTACATCTGAAGAAAAATTACAATCATGGTTATCGTGCAAGGATTAATGATTAACACTAATGTGACACTTTCCATTATCACAGATTCACAGAATAGTTGAGGTTGGGAAGGATCTCTGGAGGTCATGTAGTCCAACCCCCTGCTCAAGTAGGGGTACCCAGAGCACATGGCACAGGAAATAAATACATATTATAGCCTATATACACGCACTCGGGACATGTTTTCTCTTTTCTACAGTCATGCTACACATTGTGCATGTTTTAATGGATTGCTCCATTTTGTTTTAAATGCCTCTCATTAGCTATACAGCAGTTCAAGTCATGCTTGTCCTTATAAAATGTCATTTGAGGCAAAAAATAAACTGCAAGGAACAACTTGCCTAGCATGATACATCATCACATGGTTTAACTTGGTGTCAGATCATGTCTTTTACATCATATTTAAAGCAAAAATTCATCTACCACTAGTGGTTTTTAATTAAGAACTGCAGATTGAAGTCAAAACCAATTTCTAAAATCATTATTCTAAATCTGTTCGGTCTACAGTGTTAAACCTCAAGCTGTCAAATCCAAACCAATAGTGTGTGCTCTAAAACCTCCAAGAATTTTTGGAGGGAGCAAGGGAGGGAGGAATGGAGGAAAAGGACAGAGGGCAATAAAGGAAGAAAAAAAAAGGTAGTGAGTTTTACATGAAAGAGATGAATTTGAGCTTGTTATAGGAACCTCACTTAGCTCTGACTCACTCATACACTTCCTAGAGCCCATCTCCTTTCAATTACAAATCTTTTAGTATTTCATAACAGCAAAAAGCTCTGAAGGACAGGAATGTTTTGCTCCACATTTGTTTTGGTGGTGCACATTTACAGGTTGAAAGGTACTGCCCTAATGTAATTTCCTCCTCTGGCTACGGTTACACATTCAGTTATAGTACTGCCTAAACCTAATCAAAAGAGATTTCAGTAATTTAAGGTAGACCAGTTCGCTTACCCAATTCATCACTCAGCCACAAGCAGTTGCACTAGCACAAGAGTCGGGGAGAGGTAAGGAAATAAGCAGCCTATAGCAAACTGCTTCATCTGGAACAGCTTTAATTAAATCTTAAGGTTTCTCATGCTCATCCTGGAGGAGAGTCACTCATATTTTCACTTGTCTCAAACCATTTTTGCAAGTCCACTGAATATTTTAATTTCCATAGCTTACACTTCAGCTTACACTTCTATTTTTTGGAGTGCTGAAAGGACATCCATATTCACATTACGACATCTCCAGGTTGTACTTAAGAATAACCTATATGATTTTAAATTGTAATGTCAGCTCTCCCCAGTATTTCTATGAAAGTTAGAGACAGAGGGAAGAAGCCTTTCTTGTTTCTACTTGTGATGAAGGACATATATGTATATACACACATGTATATTTATGTGTGTGCTCATAAATACACAAGTAGGCATACACACACACACAACACCCACATACCTCACAGCCCTGAGGTCAAACTACAGTATAGGTTGCTTCTCGGGATGTTCTTCCACATGCTGGGAATGGGAAGTTCAGGTAGAATTTTTGGGGGCTGATTCTTTGCTTCTATTTCCCATTCACATGTGTCTCACTCACGTTGATGATGCTTCAGGTCAACACTCTTGCCTTAAAGCACACCTTCCATCACTAACAAATGTGCAATAGGTCTACTAAGTCTTTAAAGATAGGTCTTTCAGCTCTTCAAATTCAAAAAGACTAGAAAAGAAATGTGTGCTGACCTGGACCTTTCTGTTGATTCAGGGTTTTTATTGTTTTTTTCTCAGGTGCACATCCATATCCCACAACACACACAGGCACACAGTCATGTACATAAACACACATACATCCCTATCTACCTTTCTCAAATCAATTGCAAAAATGAAAGTACTGTAAGAAATATCATTTTACAAAATGATTTCTGTATTTTACCTTTCATTTTCCACTCCCCCAACCAATAAACAGACATGTGCACAACCTTACTAAACAAAGATTCTGTTCATATCCCTCCCCAGAGCCTTTTTGTTTTTGGTAAAAATAGTTACAGGTTCTTACTATTTCTTCCAGAGTTGCATTAAGCAAATTTTGCTAGACCTGATAACTTGAGAATCAGGAGGGCCCTACTTGAAGGGGCCACACGGAGCAGCAGCACCAAAGGGCCCAACTTCTGCTACCACATTATTGGCCTGCACAGAGCCCTCTGCCCTGAGGCCAAACTGCTGGGACATGCTGCTTCTCCACAGGGCCTTCCCTCACAGCTGGACTCAATGATCGTGAGGGTCTCTTCCAACCAAAATGATTCTATGAATCTATGCAAGGCTTCAGCAGCAGTCTGTAAGACACGGCTGCTCCCCACTAATCACATTACAAACATACCACAGCACCAACTAGTAAGCTTAGGCTGCCCATGAGAGCAGGGAGGGTTAGTGCATTCAACACATGGAAAACCCCTCACAAGTCCTGTCTATTAAGCACTGGACAATATTCAGAAGACTACACAATTGTTGAATGTTTTGAAGAAAAGGATCCCAATTGTGCTCTGCAGGTTCACACATCATAAACACTGCCTTTTCCTGACTTTTCAGGCAGATAAAATAAAACAAACAAATAAAAAATTATTGCCATGTTGTGAGACGGCCTACAGTTGTTAAAAAAAAAGTTGGAGTGCACCATGGCCAATTTAAATTCCATTTTCTAAGTGTTATGCATATATTGTGCCAGCAAAACACTCAAGAGGGAACGTTTTAATTTGACAACAATAGAGTTCTCTTTCATAAGTCTGTAATTTCACTCATCCATCAAAACCAAGCATTAATATTGCAGACTATAAATGAAATACAGGGGAATAACAGTGTTTAAGTTAACACTATTAAAATAAGGAGAGGCCAGGGAAGCAGATAGAAAGCCTTCCTTGCCCCAGAAGGTGTGATCCATAAAAAGGACAGGAAGATCTTACACAATCTTCCAACCGAACGGGGAAGGAAAACTCCTTGCAGTGGAACAGGAAGATTTTGTTTACACACTTTCAACTGACTACTCAGATTACCAGACCAACTGTTTGAAGAATCAACTGCATAGACAGATTTTAAGGAGTCAACTTCCACTTTTGAAAAGTGTTATTTCTTACAGCTTTAGAAACGAAAGCATTAGTAAGCACGTAACAAAAACACATCAGTAAGGTGGAAAAAAGGCCTATGAGCATCTCTCCCTCCTTTCCAGAGGTGACAGAAAAAGAACTTCTCAGTTTGTCAAAGCAAAAACTAGGCTTATGCAGACAGCTGAACTCCACAAAGCTTACAGCTCAAGATAAGAACATCGCACAAAAGATTTGTTAGGCAAAGACTCCTCCTATGCAGTCCCTGCAATGGTACACAAAGGTCTTCTCGTGTCAAATGAAATAGTGGAATACCAAGAACAGCAGCAGATCTTTCTTCAACAGCAGCCAGCTCCACATCTTGCAGCCCAGCCACTTACCACACTTGCACAGAAAAACAGTTAAAATAGTTGCGGCATGGGAATAAATACAAGTCTCTTCTCTACCCAAAATCTTATGTTGGGGTTACTGCACTCAGTGAGACAGAGAGCTGTAGCCAAAAGACAAGAAATCTGATGTTCATCCATGAAGTGCAGGGTTACACACTGCTTGTGCAATGTTACAATCCTGTTCCCCTAGCTTCAGAATAGGAGTAGGAAGAGCCTGCTGGGTTACCAGATCCCTTTTTTCCATTCCCTCAAACAGGAAGATCTTCTCCTGGAATTCAAGCAAGAGGTAAATATAATCAATTTGCTTTTTTGTTGGTGCTGTTTTTCTACCTGTTCTTTAATAGTGCTGCGAAAGAGTAGCACAGTACAGATATCTAATCTAAAAATGACATGCAAAGACTGTAACCGCAGATGCTCGTCAAGGGAGAAAGCCAGTATCTTCTTTGAACTACACATAAAGCACCACACAGAGCCTGATGCATCAACAATAGATTAATTTTAAAAGGCAACCCTCAAAACTTGTCTGTAGGGCCTAGGTTTAAAATCAAAGAGATCATACAAAGACATACTTACACGTCACTGCTAAATATATGTCATGAGTTATGCTACAAGTGTATAAAAAACATTTTACTTGGATAGGTATTCCATGAAAAGAAAAATGAGAAATCTGCCTTTTTCTAAGTCTAATGAGCATAGTCATCTAAGGTCAGCTGGAAGTGAATTCTAGAAAACTGGTGAAAAGAACAACGAAAATTTAAATGCAATAACTTGACCAAGAGTACACTAACATCACTCTAATTTGTAAGGAAATAACTGAAAAGGAATGCAAATCAAATAAGAATAACTGGAAACCTTCTGAATTTTTTTAAAGCAATAAAAATACTGCCTATTAAAAACTCCAGCTTCCAGTTTTGAATCTAGTACTGTTTGTCCTTTAAAAAATCCTATTATGACAGGACTGTGTGCACACAGGCAGGAGAAATACTCTTTTTCTTTTCATTCCTTCCTCCTCACTCAGATAGTGCGCGTATATTCCCTTAACAAAAGCCACATCCGATACTATCATTAGATCTACGCTCTAAGACACTTTATAATAAACTGAGAAACAAAAATTGAAGGCCTAGAGAAAAGATCACAAACCAAACGCCTGTGTAAGTACCACTTAAAGAAATGCAAGCATAGTATTTATGGTATTATTTAGCACTGAAATTTGCCTTAACTTTCTAGTCTGGACATGTCATAGTGAAGGAAGAAGACCAGCAATTTACCAAAAAGCTGAGGTGAGCCCAAACGTAACCAAAATTGTAGGCTGAATAAGAACTTGAAACTGGGACTCTTCTTAATTGCATCTTTTTAAATCATGTACTGACAGCACCATCCTGAAGAATGTCAGAGGCAGCAGAATCAAGGAAAATTACACTAAATCAACACAACCTCTTAAAAACTATAATATTTTGGTTTACTGCATCAAGAGGACAGAAAGGCCTTACAGGCTTTATTACATTATATTAAAATGTTAGTATTTTTAAGACACAAAAGAGCTTTATAATATCTTTCTCTTTAATAGATTTATTAGAAGAACTTCGCAATAAATCCCTGCATTCCCACAAAAATATACAAATATAATTTAGTATTGATATTGTTTCCAAAACGACTAGCAAGTTAAGCCTGTTGTCATAGTAATGTTTTCAAAAAAAAGTTTTAGTTTAATATGAACAGAACTAGCAAATTCTAGATATCAATAGTTTCCTGTGTACAAGCAAAATAAATATAAATCGTTCTTAAAAAAATAGTTTAGAAAGAACACAATACTTCCAAGGAATTATCTGATACTACTGATATTATGAGATGTTATCTTCTCTCTCTTGCCTTTTTCTCCTCCAATGGGAAGTTTTTTTCTTTTTTAACTCTTCAGAAAACAACTCCAAGGCACATTTGAATAAGATTAATATGTTCTACAATTTAACATTGTTTTGCAGGAGAAGTTCAAGTTGATAACTTTTTTGCCAGATATCCAGGTGCAAAAATACATTGAAAATCTTGTTAAAAAACAGAAGCAAATTCTTAAAACTAAACACGCTCTTACCCTCTTTCTAGGAATAATCAAGTTGCAGATTCATTTTACTCATAATAGAACCCCAGTCTAGAAAACAAGGATATTTTGTAATTTTATAGGGTATCAGATTAAGTGTTTCATCCTTTCTGAAAAGTTCAAACAGCAGCACAATGGCTTGCACAAGCAAAGTACAATCCTACTTTGTTTTAGAAGAAGAAAGGGCACTAATTCTTAAATGCACACTGTAAATGCCTAATCACAGAAGAATTACATCTATGGAAAAAACAAAAGAGCAGCAGACTCTGCGCAGAAGCCCTTACCAAAAGCTCAAAGACACCACCAACAGATATAGTACTTCAAATACTAACACCCCATCACACACTCTCTAGCAGTGGCAAAGGGAAGAGGATATGCTGGGGGTGAGGGAGCCTTGAGCAGCTCCCATATAGCGAAATATTTATCTACTATATTTCTCTATATTTAATAGTTGCCTAAAAAATAATAGCCATGTACATTAGATTTGTTAAGGATAGCAGTGCATGGCATCACCAAACTAAAACTTTTCTGCTTGCCCCTTTCTTAAAAAGAGACTTGTTCAGATAATTCTAATGCAGAAAATGGACTGTAACACCTTCCATTACAATTAAGCAACAAGAAAAACTAGAATGAAGGACTGCTTAAAGAATCAAGCAAATTACAAAAAAACACCACACCTTAAGTTGTGCATGTAAAAAGAATTATGACTTCATATTGGCTATAACAAGCAAGAGAGTTCTCTCAAAACTCTAAATATATTTATTTTTATTTACAATATAAACATTAGGTGTTGGTCATATTCGGCAAGAAAGAGCAGCACAACACAAAATGGTTCATATCTGTGTAAATTCTAACCAATGGCTAACTGTAATCAAGAAACAAAATTACAGTCATTTTCTTTGGATTTCTACAGAAAGAGGTGAAGAAGATTCAGTGACAGGGTAAAGGTCTGTTTCATTGAAACAAACACATGTTTCATAGCAATAGAACCTAGAAGAATGTTGCACCTAATTTTATATTAACAAACATTACAGACAGAAAGTTGTGTGTCACATTCTCAACCCCCAATAATTCAGTGTTTGAAGTATAATCTCAAATAAAATCTCTGTTGCTCCTGTTTCAGATTTAGCCCTTAAAAATGTCCCAAGGCTAAGGGGCCAGTAGAGATAAATTTATGCTCAACTGCTGTTCCAAGGCTTGTTTCAAATGAAGCTTCCTATAAGAAAAAGGTAATTGATGAACCAAACTCCGGTGGGGAGCAGGACAGATGACCTAAAGGAACTTTTTAATTAGGCTTTCAATGACTTTTTACAGACATGAAACACAGCTTTAAGATCTGATCTTTACAAAACTCACATGAATAGTGCAGACTTTGCAGGAAGATTAAGAATAGTATAAATATATAAAATATTACAGAATCCTATTTAACCACACCCAGTTGTCACCTGGAAAGTACTAGTAGTATAATTATTGCCAGTTAGATTGATGCTAATAGGATTCAGGCACAGCAAGAAGAATTCCACAAATTTAACATAGGAAAATAAGCCAACAACATTAGACATATTAAACAACCCATCAGCATTGACACATTTAACAATAAAGACAACAAGATCTCAGGAAATTTGTGGTAAAATAAAATCTGTTATGCATGGCACTACAGCCTGCTAAGGGCAAGAGCACTGTTTGCTAGTACACATGATGAAGAAGGAGTAATATTAATTTTATTCTGGTGTTATCAGTAAAGAAGGCTGTTATTCACAAAGGGAAAAACATAAGTGAAAGCACCAATCATTTCCCATCAATACCTGTCTCTGTGAGCCATCTGGAATATTCTCACTTCCTAGCACAGATAAGCATATCAATACACAGCAAAAATAATAAATATTTATGCAAACCTCTCCAGAAAAGAAATTCTCTTTAAAACCTACCAGCAGAGCTATATGTATGATACGAGGGGACAAAAGTCACCATTTGTTTATAGGGCTGCAAATTAAACTACCAATGGCTTTAGGACTAAAGGAAAGAGGATGCTGGAGCAGTGGAATTGAAGTTAACCTTCAGAAACCAAACACTTAATTTTTAGCATTTCTCAGTAGAAAACTCATAAAATGGCAGACAAAGATAAACTAACTCACAGTTCTTATCAATGTCTGCACAAAGAAATAAAGCCCCCATAGTTTTGCACAAAAGCTTCTGCTCACCAGGCTGCATAATTCAGTTCCATCCCAAAGAACCAAGAGCCAATTCTGTTTTCCAAGGACGAGCCCTGTATTGCTTCCCTTCTGCCTGAGAACACAAACAATGCCCAATTGTCAGGTTTGCGAACATCAACTGAGAATCAAACTCAAGCTGAAAGACTATAAAAGAAGTGCCTGATAAACTGGAAAAACATTGCTGCTAACAGATTCGCCTCTGTTCTGAAAACAGGGATCAAGGCAAGGACCAAAGAACATCTACGTAACTAACTGAATGCACAATTTAACTTTCAGGGTCACATATTTTTGCCATCATCTTGACACTGCACAGATCTGGTTGAAGACAGCTGACTAATAACATGGAGCAAGAGCTATTTGCTACATATATGTCATTGCATCCACCTATGCTCAAACTTCCTTTAGCAATAGCTTTACTTAGGGTCAGCTCACTTGCTCTGCAATTCACTTATAGTCACAGTTAAGAGGTGAGCCAAACATTTATTTCTTTGTACTCTCTGGTCTCTGGCACCGTCTAGAAGATTTAATGAACACCTGAACACTCCATTTTAAAGAATTTCTGAGACTCTATGCAATGATTTTTTCCATAATAAAGCACTCACAGTGCAGCATGATAAGATCATTTTAGTGACTCAAATTTATTTTTAATTATGAAGGCCATTTTTAAGATAAAGTTATCTTACTATGGGGCCTTCTTAATAACTGGGGTGTCAGTGTATTTCAAATGATAAAGAATACCCTCACAAAAGATGTGCATCTACCAGAAGAAAAAGAATAAATGTTAAAAAAGATGTTAAACATGAATTACTTCAATGTCTATCAGTGCATTTTTTCCTAATTACATGAGTCTCTGTGACATAGTTTTTCAGTCCTGTTTTTCCAAGATTTCCCTTTATTTTTCCCCCAGCTTTCCAACTCTTTACTCATATTACTCTGTCCCTTACCCATCTCTCTCAGCAAGCTCTGAAAGCCTGCAATCTGAAAGCCATGCAAATCTGTGCAGTTTTGTAGATTTGTGGACTTCCTTTGTAATGACAAATTATATTTTTTAAATAAAAAATAGTGCAAAGAAATGGAAAGATAGTTCTAAACTGTATGTGGACCAATGAGAAAAACAACAAATTCCAAATTTAATCCTTAGCATAACTAGAAATAAATAGGCACAGAGAGAAAGCCTTCATGGAAATATGGAACTACACTGTCCTAGCTGATTTTTGCATCATTGTAAAATACAGCACAACTTACAGACAGGTGTTTATGCAGTTTATGCATCTGGACAACTGTGTCCTTAAAAATATATATATATATATAAATTCTCTTTATTATACATAGTACCAGGAAGGCAAGTTAGAAAAGTACTTTTTTGCACGCTCATTTTTATTGAGTTGAAAACATATCAGGTATGTTTTTGAAAGATAAAAGGAAAGTGTACTTGAGCATTAGTGATCAATTTGAAAGCACAGTGTTCCATAAAAATCTCCAGGTTTACTAAAATATAGCTGCAGCACATTTTCACCCCATAGACCTTCCTGAATTCCCTTCAGCCGTTGCAAAGGTTAAAAAAAGAAAGTGAAGTATCTGGAGTGTGGATTTCTAAGTCCACACAATAGTGACTCTTCATTAAGGTTGGTATATGCTGCAGCTCACAGCGTTCATTTAGTGTTTTATGCATTCTGCATTTTCTCTCTTTTCACAGAAGATAGAAACATGTTTTAAAACAGGTTTTAAGGTAACAGGTTAAAAAAAAAGCCGGGCTCTCATTACAAACCAAGCAAGGCCTAAGGCCTCCAGATCATTTTAATGCAGTGATATGCCACAAAGCAACTCCCTACAGCTGAGAGGAACATCTACCAAAATATCAATCAAAAAAAAAGGATACTTTCCTCAAATGAAACACCATTTTGTATTTCCTTGCCAAGAGCTAAGAGGCAGGGTTTAGAGTAACCACAAACACAGCTTCTTTCTCCAAAAAACTGCATTTTGATCAGGCTTTAAATAGCACTACATCACCACCAAAAACACTAGCCACAGAAAAACAGCATTTAATCCGCAAGTGAAAGTGTACAAGACTCCACATCACTTGTTTGTCTAGATATGGTAGTTCTTGAGGAGCAAACTCTTGATGGGTGAATACATCTTTTTGTTTTAGTAGTCTCAAATAATCCACTAAACTGGTGGTCTTCAATGACTCCTTGACCTGGGTTAACTCCAGTTCTGTGAACAAGAACTAAGAAAGGGCAGAAACATCACAATTTAAATAAATGCTTACTGTCATATCTATAATAAATCACAGCATCCCTTATAAGCACCAAAGCTGTCTTGGCTTATAGAGTACAATTTACAGCTCAGCCTTACAGTCAACAAAAATTTCTCATCAGAGAAATGAAAGATTGCCTTTTCTAGCAACAAGAAATACCTTCTCAGGTAGGACAACATTTGAATTCTTTGTACTACAAGAAGACACAAGAAATAAATCATCATCTAAGCTAATAGCAGACACCTATTCCTCCACTGCAATACACATGGATGCTGTATGGTTTCCTGAAATGTGTAGTCAGAAATATATCCACAGGCTTCCTGAAGTTTCTGTAGATGCCTAACCTTAGCCTTGGACAGCATCTCGTTCTTATCTTTGGGTACACTGCAATAACTACCAAGCAGCAGTAGCTTTTCTCTTCAAGCTAATAACTGATTACGATTATAAAAATGGAGAGTCCAACAACAAATCTTGCCATCTCTGATAAAGAAATTGTGCTGGTTCCTTAGGACAAGTTATAGGGTACTGCGGAACTCATAAGCAAACCATTTGCAATGTGAACATCTATATATTCATAATCCCTCCACTGGCTGCTTAGTTATTCTAATACATAAGCCAGATATGAAAGTAATGTAATGACACAGTGTTTACTCCTATTATTTGCTTGTTACAGGATATTGAAATCTCAGATGGACAAGCTGAATCATCCCTTTTGTGAGTGATGCAATGCCTATTCACGTATTGACTGGAGCAGCAAATGAGGTTCAGCCATTAATATTCAACTTCTCTGAGGAGGGTGATGGTTTTATGGTACCAGGCCAGAGAGGTGCCATATGCCCTTTGGCTCTATTTTGTCATTATCCAACAAGCACACTGCAGAACTGGTCACTTGACTTCACATCCCTTTTGTCTGCTTCTAGATGAGCCTTTTGGCTCAATGTTCTTATTATCTAACAAGCACACTGCAGAATTGGTCACTTGACTCTGTATCCCTCTGGCTTGTTTTTAGCTGAGTCTTTTCTCCAGCTACATTATTTTCATGCTTCTAAAGATGCGTATGAACATCCATGCCAGTAGAGAGTGACATGTTATGAGCAGCTGCCATACTGCCTGAACAAAATATTAAAAAGCAGAACTGTGACTAATGAAGAAGCCGAGCAGGAGCAGCTCTAGCATCAACAATCTGAGGATGATTCAACAAGAATGAGCTGATGGAAGGCAGCAAGACATGCCTAGTAGACAGGCTTGTTCCTTCTCATTTCTATCCCTTCCTCTTCAGCAAAAGAGCGGAAAAGGAAACAGACACAGAAGCACAGATGCCATAGGCAACAGCTCTCTTCCCCAGCTAATCTTTGGCTTCTTCACCACCTTTATTTCTACATAGAGGAAAGGATAAATCTGAGCAAGTAAATTCTGACATGAATGAAGACACAAACCAACCAACCATGCAAACAGGCTGCACACTGGCCCACTGCATTTGAAGCTTAAGGGATATCTTCACTTACAAAGAAGTTGCTTCTTCCTTGCTCACACACTGAAATGAGAAAAAGGGCTAGAAAACCAGAAAAATAAAGGAGATGTGCAGCAAAGTTTGGAGGTCCAGCACTAGCAACTCCTAATTTTTGTGGCAATTCATGTCCATGGCTAGTAGTTTAGGAGTCTTTACCAATGTCCTCCATAAGTTTTTTCTTTAGCTGCTTTGATGAAACAGGCACAGGAGAGAACTACCCTAAAAATTAGCCCTAAACCTAAGTAATATCCCAGAACACACAGGTAGGAGTATTTATTTAAACAAATGGTTCCTGATCTTCTATAAGTCAGCAGCACTATATCCCTTCTTTGCTAAGAAAGGACAACGATGTCCATGAAACCTACTTGGCTACTGTTATTTATATCTTGTCTTTTTTAAAAATGTATTAAAAGCTATACTTTATTATAAGCACAATCTGCATTGCTAGAGATATGCCTGTTTGATACTGTTCATCTGCTTGAATCCTGGAAATTTACTACCATTTTCTTCAGATTAAGTTTCATGTCAGCCTGTAGGTTTCAGGATGCAGCAGAAGGACCAACAGCATTGTGAGCTGCTGAAGGTAGGTTAATGGCTGAGGAAGCAGAACAACCACAACGGAATTCAGATCAGCAGCCTGAAGGACAAAGTGGTAGAGAAAGTCCAGAAGCAAAATGCAAACTAAACTCTAAAAACTGACTACTTCAGAAAATAATCAAAGAATTTCAACTGTTAAACAGCCTACATAGAGGGCTAATCACAACAGTATCAAAGGTACTACCTTTAAAGCACAGATGGCATCTAGTTAGAAAAATAAAAACGAAAGGAAGAAAAAAAGGATAAAAGGCAAAAAAAGAAAACTTACTGTATTTGAAGCACAGAAATTCCAACCTGGATGAAAAGAAAGATCTATTGCTCTCCAGGTTTGCCATGCAACAAGGAAAACATGGTAGCAACTTCTTTGCAATTGCAGGGAAAGCAAATCTGGCAAGGACTCTGGACTTTGGCCAGTTACTCCCTGGTGGTCACTGACTGCTTTCCAAGTTGTGAAGAGCCTGAAAAGTCAGTGGAAAAGATCCTTAGCCATTCCTTAAAATAAATACGTATACGATGAAATGAAAGGGATAAGCTTTCTGACTTGCTGTTCATAAGCAGTCTTAGACCAAAGAATGTGATGCTCTGAATACAAGAAGTAGAACTAGCCACATAGGCGTAACATTATAAGACTCCTTCTCGCATGACATGCCCAACCGTGGCAATGCAATCCCCAAATTTATAAAAAGACAAGCACTGAACAGTAGGTGAGAAGTAACCTTGCCTGTGACCGCACCATTCCAGGCTGCCACTGGAATACTGCCTGCTTTGGTCCACACACTCCAGGAACACCTGGGGAAAAAGTCCACAGTGCTAGAACATGGTACGCAGCAGAAAGAATTCACCTTCCCCAACTCCAACTGAACATACTTATATGTGGAAACAATATCAGAGAGCAGAATTTGTACCGCCCATGCTAGCACAGGTGTATTACACAGCAGAATGCTGGATGTTAGGCAAAACAATCCCTGAAATAAGAGGCAGTTTAGTTTCCTAAATGCAGGAATAATTAAACACTGGTAGAGCTTTCCAGAAGAGGTGACAGACACGCCATGATCTAATCCTAAGAAAAGACCAATTTCTAAGTGAGATGTTTTCAATTTATCTCTCAGGGCAGTTCCATAGACTGCACATAAAGGGAGATCATGCTGGAGAGCCACAATAACCCATTTTGGCTTTGGGATCTTTGAGGCTACAAAGTTTATGTGAGGAAGAAACATTTTTGCTACCTCCAGAAGGTTCCTAGCATTATAGTTACACACGATTATTACAGTTAGATGATCTGATTTTAAGTCTGTTATCTTATTCAGATATTAGGGCATACTTTCTATCCAACATAGAGATGGCAAAATTCATTATCTGAGGATATTCAAGATCTCAGCTTCTCCAGGCACATCAGAATTCACACCTGGAAACAGTCTGCCACACTGACTGCCTTGTAAGAAAGGAGTTCCCCAGGAAAAAAAATTACCCAGAAGCCATGAGATTTTCCATCTTTCTCCATATTACGCATGCAACTTTTCTGCTGGCATCAGCTTAACTGCTCCTACATAATAAATGCACATGCAACAGATGAGCATCAATAACATTTCAGTCTGATTCTGGGTCTACAGCAGCCAGGTTAATATAAAAGATCAGGGGTCCACCAAATCCAAGATCAAGCCTCTAGCACCTTCACTCCTCCTTCAAACCCCTCAAAACTCCTCTTGAGATTCTGTTGTTAGCAGGTTTTGATCCCTTTCTTCTCCATACAATTTATGGTTTGGGATTCTTCCATCATTATCTCTTAAATAATATTCTTCTAGATACTTAGTAGTCCTTTATACAAGAAGTTGGACCTTTTCATTTATGAAAAAGTAACAAAAGTAACTGACAAATAGGAATTATGATCCTTTGGGGGTTTTGTTCACAGTGAATGTCACAATATCTTAAGCTAATTAGATAATCATGATGCAGATGATATTGTAACCACGTAATGCCTAAGCAATAACAATTTTCACCTCATCTCTTTCAAAGTAGTCAGGACGTAGCATGGGATAATTTAACAGATACTTCATAGAAATCCAACAGAGCAATATTTTACAAAGACCTTCCGCTATTAGAGACCCAGTGAAACTACACTATCATGAGATAATAAAGATTATGAATTAAGGAGTAATTAACAGATACAAAACAAAAGGTTGTAATAACTGATCTTTTCAAAAAAAAATCCCCAGCGGTACATTTTAAAGAGAAATCTAAGAAAGGAAGCTGAAACACTGAGTAATGGAGTTTGCTGACAATGCCTCAAGTTATTCAAAGTTGCAAAAGCAATGTCTGAAGATCTGAAGAAGACTTTAATGATGCTGTGCAAGTAGGCTGTAAGACAGCAGATAAGATTAAATGTAGATAATTATAGAAAGTGATGTACAATAGAAAAAAAATCCCAAGTTTATATATGCAATGACAGAATCTGAAATGTCTGTTACCACAGAACAAGCACAACTGTGGAATTAATAGGCAGCTCCATGAAAGCACTAGCTCAATTCCCCAAAATTGTCAAGTGGGCAACATAGAAGAGAGTGAGACAGGCAACCAAAGCAGACGTTAGAAGAACAAAGAGTAAGATCTACACTAAATAAATTCACAGAAGATCATATGCTGAAAGAGCCAGTCCTGATTTTTGTTCTCCAAGTCCCATTCCCTCCAATTCTTCCATCCCTTTCTCCAAGTTGATGCTGAACTGTAAAAGGTACCACATGGACACAGATTCCCAGAACAATAGAGTCACTTCTATCCATATCTCCTCTGAAAAATACATGAGCAAGGGACTAGGAAATAAAATAAAGACTTACCAAACCATAAAACACACAGAAGAACATGGATTTTTTTTCACTGCCTCTTCCAATACAAGACTAAATGAACAAGTGATGAAACAAGCAGGTAAAAAGTTCAAAAACAGCACTCTGCCACAGGATGTTATGGATGCTAAAAGCACACATAGCTGCACATGCTGATTGGACAAATTCACATAAGAGAAAATCCACTGGGGGCACTAAAAACAAATATCACCTCCAGGTCCGGAAGCCTGTGAGCCACAAATTACTGGAGGCTGGGAGAGGTATTTCCTCAATATACGCTTATGCTGTTCTTATAGTCTTCTCTAAGCATCTGCTTTTGGCAGCTGACAGGGACAGGCTAAAGGGATCTTTAGTGTGACAGAGTACAGTCAATTTCATGTACTTATCCTAGTTATTAAGATTGCCCAATACAAACCTATGCATTTCCAGTCACTTTCTCCATTTACAAAACTTCTACCACTGCAAATGCAAGAGAAGAGGGAAGAGGGGCAAGAGGTTCTCCTTTGAGCACAAGCCAAGCAGAAGCTTCACAAATTTTAGCAGCTAAACATCTCAGATTCCATCACACTAGGTTCTTCCTAGCACATAAAGATCTGTTCCTACAAGCTGTATCAGGCCTTAATCAGAGTACTTGAGTCAAAACAAGTTGACAGTATTTCCCATTAAAAACACTTGGATGTCTCAAATACTGGCACTTCTGAACTTGCAGCCTTTCCTATTTTGCAATCTTACTGCTGTTCTGGTGAAACTGCCCAAGTGAACTGTACAATTTTATACAGTTTAAGGTGTGTCTTGTAGGCACCATCTGTAAGAAACTTAGCTTCCAACTATCAGCATCATATGTCAAACCTGTGCAACAAGCACCTTGCTATTGCATTTGGTTACTCCATCAAACACCACTTTAATAGAGAGCTGGGCAGAATGGAAAGGAAAAAAAGGCACTTCTGTTCTTAGATGTCCCCACTGTTCTTAGATGTTCTTAGGTGTTCTTAGATGTCCCCCCCAACTACCACCTGAATAGGGACATTTGTGTTATTCAGGGGTCAGAAAGTGATAAGCATCAAGAGCAGCAGGTACCAGAGCATGGAGGAATAAAGAATACCAGAGTATCTCCTCTCTTTCATTTTTTGCCAAAATAAAAGTCTCCTGTAAATTGAAAGGAGTGTTTAAGAATTATAATAGCGTTTTTTATTCTGAAAGGTCAGGGTG
>JAWLRI010000763.1:6013609-6076297 GCA_034781795.1 Crypturellus tataupa
AGGGGATGCTTGGGGAGGTGTGGGGCACACAGGGGATGCTTGGGGAGGTGTGGGGCACACAGGGGATGCTTGGGGAGCGCAGGGTGCGCTGGGGGGTTGAGCAGCCCGTGGGGGCTGGCATGGGGAGGGGGCGTCATGAAGGGCAGAGCCCTGGGGGGAGGTGGCGTAGGGAGCGTGTGGAGGGAGGGCACGTGCGGGCCTGGGGAGGGGGCCGTGCGGGTGCGCAGGATGCAGGAGGAGGCGGCGGCGCGGGAGGAAGCGCAGGAAATGCGTCGCAGGCTGCGCTGGGGGCAGCGGGCCTGCGCGGTGGGGGTGCTGCCGGAGCGGGGTGATGGTGACAGTGTGCCCTGTCACCGCGGCTGGGCCGGGCCGCCCCCAGAGCTGGGTCTGTGCCCCACAGAAAGGCTCCCTAGGGTTGGACATCCATCCAATCAACCTCCCATAGCGCCACCCTGGGTTTGCTGCCTGTCCCCAGTAGCCCCTGGCCCCCTGCGCCTCGGAGCTCCCTGCAGCAGCCCCTTGGCAAAGCAGCCCTGCGGCTGCCCGGCTGCTCCGGGGACAGGTGGAGCCGGAGACAGTTAATCCAGCTGCAGCGCCCGCGGGATGCCAGCGCGCTGAGCGGATGGAGCGGCACGCGGCTGCCCCGGGCTCTGCCCCCAGCCGTGCCGCGTGAGGGGAGGGATTCAGTGGGGGGGATATACTGAGAAGGCTCCTTTCCGGGCAGTTTGTGGGATAAATGATGAGTGGCTCTGTGCAGAGCGAGGCCCAATGCTGTGGGTCGCTGCATGGTTGGGTAGGGAGAACATCTCTGTGCAGAGCAGCCCCCCTGCCTCGTGCAGGTGGAGGGCGGCAGGTCCGGGCGGCTGCAACTTGCTGCGTTTTTCATACCTGTTGCTCGGGAGGTGGAACGGAGACCTTGAGCCCTCCTTGGAGCTCCGAGGGGCTGGGACAAGGGCACTCTGCCCCCTGTCCCGCCAGGTAACTTGGCGCCTAGGGTTAACTGCAAGAATAACTTTTACACCTGAGTGCTCTTTATTTGGCAGGCAGCCTTGCTCCTTTTCAGTTGGGGTAGTCTCTTAAAATCTGCTTTTTCTGTGCTATATCTGATGACCTCGGGGGTTTCTGCTGTCCCTGCAGGTTGAGGCTTTGCCGGAGCAGTCAGCCCTGCAGCCATGGCCCCCACGCTGGCCACCGCTCACCGCCGGCGCTGGTGGATGGCGTTCACGGCCATCATCGAGAACCTGCTCTTCTCAGCCGTCCTGCTGGGCTGGGGGTCGCTGCTCATCATGCTGAAAGCAGAAGGATTTTACTCCTACCTGTGCTCTGCGTCAGGTGAGGCTGCTCCGGAGGGCTGGCTGAGTGTGAATAGGTTGTTGCTAAGGTTTGCTTGGGTGGTTTCCTGCCTCAGGGTGGTTTGTAGGTGGCTAGAGCAGTGCTGAGCTCCTGGTGTAGGGCTCCTTGCCAAAAATAGTGGCATCCTTCAGATGAAGGAACACACCTGTGGTTGCTGCTGCTCTGCAGAGTGAATGGAAAGGAGGCCTTAAAGGTTAGGCCAAGCAGTGGGTTCTTACTCTCTTGTGGAGTCTTGTGGACCTTGGCTGGTCTTTGCATGGGAAGGCAGATGCAGCCTGATGCTTTTGGGGGTCCTAAGCATGTAAAAACTATGGGGACCCTTCCTGTAGTAGGAAAGAAGAGTAGATGAGAGCTACTCTGTCAAGTTTTGTCATATCTGTGGTCTTTGCCAGCAAGAGGAACATCTATATAGTCTCCTTCCCTGCAATGCTGCATCTGCAATCCTGTAGTGTGGGGAGAGTAATGCAGGGGAAAGCAGTGTGTAGGTGGATGTAGATCCCCTCAGTCTGTGCATGGAGAGATATGGGCTGGGAGTGCCCCCAGGAGGGGCAGGGAGTAAAGATGCAGATTGGGCTTGGAAAGAGCTTTGGTGATGGGAGGGTTTGTGTGCTGCCTGTTGGAGAGCTGTGATCTGGTAGAGGAGGGAATAGCAGAGCAAAGGGAGGTAGGAGCTGGGTGTTTGGACTCTGTCCAGAGAGTTGTGATAGCAGATAAGTGTGGAAGGTGGAGGACAAAAAAAGGCCAAGGTGAGTGCCTGGACCCCAGAGCAGTCAGTGCATCATGGCTGAGAAGCTGGGAAGTCCGGGATGTGAGGAGACAAAGTCCGGGCAGTAGCTGACTCTAAATACTTGGGATGGTAGTTTACTCTCTTTTTCTGCTAAGCCAGCAGCAGTTTCTCATTTATCTCCTGCTTGCTACAGACCTTTCTTCTCTGCATGCTTGTGGGTGGCTGCCACAGTCTTGTTGAGCCGGGGCTGTTGCACCCAGCTAACAGGCTTTGCCCTTTTTTGATTCTATATCATCTGTAGCCTGGCTGCTTTTTCCTTCCTGTCTCTGCTCATAGTGTGGCTCTTCCAGCTGCCAGTATCCTGTATCTCCAGTGGTCTCCAGACTGATCCTCAACTGCAGATCGTGTAGGACTTGTGGCCAGGGCTGCTCTGCTCTTGTCAAGCTGCAGTGGTTTTCTCAGTTCTGTGTGAGAGATCTCACTAAATGCATCAGGTGGAAGCTTTCTGCCCCCAAGATAAAACATGTGAGAGCTGATAAGCAAATGCTGACTGTCCCTGAAAAGTGATTTCCTACCTGCTTTGTGAGCAGGACCCTGTGGCCGAGAGCCCTGCTGCACTTTGGCTCACCCCATGCTGCTTGTTCTGAGTCCTTTCAGTCCATGAAACCTTTACCCAAAACCAGTGGGATTTGTCTCGACTTCCCGCTCGTGTTTGCCAATCTGTGGTCTGTCTGGATCTCCCTATGGGAGTGCCACATACCGCAGAGGAAGATGTAAATGTTTGGATTGGGATGGAATTACTGCCCTGAGGGAGGTTTCTTCCTTCAGTGACCAACCTGCATGTGGAGGCAGAAGACCTTGAGCACAGAGAAAAAAATATCTTGTTAAATGTTCTTATTGTCCTGAAATATCTGGCCATCAGTGTTGAACTTAGCGATGGCTTGTGATGAGCAGAGGGGGCCAGTTCTGCTGGTTCCCTGCTTCACCTGTGCTTGCTCATGCTTTCCTTCTGTCCTTGCAGTAGTAATATTGGTCACTTGGGAGGGAGGAACCATTGCTCTGTGCAAGGACAACAGGCTCCCTGAAGAGCTTGACTGCAGAGCTGGGTTCAGCCTTTCCCTAGGATTAGGGTGTCCTGGCACTGTTTTTCCTAACATCATCTGTTGAGTCTTACAGCTGAGAGTGGGTACTTGGTTGAGGTGAAGGTTGGTAGAAATGAAGAAACCATAACCAGACGCCTTTGGGCACTTGTTGTTCCTAATGCTGCTGTTTGCATGCAAGTATTGCAAAAAAAAGAAGTCTCTTCCTAATGAGCCAAAGGTTCTTGGCAGGGCTTTCCCTTTGTCAGCAAAAGCTCTGCACTTTGTGATGCCTTCTGACAAGAGAACTAGACCTTGTCCCTTCTGCAGGCTCTTCTCTGAAGACATTTGCAGCTGTCCTGAAAGCAGCTGCAGTTCATGGAGGACCCATCTTTCTATTTTCCCCCAGCCTTTTCTGTCTGCCCTGGGCTCTAATGTTGGATTTTACTTGGCCATACTGCAAACACCTGGAATTTGCTTGACCCTAATTCAGTTGCATGAAAGTGAAGATGAGCACCTAGAAAAATCCGTGTCAAAGTTGTTCTACTTTAAGCAGTTGTGCCCCAGGGTTTGATGGAGGGCTGGCTTGTTCCAGGCTGCATGGTGAATTTGGCCACGCTCTGGAGGTGCATTTGCAATTTGCTGACGCCAAGCCTAATGGTGGCACTTTGGTCCCCTTTTAATTTTCCTGCACATTGCCCTTTAACCAGTTTGAAGCAGCATCTTCTGCTTGGTGCAACTGCTGATTCCACAGACTTTATCAGGATCGTGGCCTTATCAGCTCCTGGGGAGCTCAATCTGCTCAGGGCCTTGTGCTGTGGCAATGCCGCATGCGTTGGAAAGGCCTAAGCCTTGAGCTCCCTGATATATGTTAAAAAGTTCTCAAACTCGGTAATACGTTCACAAAGACAGAGCTGCAAAAAAACCCCAAAGATAAATGAACTTGGTTGCCATGAGATAGTGCATTTTAGTGGCAGGCGTAGAAAGAAGGTGCTGCTCATGGCTGAGCTCCTGTGTTTGCTAAATCCAAGATAAAACCAGGGGGTCTGTGATGGGGACCTTGCAGCCTGAAGGTCCCTCACAAGCTGGTGAGATGTGATGACAGCTTGGGGGAGGCTGCACGTGCGACCCTGTAAACAGGAAAAGTGTAAAACTGGTAACTGTTCAGTGTCTATAGGAAACGCAGCGCGCTGGTTTGCAGCTGTCCCCAGTGTCGGAGCACCACGCGTTGAGAGAAATGCCACAAAGTGAATTTTACTTAGGGAGAAAAGGGGAATTTGATTACTATGAGACTGTCCTTCCTGTGGGCAGTCCCAGTTGAAGTCTCCTTTCTCAGAGTCTCTTAATGAGGCTCTCCTAGAGGTGCCAGTGGAGGGATGGGCAGGGGAGATCTGAATTAACTGTACCTGCAATGACACAAAGCAAGAAGGACTGCACATCTGGTTCCCAAAAGTGACACCATTCTGAAAAGAAATCCTGGTCTTCCATGGCTGCTTACCTCCACGTGCCCTTCACGTTGGTTTTTACGAGCTCTTGCAGGAGAGGAAGGTGAGGCCACACAGGCTGTGTCGCCCGTGGAGCGAGTGCCAGGGTGGCTCGCCTGCCTCCTCAGCCTTATCTAAGAAACAAGATGAAAGAGAAACTTGCCTCTGCTGTCTGAGATGGCAGTGGCTGCTGTAAAAAGCCAGACTCATTCCTGTAGTACGAGGATAAGGGAGGTCAGCAAAGAGTAGTTAATGATTGACCCTCTGACGAAACCCTGTGGCACTTAATTTGGGAGAAAGAATGGCTTTAAATGCTCGGGTAAGAGCCAGAACAAATCCTGGTGATGAGCGTGACACCCACGATCAGCCAGGCAGCCTGCCTCTCGCCTTGCCTCCCTCCTGCTTTAAATAGCAGCTTGAGCTACTAATTGGGCAGCAGAAATCCTGCTGCGGGTGGTGGGAGCAGGGGGGATGAGCAGGATGCTCTTGTGGCTGCTGCTGACGGCGAGAGGAGATGGCAGCGAATGAGCTGCTCACCCGGGCGGCACCTTCTGCGTGTGGGACCAGCCAGGCTGGTGCAAGAAGGGACTTGGCAGCAGGATTTGGGATGAGCCACCCACCTGGATAATCTCCGTTGACCCTGTGGCTGCTTGGTGCCCGGCCAGGCTCAGCGGTGGCTCCGCACGGATCTCAGGGCAACGCAGTGCCAAGGGTGACTGCAGTCGCATCCGTCGCGTCTCAGCGAATCCCCTCCTGTTGCTCGGGGGCTGCTGCTATTTTCGCAAACAGTTTTTATTTCTACACTGCGCCGTTGCCTGGCCATCACTCAGAGCAGACGCAACCAAGGCAGCGGGTGCAGGCAGATGCCAACACTTAGCACCTCATCCCTGGCTTCACTGGTTACCCCGTGTCCTCCTTGGAGGAGGCTTCCAAGGCCGAGTCCTCTCAACTCCTGCCCTTCACCTTGGCCCTTGGAGGCTCTGTGGTTTGCAGGCATCTGCCAGCCGAGCTCCTTGGGGCCATGGTGCAACTGTACATGCCCAGGACATTAAAAATAATTTGTTCGTTCCAGTTTTCAGTGGTGGTGTCTCTGTTGTGAGGCTGGCAGGCTTTTTAAGGCGGGCGTGCAGGAGCTGTAAGGTCACAGCCCCGCAGCAGGGCTGTCTTGCAGAGTGCTGACACAGGGAATTCACTACTGTTTTGTCACTATTTCTTTCTTCCCCCCCCTTGTTTTTCTGAGTTTAACCTTTCGCCCACATCTGTTTCCTATGAACATATCTGTATGGGGAGCCTGGATGCTGTGGGGAAAGTTGCGTGGCTGCTGTCTGCCCCACTGCAATGCCGTGAAACCTGGGCTGAGGCAGGAGCACATGGAGATGGGAACATGGATAAAATTAGTTGAATTTGGAGTAGAAGCAGAAGGGGAACTGCCACCCGCCCAGTACTGCCTTCTGCATTGGTGCTGGCACGTGCCCCTCTGCAAAAGGGCTGCTGGTGGTGCCTGGCTTTGAGGGGTGATGTCATTTTCTGTGGCTACCTCCACTTGTAGGGAAGGGGATAAATTAATTTATTGAGTGGTCATGGAGAGCAAAAGGATAGAGCAAACAGTTATCATTGCTGCAGAAAGCTTGGGACCCTGTTATTCAGAGTGCTGGGGAGAGTGGTACCAACGGAAGCAGAGAAATGCTGTGCTGCCATCCCAGGATAACGAGATGGGAGGAAAGGGATATGTGTGGGAAGATTAAAAGCCTGACATCAGTGTGTGAATCTCTGGATGGGGCAGCAGGGCTCATTTGTGACTGCACGACCAGGAGGGCTATTGGGCAAGTGGAGCAAAGCTGGAGCTGGGAAGACTTGGGTGCAACCAGTAATGGTAGCCGTGCAGGGGTTTGGGTGGAAAGGGAGCAGTTGAGAGAGGGACAACTTGATCCCCACCAGGATGGGGCAGATGAGAAGGGATCCTGCCCTCAGGTTGCACCAAGAGCAGGTGTCGAACTGCTGGCACTGGAGGGATTCCTGTTAATTAGTGACCAGCTCCTGCTGAGAGCGCCCTTCTCTGCTCTCTTCATGCAAACATACGTGTAGGTGGCCGATCTTCTTCTTTAACGCTGAGTTTTGCCAGAACGGTTATTAAATATGGAGGAGAGTGCTTTGTCACAGGCTTGCTGCAGCTGTAAGAAAAACAAGTGCTTTGTCATCCCGGCAAAGGTTACTCAAACCTCAGATAAGTGCGGGGAGGCGCAGGGTGGAGCGCCGCAGGGCTCCAGGTTAATGGCAGCCTCACGGCACACATGTTAGGAGTTATAAGCCTGCTTGGGGTAGGTTTGGAACAGAGTTGACATCAGGCAGTGAAACTGCTGCTGCAGAGAAAAGGGAACTTCTTTCTGGTTTTCTTTTTTTGGACTGTCCTGTTTCTATGTCGGTTACACAACCCGAGCGCCGTTCTGCGTGGGAGTTTGCATGCAGTGCTCCTCATGTAAAGGCAAGAACAGCAAGTGGAGATGTTGTTGAGCATACACCAACCTGGGAAGAGCGGAAAGTGGGAATTAGGGAGCAGAAGTTAAACATTTGTGCCCCCATAAACAAGGGGTGAAGGAAGGTAATTCCTCCTGGGTGCAGAGGAGTTAAATTTAGGAGGGATCAAGGAGCTGGTGCAGTCAAGGAGCCGGGTGGCTGCTGTGTCCCTGACCCTCGCTGCGGTGACCAGAGCAAGGGTAGGAGGTTTGTCATTTGAGAAAGCTGCTGCTCCACGCCAGGCCCCGTCAGCCTCGTGTCTGGATCCGAAACAAATGCTTTGGCTGTGGCTAGTGCTTCTAGTTTACTTCAGGGACGGATCTGTGAGAACACAGTGGTCTTGGATTACGAGTACCTTGTTTTTGTATTAGTCCCTTCCCGTCCTACTGGGTATAGTCCCCAGGAATTGCAGGAGCCTTCTTGTGTGATTGCTTTGATAAATAAATGAATCTCTGCCCTTAATGTGAGCTTTTTTTTTTCTTTTTTTTTGCCTGGCTGCTTCATGGGAGGTTTATTCCTTGGTGCCTTTTCCTGTTCCCAGCTGAATTGACTGTGTTTTCCTGCTCCTTCTGCTGTTCTTGTTCTCTGCTTCCTCCGGTTCTTGTTGCCTACAATGAAAAGTGGGGTGATGGGTCCGTGCTGGGTGCATTTTGGCAGCCCACATGTGGCTCTGTCCTTCCCCTGCACCCACAACCTGCATCACGCTGCAAGGACCATCCTCTGTTATCCCGTTTAGGCAATTCCAGTGGCCACCACGAACAAGAAAACGCCACGGCCGCAGAGAGCAAATGGCCTTCCTGCAACGCCCAAGACGAAATGCTCAACTTGGCCTTCACCATCGGCTCCTTCCTGCTCAGTGCCATCACCCTGCCCCTGGGCATCGTCATGGACAAATACGGCCCTCGCAAGCTGCGGCTGCTGGGCAGGTTGGTGTCGGGGCCCTGGAGCGGATCTGGGTGGTGAGAGCTGGACTTGGGATGGGCCAAGCCACATGTGGGGCTCTGGAGCAGCTCTTGGGTGACTTCAGCATCAAACTACACAATAAGTCACTCCCTGAGGGAAGAGCCTGGGACTCCAAGTCCAAATTTCATCTCTCCAGTGTCACTGTGCTCCCTGGCCAGATGGAGCCTGGGGGAAGAGCGGAGTCATTTGTGAATCATGGAGGGTAGCTCTTCCCCTTGATGTTGGAGCTGTGTCCTAGGGAACATAAATCCGAGATGTTACATCACAGTTTCCCAGAGCCAGGGAGTTTCCTTGGGGACAAACACATCCCACCTGCCTTTCCCTAGGTTCCTCCTTTGCAAGTGCTCGGTGTTGATTTCTGCTCCACGTAGCAAAGTTGTCAGCAGCTTCTGCCAATAGCACATTGGGATCAGTGACTTTGTGGGCACACTGAGCCCTGTTCTGCCAAGTTTCTAGTGCTCTGAACTGCAGCAGAATCCAAACTGGCCTGTAGGCAGGGAGAACAGAGCAAGTCCCTGTGACTCAGAGCCTTTCTGAGAGAGGACTGGGAAGGACTCAGTGCTGTGGCCACAACTGTGCCCTGGGGCGAAGGCTGCTGCTGTCTCTGGTCACCTCCTGGGGAGATGTGGTGAGGTCTGTGCGTCAAAATCAGGAGGGAAATCGACTCCAGCAGGGAGCCCTGGGTATTTCCCTATTTTTTTCTGCCCAGATTGCCAGTGTTCCTGTGTTTTGTACAAATTACACAGGGGTTACTCAGCCCAGTGCTGAGAAGGTAGAGGCACGTGTAGTTTTGGCTGCTGGTGAGACTCCTGGCTTCGATTCTGTTTCAGTGCCTGCTTTGCTGTGTCCTGTGTGCTGATTGCATATGGTGCCAGCAACCCAGACTGTAAGTATGTTCTTCTGTGCTGGACTGCAAAGGTTTCGGGGCTGTGGTGCTGCTGAGGGGCTCTGTTCTGGGGTGCAGATAAATGTGCATGGAGCTGTGGGCCCTCACCAAGCAGTACCAGGGTCTTGGGGACACAAGTCAAGCAGGTCCCAGCCCGTGTGAGTTCAGTGACCCTGGGGAGGGCTGTTTTTTGTGTCCGTAAGTGGCACAGCAAGAACTAAGCACCTGAGAGCGCCAGGTCTCAGCTTTGTTTTGAGGCAGCTCCAGGTGCTGTACATGAGTAATTTCAAACAAGTTCTTGGCTTTCTCGGAGTTAGGAAATAGGTAATTGCACACAATGTGCTCACTGGCCATCGGTGTGTGGTTGCATGGGCAGCGTGGCACTCAGGGTGGTGTTTCACTGATGCTTCACATGTTAGGACCAACACCCTGAGGACTCTGTGTTCTCCCCTTCCTCCCCACCCCAGTAAACTTCAGGCTTTTTTTTATTATTGTTGCAGCTCTGTCTGTGCTGATATTCATTGCACTGGCTCTGAACGGCTTTGGAGGGATGTGCATGACCTTCACATCACTTACAGTAAGTGAAGAATTATTACATGACTATTTTATCCCTCATTATGCTGCGAGCTGGGCTAGCAGGAAAGAATGAAGTGGATCTTTTGCCTGTGGCTTGAGTGGCATGTGTTTTACTTGGATGCAAATCAAAAATTGGGTGCACTCGTATCTGAAAGCCTGAGTATTAGCTTGTTATTCTGAGCTGTGGATTTCTGTCTGTGCTTTGCTACCTGCCTCTTGGTTGAAGGTGAAAAGGAGTGTTTTTGTATTGAACTCAGTTGCTGTGTGCCTGTACACAGCGTGCTCAGCTATCTGGAACAGGACAGGGGCGGGTTGCACATGTGTTTGCATTGGATTTAGCTTTCACGTGTTGAAGGAAGGCACAAACCCCCTGCAGCCGGGTAGGACTGGCTCTCTGTAAGTGCCAACTAACTGCTGGGCTGCTGATGAGAATGATAAGGGGCTGGGATTGTTTGGAGCAGGGGAAACCTTCCAGGTTTTCTTGGAAATGCTGAGCTGTTGAATGCACCCAGCTCCTTCTGCACTGACCGCTTAGATCTTCCATTGATTGCAGCCATCATTCAGTGTCAGCTGGCTCTGTGCCTTTTGGGGTTCCTGTTGCCTGGAAATAGGAACAGCACAATTCTCAAAGTAGCTGCTTTGTTTTCTACCTTATTTTCCTAACCTTGTAAATGTGCCTGAAATAGGGCTGAGTGGAGAAAACAGCTCAGGGAGCACTGACATTTCTTAGGCTGGAGATGGAAACTTTCTGCATCACCTTGAACTTGCTGCTGCTGAAGTTGAACTTGCTGTTAAAATAAAACTTTAAGGTAGTTTCTGATTGAATATGACATAGGCACTGACTGAACTCCTGCGACCTAACTTTGGCAGAGGCTGACTTTAGAGATCACGGTGTTTACTGTGATGTTACTGTGGTGGTGGTTTTTATACATTCAGAGCTTTCAGAACTGTGCAGGTATTGATCTCTCATTCCTGTGTAATGCTCCTATGGGAAGCCTTGGCCAGGACCCCAAGGAGCTACGGGCTAAATGTTGTCCTGCTCTCCTCTAAATAAAAGGCAGGAAGGAGCACCTAAGAGCGGGTGGTGAGGAGAGGACTCCCATCCTGCCGCTACCACCACTGGTTGTCGGTCTGGCTGAGTATCCAAGGGAAATGGATTGCTTCAAAGCCACCACAGATAGTGTGGGAGGGCAAGGAAATACTGGATGTGCAATATCCTGGCTTTTAGCCAAAGATGAAATAAGTAGAGCCACCTATTAGTGCCCTCATTAGAGAGTTGGTTCCACAGTGCTGCCGAAATAACGGCTGCTGCAGGAGGGCTGGATCTTGCAGGAAAGGATCTAGGCTCTGAGAAGCTCTGCAGGAGCAGCAATGCCATGAGTTTGCATGGGGAGATCTCAGGAAGAGCCTGGCTCCTGCAGGGGCTCGTGCATTTGTTGGAGAGCTGTGATGGCTTCAGACCTGAGTCCTCAAACCTGCTGCAGATGTTGCCTGTTGTGCCTCTGAGCAGAGCTGCACGGAGGCGTTTCGGTACCTGAGGCGTGTGAACGGGATCAAAAATAGTCTGAAGTAGGAGGGAGATGCGTCACCTGGATCACTGCGCGGCTGTGACCGATGGCTGGTACAAGCACATGAATTTATCCGTTGGCACTGTATTAGTACGTTCCTGGGGGTTCTGCCCACAAGCCACAGCTGGTGTCTCGAGAAGCATCTAGACTTGGTCCCTTGTGGGTCTGCAGGTGCCGTGGGTCCCTCTGAGGGCAGCGGGGTGGCAGTTTGGTGCCCTGTGAGGCCGAGCAGGGGAGGCTCCAAGCCCTTCCTAAGGGCTCCCTGTGCAAAGCCTGTGACCACTGAGCGGTTGCTCATGCCGAGCAGGGCGCCTGCCACCCCAGGCCGGAGGGGCTGGAAAGAGCCCATGTCATCCCCGGGATTTAATGTTGATGCAAAGGGCAGACGCAGAGCCCAAGCATCTGTGTTTGCTGGGCGGTGCGGGGAGGAGCGAGCAGCGGCGTTCCCGGTTCTGGGAACAAGGTCAGGCCGTGCCTGGTGTGGAAATACAGAGGGGAGACTTCTGCCGCGTGACTTGGGCTTGGCCAATATGAGCGGAGATTGGAAATGGAAACAGATCTGTGTTGGTGGCTCTGACAGCAGCACAAGAATCTGGCGCTGGTTCTGCTCCTCAGCTATTTCATGCAAAGAAATAAACATGTGTGATAAATTACCACAAAGAGCCTTTTATAGATTGTTTTCCTGTTCTGTTTTCCTTTCAGAGAATTACAGCTGCTTTGCTCTTATTCTCCACTACAAACAGTGCCCTTTAATTTGCCAGGGAGGGGGGGAGCATCTTTGCATAGGGAATCTTTTCTGCTCGCAAATCTTAGGAGTATTTAGGGCTCTGTGATCTCTTGTTTGTTGGAGAAGGGGAACGGGATTTTCCATATGGCTTGGACAAATGGGGTGGTTTGAGGTTTTCCTGGAGAACATATTTTTAATGCCTGTATAATGTCTAAATATACCTCCTGATAGGGAAAACAGAGTTCAGCTTGAATAAAAATAAGTTCTTAGGTTGTCTAGTTCTCTGCCCCTTGACTTTTTCCAAGGCTCTCCTGAGCACTCCTTGCAAGAAGAGGGAAACTGGATTTGATAATATTACTCTGCTCTTCGGTTTAAGCTGTCATTTCCTACCATTTCCAAGTGTGGTTTTTGTTTGTTTAACTTTGCTATAAAGCTGTAAAAGTAGCTAGTTCATTCATGGGTTTTTCCTTTTCTCATTTGGCAGAGTGGGGACTCTTCAGGGAAAGACTGAAAAATTGCAAGAGTAATCAAAGGTCTTAAACCCTGTATAGAAAAGAGGAGGGGACAATCAGCTGAAAAACAGTGCGATTATATTATCAGAGTTGAGAATGACATGTCTGCAATGGGCCCCAGGAAGAAAGAGTTACCCACTAATGTAATTTTTACATACCCTATCTTTCAGACAAGGTGTGAAGTTAATTATATGTTGGGTGTTACTGACTTTTAAACAACTAGGAGCTCTAGGAGTCTTGCTCACTTCCAGTCTTCTGGAATTGCGAAAATCATGCTGTAAAGGCAGAAATTACTGGGATCCTTTGTGCAGTGTAAGGTTAAGACCAGACTGAGGATCAGACCTTTCTGGGGGTAGAAAAACAAAGAGCCTTCTTGTTGTGCCTGTTTGTCTCTGCAGATTTTTTTTCCAAGCCTCATGCTGTAAAGACAGCATGAAAAATAGGTTGGTAAAAACTGTGTGTGATTTTAGTAGCTGGTCTTTAGTAGAGACCTGCAGAGGCACCACCAGTGCTGGCACTTGCAGCCTGACGTTTTCTTTCTGGATCTGGGCTGCCTTTCCCCCTGCCTCCGCTCTGCTCCTTCGGGTATTCTCAGGCCTTTCCTCCCCCAGCTCTGCAGCTGCAGTTGCCTCTTTAGATCCTATCCAATCCAAATCATCTATACTGCTCTTTTTTTTTTTTTTTTTTTTTTTTTTAATCTGGCTACTTGGTGCCGAATAGGATTTTCGGAAATCTTGAGCCTTTCTAGGACTTCCCTCCCCATGCTGGCAGAGGCAGATTGGGGTTTTCTCCGAGTGTGACCGCTCGATTTCCGACCTGCCCTGTCTCCAATAGCCCCCGATGTAAGAGGATCCACCTGAGAGCTGCCTGTCTGCTACATGAAAAAGCCTTTTTTGTCATCTCTGGGGGACAAACAAGCCAAGAAGCAGCTGTGTTTGCAGAGCTGTTGCCCTGTGCCGAGCTCCCCAGCTGCTGCTTGCCATTTCTGGGGATAAGTTTGGGGTATTTGAGATGAAGCAAATGCCCTGCCTGGTGACAGCGACCAGCCTCCTTGCAACCTGCAGCTATTTTATGCTGTGGATACTGTTTTCTGGGATGCTTATTTAGGCCACTGCCTCCAAGGAGGGATTTTGTGCCTGGTAACAGACCTTTGGATCCTTTGCCGTTTCCTGTCTGCAGCTCCTGAAAGCAGCCCGTTGGCAGCGATCCCAGCTGCAGGGATGCGGGGATGGGTGTGGGGATCTCGGCGCGGCTGAGCGCAGCGATCCCTGTGTCCGCTTGGGAATCTCCAGCAGCATCAGGCTCCGCTCGTCACTGCTGCTGCTCCCTGCCCGGGGTTATCCGAGGACCTGGAGGCTGCGCTGCACAGCAAGCGCCGCAGTGAGACGGAGGGATGATAAACAACCAGATGGATCCTAGAGTGTTCCTGCATCGGAATACTCGTACTGTAAACACGCTGCTCCTGCCCTGACACAAGCCAGATTTGCTTGCCTTAACCACCAGTCCTGGGAAAGATGGATTTGTTTTTGCAGTCGGGAAAGGGGAATCTGAGGAGAGCATTTGCTTGCTCAGATTCTGTCTAATGTTCTCCAGGTCATTTTGTGCAACATCTCTAAGCAGATAAGATGGTGGTTCTGCTTCAGTCCTGGGTACCCGCAGTGTCCTGCTTTGAGGCCCTCTGAGACTGTCAGGCTGCTGATGGCAAAGTGAATTTGGGGAGGAGCGACCTGAAAAAGGAGATGGGAGGGAAATCTGTCAGCCTGAAGCTCCATCACTGCCTGTTGACCAGCTTCAGGAGCAGGGGCTGAGGTCTCTGTATGATTTAATACTGTCCCTGTAACTTCCAGCTTGCAGATCCTTAGGAACAGATAGAAACTTGTTATTTTTTTGGTTATTTAAAAAGCTGCAGCCTTGAGGAAAGGAACTAGCCAAGAAAGAACAGGGGCAGGTGCAGTGCAGGAAAAACAGGCTGTGCTCAAGGTAGTGAATGCAGAGTATGTGGTCAGTCTGGAAAGAAGCAGCCCTGTTGCACGTGTTAATCTTGGATCATGACACTGTCTGGCAGCCTGTAGCTCGTGTGTCCCAGAGCACTATCAAGAGCTACCTCATTCCTGGAAAACAAAAATTGTTTTCTTCGTGTTCTGGTATCCAGAGGTCTCAATACTAAGCATCAGGGTCTTTTCAAGTGAATTTATCTTCCTTCTCTTTCCTTCCCTTGGCCACAGTGTGTTTCAACTATTTTTTTTTTTTCTTTCCCCAGTTGCCCAACATGTTTGGTGACCTTCGTTCCACGTTCATTGCTCTGATGATTGGCTCCTATGCTTCTTCTGCTGTTACTTTTCCAGGAATCAAGGTGAGGCTGTCAACTTGTTGCTCATGACTGCTACTCGCGTGCTTGGGTTTTTCACCATTTGGCAATAATGTGGGAAGACAGGGAGACTATTTGTTAAAGTATTTGGTACAGAAGTGTGTTTGCAAGATTCGGTTCCTGTCTGTGTTGCAGACTTCCCACATGACTGTCCCAAGAACTTAACAAATGTCATAAAGAGAATGGTCTGTTTGTTGCTCTTCTTCACAGCGTCACCCCAAACTTCTTGTATTTGTAGCAAATAACCATATTCTGTTGTGATTTCCAGGTTATATATGACTTTGGGGTCTCCTTCATCCTTATTCTGCTTGTCTGGGCAAGCTGTGCGGGATTAGTTTTCCTCAACTGTTTCTTCAACTGGCCCCTGGAACCCTTCCCAGGTCCAGAGGACATGGACTATACGTAAGTGTCATCTAACCTACCCCAAAGGTTTCTCCTGTCCTTAACCCTCTAGAAGGGGCCAGCATAGATGATTTGGAGGAATGGGCAAGGAACTCTTGCCTGTTAATTGCGGTTGTTTCTTGGGTTGGGGCTTTATGTACACCCCTTGTTTTATATCTTGACTGGTGAATATCTGTGGAAGGCTGAGCCATCCAGAGCATAGGGTTTGTGAAAGAAAATGATCTGCCAGTAGCAATAAGCGTTTCTGTACTGACCTGTGCCAAAATGGCCCAAGGGAAGTGTCTATTTGCTGTGGGATCCCAGATTACTTGTGGGTTTGTAAATGAAAACCAGGACTTGAATCCATCTGTTGCTTTTCTGACTCCTGCAACTTTGCTACCTCTGATTCACCACCCTGTGTTGCAGCTCTCATTCTCTTTACTGCCCAACAGGGTGAAAATAAAGTTCAGCTGGCTGGGATTTGACCACAAAATCACTGGGAAGCAGTTTTACAAGCAAGTGACGACCGTGGGGCGCCGTCTCAGTGTGGGCAGCTCCATGAAGGGCCCTAAAGAGCTGACAGCCTTGCAGGAGAATAACAAGCTCTGCCTGTCCACGGTGGACCTGGAAGTGAAGTGCCAGCCTGACAACACAGGTGTGGTTCCCCAGGCGCCCGCGGGATGCTTGCACTGGCAGGAGATCAGTGGCATCTTTTTGCCATACTCCAGACCTGTTTCTACAAGACATAATGTGATACGTGATCCATATATTGCCAGGGCCAGGTGCTAGCTGCCATTCTTTAAATGCAGGTTTAGTTATATAAAGAATCTTGCCTTTGTGTGCTTCTCTAAAAACACTGTTTGCTGCTCCCCGTGGTGGAGGGTACAACTTGGGTAACCAATTTGCTACAGGAGGACAGTGAAGTGGGTCATTACTGTCTTAGACAACTGCCGTCATGACCAAGTCTTCCTGACTTGAAATTTTGTTTTAACCCACGTAATTGAGACTTCCTTCCTGCTGCCCTGTCCCCAGTTACAGCCACTTGTGAGGGAAGCTCCTATTGCATGGAGCGGTGGCTGTGAACTCCATGGGACTGTCACCGTGCACAGTGTTGGTGTGACTAGCTACAAGGTGCCACTGGCCAACCTAGGGGCCAAAGCTTGCTCTGAAATCACAGAATCCTTAAGGTTGTAAGGGACCTTTAAGGATCATCCAGTCACCTAGAGCACGTTACACACGATTGCATCAAATCATGCCCGTTTCCAGTGAGATGTTGCCTTCTTCAGAGACTTTATTCTTCCTTCTGCAGCGTCTCCCTCCTTCATGAAGAGCGTCTTTAGCCCCATCTTGTTGCTCAGCCTTATCACCATGTGTGTCACTCAGCTGAGGCTCATCTTCTACATGGGGGCCATGAACACCATCCTTGAGTTTCTCTCTGGGGATGAAGATCAAGGTAGGATAATCTGAAGACTTTGTTCCGTTTCCTTGGAACTGGGACCTGCCCCAGCCTCAGTCCTCGCGAGAAGCTGCTGTGCCCAATTACTCAGCAGATACACGGTGCTTGGCAAGGGCTTGTGCCAACGTGCAGCTGCTGGGGGGCTCTAGCAGGGCTGGAGCTCGCCCAGGGCACTGGGGCAGTGAGGCAGGCACTTGAATGTCACACTAATTTTAGCTCCGTGTCCGTTAAACCCTCTCCCCTCCTATTACCTCAGATGGGTTGTTCCAGATAGCCTCTCGGGACATGCTGTGATGGTATTTTTTTCATTGGGAACCCTATTTCATCAGGTATTTGCTTTGCTTATCCCAAGCAAGCACCAAGTGCGGAGCAGCTGCCTCCCCATGACTAATGGCAGGACTAGGTGTAGGGCCCAGCAGCGGGGGCGGGAAGGCTGAAGTCATCGCTGTTGTGTGCGGGGAGCTCGCGGCAGCCGCTCGCCTGCGTCTGCCGCTCTGATTCAGCGCACGGAGCAAACAGGAAAGAGTACATTAGTTTACTGCCATCGAAAAGACCCAGGATTGCAAAACAATACTCAGCCCATTCCTTTTTTTTTCTGCTGCCCTTTGTAGTAAGATCCAGTTTGAACTTGCTGCGTCTGGATTGCGCGCAGCTGATAAGTCAAGAGGCACCTCCTGCGAAAGCGGGAGCGAGCGCAGGGGGAGGGACGGAGCGTTGGAAGCTCCGCAGAGCCCTGGCATTCCCCGAGTCGCTTTGTTTCTCCAGCCTGCAGCATTCAGCTCGTTATCTACTGGCACAAGAGCTAATTTAGACATTAAACAGTAAACAGGACAGACTCCACACTGCCACCTTTCCTACCACAGCTCTGCACTCTGCTTACCTTGCAACTCTTTTGCAGTATTTTTTTTCCCCATTTACCCTTCTTGTTCTTGTTTTTCTTTTATTTTTCTTTCCTTTCTTGGTATTCTATGCTTAACATTACACATTTATACTGCATATACTGCTTAGATCAAGCACTGCATTAAGGAGTTGTGCCTGTTGGGTATATCACTTTTCTGTGTCACCTCTGAGAGAGCTTTCTGGGTTTGTTTTTTCTTTATTTTTTCCTTTTTTTCTGTTTTTCCTCTTTCCTCCTTCCCCCCAAGCGCAGCCCGAGCTTGTGGTGCAACCCGCTGCCTTGGTGTTTCCATGGCATCAGCAAAACGGAGGTATTGTCTGGTGGCAGCAGAGTCGGCAGCAAGTTCCAAGAAATGCACGGATCCCTGGAAATCGAATCTAGGGGGATCGGGACAGGATGGGACACTGCGCTCCCTTGGGCGCCTTGGTTCTTGCTGGGTTTTACATGTTTTGGATTTTAGAGCACTCCACCCCTGTCTGCGCTTGGGAGTGCTGGGCAAAGGAAAGGAGAATAGAGTTGTTCTTGCAAGTAATATTAGTTCCTAAGAAAACACAAATGTGTCTAGGAGCAGAACAGGAGAGAGAAGTGGGGAAAATAATGAAGAGAGCAAAATCTTCTAAGTTCTTATCAGGTGCTATGTCCTTCTGGATAGTCCTGCTTCCTCTGCATGCTACAGTGACTTAGACCTGCCCTGAAACCTAGAGGCAGGAAAAACCTTCAGCCTCTGGCCATTTATTTCCTGAAAACCCTCAGGAGACAGAGACACTGAGTTCAATAACCCTGTAAATGACAGCATGAACGTGTTGTTGACTCCTCTCCTCTTGTCTTCCTCCTTGTGCTTGGGAGTTGAAATTTGGCCAGGTCACTCCTAAATTGACATCTAGTTACTAAATCTGGCAGTATTTGGAGACCTGGGTGCGATCAGGGTGTGCTGGAAGCCTCAGCCGCGCGCTGCTTGTTCAGGGCAGGTCCTGCTCCAAGATGCTGACGTTGGCTGGGGAGCCGTGGGGCTGTTCCCCTGCACCACCCTTCACCGTTTCTTCTCCCTAGGCTACCACTAAACCTGCTGGCATTTTCTACATGTTGTTCTTCATCCTGGGGTGTAGGGAAATGACTTTTTAAAGTCATAGAAGAGACAAGAGGTTCTGTTTCCTCAGTTGCAGTCTCCCCTTCCTGCATTCTCCACAAACTTTATTCCTCGCTTCAAATTGGCTTCTGCTCTCAACATCTGGAGCTCAAGACTAGGTTTTAGGAGAAGCAAACCTTGACAAGGTGGCTAGCTTCTGGCCCTCTATTAAAAAATAACCAGACAGCCGGCTCCGGGAGTGTTTGCAGAGGGCGATACCACCTGTCTCACGGCTGCGGCAGCCGCTCTAGCGAGATGGGATTTGGGGCCGGCGATGGGATCAGGAAGGGGTGTTTGGAGATCGAAGTGGGAAGTTCCTCTCTGTTCTTTGGCCGGTGGATGGAGCCAGGACTGTGTCACCCGGTGCCAGGTCTGGCACAGTGAGGGAGCCCTGCTCGGTTTTGCTGGTGACTTCTCTTAGTTCCCACGTTAATTCTGGTATCACTCAGCACTGTGTGGCTTCAAGAGAGCTCTAGAGATGTGCAGGGAGGGACCAACTCGATTCCTTTTGGCTGTGTTTTGCTTACGCTGCTGTAACTCGGGAGCACTCAGTGCTGAGATGGGCACTTTTGGAATTGCATCTTTTTCTCGGAGCTCTGGTGCTCTGAGTCACCAGCCCCTCCGCGGTGCCTGCGGATCAATCACGTGGGCCAGAGCGAGGAAGTGGGAAAAGCAACACAGGGTGGAGGGGGACTGTCTAGAAACAGGAGGGGAGAGTTTCGTCCACGTCTGCGTATATCCACTCTCCTACAGCAATCCACATAAAGACTTCTCCCGTCTTTAATACGTGGGAATGTTCAGCAGTTTGAAGTGCGGGGGGTTGATGCTGGGTTTCCTGCTGTTGATCCTCCCTTCTCCCCACACAACCTCCAGATTCATCTGTTCTGCACACAGCAGATTAGCCCTCACCTTCCCAGCCTGGATCATCCATGCTGGGCTAGGGCAGGAGCTTCCCAGAGGGAGCTGCCAGCAAGGCAGGAGAGGAGCTGACAAAGGCAGGGGCGGCTATTCCGGGTTTATTGCTTTATGAGAGTTTTCCTTGTTGCTCCTAGCCATAAGAAACCTTCTGGCACTGATCATGTGCTAGGGTGCCATTCCTGGAGACCTAGCTGCTGTGCTGGGCTGGTTGCTTTGGCTCTCCTAGTGATGCATTGCTGTTTGCAGACCTGTTTGTCCAGTGTAATGATCTGTGTCTGAGAAGCAAATGGGTGAAATGGGGCTTTGGTGTCTCAGGACCTTCAGCCCTGTCAGTGTGTGGATATGTGGGGTCTGGCTCTTAACAAGAGGGCTGGTCAGTGGGAAAGGACTTTCTCTTTGCTGAGTTTTGTAGCTGCTGGGGTACCCCTTGAACTGATGCACTTTTTTTTCTCTCCCCCCGCAGTGAGTCTTTACACTTCCATTTTTGGGGTGCTGCAGCTGCTGTGCTTGCTGACGGCGCCCGTGATCGGCTACATCATGGACTGGCGGTTGAAAGAGTGCGACGATGCCTCGGAGGAGCCCGAGGAGAGCAACACAGAGCAGTGCGTAGTGTGCAGCCCACGGGACATGCAGCTACATAGCCGACCCCACTGCCCTGCATCGTTTCAAACACTAAAGTGATTTAGAGCAATCTGGATGGGGCAGAAAGCTAATGAATACAGCATCTTTATTGCTGTATCCCAATACATGGCTTGTGACCTAACCCATGCCCCTCTGGCACTGAGGGCTGAATTTGTATTTTGTATCCAACTTTGAAAACGCTGTTTCAGAAGGATGTTCCTTCCATACCCACTAAGATCAGTTAAGGGCAAATTTAAATTGTAAGGGGGACCTTGTGCTATCCTAGCCTGACAGTGTGAGTAACCACACTGAAATAATTCTCCAGCCTCTTCTCAACTTCCCTTGACAGAGATTCCACCGTCTCACTAGGCAGATCTTTAGCCTGACTGGCTTAGACAAGGCTGATGCAGGACGTGAAAAATCCTGCTGCGGGTTCTGGTAGTTGCTGGGAGTGTTTTGTGTAACACAGTTCTCACTGTCTTTCCAGAAGCGATAAGAAAAAGAAAAAACGTGATCGTCAGATCCAGAAGATCACCAACGCCACCAATGCCTTTGCCTTCACAAACCTTCTGCTGGTGGGATTTGGAGTCACCTGTCTCATTCCTAACCTACCATTGCAGGTGGCTAATCCAAAGGGACGGTTGTGCTGGAGGGGCTGCCAGGGGGGGAATGGCCCTTGCAAAGACAGTACAGGGAGGCCCTGGGAGCCAGCTGAAGGCAGGAGGGCTTTTTAGCACTGCTAGGAAAGTTTTGGGAGAGCATTAAAACAAATAATACAGTACAGTTTATATCTCTAGAAAGAACCTAAAGAAGTAGCTGTAGTTAAAATGTCAGAGTTGACATGCATTTTTTCCTCATTTCTAAATTTCTGCAGCTCAGCTCTGTAGTCACAAATACTTTCCTACTGAGGTCCTCTCAGTTGTGCCTCTGTTTAACCTGGGTCTAATTTAGGCTGTTGACTGTCAGAAAACTTGCTGTAAGATGCGTGACACCTATATGAGCAGTAAGCTATTTTAGCACCAAATCCGGCCCTGACCTATGCCCAAAGATACTCGTGGGATTATAAATCTGTTAAAATATTTGTTCTGTGGCACCACCTGTCTCTGGCAGAGAAATTTAGTGATTTTATACCTTAGTTGAACATACCTTAATGACGTAGAAGAGCTGTGGTTTGCTCATACCTGTGTGTCCCCTGCAATAAGTTGTGGAAAATTAACTGAATTGGCAAAGAGCTCAATAAAAAAGCATTATGACCCTGGCCCTGGTTGCTTGGGACACGTCTTTGCAACAGTGCCAGCTCCAAATCAGATAGGTCTTGTGTGGTTGACCTCGTGGCACTACGTACCGACCTTTCAAAGTAAGGAAAAATGCTGCTTTTAGAAACAAGAACTGTTTGTTTTCCCTTGTGCTGATCGTTAGGATTTGGGCTCCTCAAACCTGCCTTGGTGCTAAAAAGGAAAACGGCTTTTAAGAACAGTGGTGCATTGGGGTCTAGTACATCTAGGTGGTATTTGGCATCTAACACTTTTCTGCCTCTCTTTCCAGATTCTTTCCTTCATTTTGCACACAATTGTGAGAGGATTCATCCACTCAGCAGTGGGAGGCCTCTACGCAGCTGTGTAAGTCACCAGTTATTTATAGTGTATGACTGGCCAGGTGACCTTGTTTGGGTTGATAATTTCTTCATCTGAGAGGGAACAAAGGAAGATAAAACTTCATAGTCAGAGGGGAAAACTGAGACTTGCTTCCTTAATCAGTGCTGGACATGGCAGGAGCTGAGCTGAAGTCCTAGCTGATTTTTTGTTGTTTAGACCTACAGTTAACTCCTTTTACTGTCTTATTTACTGCAGTAAGGCAGCTATTTGCGAGCCTCAAGGGACAGCTAGGTTATCAACACCGAAGTTATACAGTAGGAACTAGTATGTGTTTGGGTTTTTTTTTTTTTCCCTGCAATGAGTAGCTATGTGCATAAAACAATGGAATACATTGCTCCTGGTCTGCTCTGAAATTACTCCAGTAAAGCATTGCTCAAGATGCCCTTAATGAAACCTCCCTTTCCCAGGATGGATCATCTATCCTGTTTCCATCTTATCAATAGATGAATGTAAATACTCTCTTCCTTATGAAGCAATGGTTTGTTTTTGAAAACAGATCTGCCCTCTGTCCTGACCTGTTGGACAGGGCGGCAGAAAGAAGTTATTGATCTTTCTGTCAAAGGTTTTGATCTTAGTGTGTAGAGAGTCCAAGCTCGTAAACCCATGTAAGACTTGGCTTCAGCAATGCATGAACTTTTGGTTCCATGGCAGTTAGAAACAAAACTTTTGTCCTAGGCAAGATAAATGTGTGTTCTTGTACTTGTTGGTTTGCTTGTAAATTAATCCTGTCTGGAACTTCCTGAATTAAGGTGGTTTTGGTTTGAAAGTGACTTTTCTTTGAATATTCAAACTTTTTGATCCAGTTCTCCTTTTCTAAGCTTAGTTTAACCTGATCCTTTTTAAACACTGTTTGGTCCTGAAGAGAAAGACATTGGACTGTTACTGAGACCTGTTTTTCTATCAGTACTATCTGGTATTCAGCACTTTCCAATCAACAGTATTGTTTAATTTGACATAGGATCAGACTTGTCCTCTAAAAAGAAAAACATGCTAACCTGTTGTGCAGGTTTCACTCACTTCTAAAGAGAGCAAATTGTTATGGCCAGATGAAAATGATTGCTCAGCCGCAAGTGCTGTCATCTGCATGAGGAGTCTTTGCTCTTCACTAGTAAATAACAACATCCTTCTCCTTGTGCAGTAGTTGTATAAACACTTCAAGCTGTCGTATGATATAGCCACAAAATAAATCTTTGCAATAACAAAATCTGGCAATTCTTAAGTTTTAAAGTTCATCATGAGAATAGTGTAGAGATGAGGCCTCTGGCTCCATCTCCAGCTTCACTCTCTTCTGGAGAGCACAACAGGTTCATACAAATGGCTACAACTAAAAACTGCAGAGTCAGGGGCAGTTGCACAGAAGGCCAGGAGAGAAGTTCTTCATACTGTGCCTCTCCTGGGGCTGTGCTCTGTTGGGCTGTTGGGAGTGTAATCTGAGCTGGGCTATGTGAACCGCCAAGGTGACACATAATAATTCTGCTGTTTTCTCTGATGACAGATACCCCTCTACTCAGTTTGGCAGCTTGACAGGGTTGCAGTCTTTGATCAGTGCCCTCTTTGCCCTTCTGCAACAGCCTCTTTTTATGGCATTGACGGGACCTTTGCAAGGAGACCCTCTCTGGGTAAGTCCTATTCCTCATGGCAAACTTGGTGATGAAGATGGTTTGGGCTCATTTCATTAAAAAGCAGGGAGCTCCTTTGCATGAACCCCAGTTACAGACAGCAAATTTGCATGCTCCTCAGTCTGCTTTTACCTTGATGCTGCCAAGAACCTTTTCTGAGCAAGTACTGAGGCCCTGGGAGGGATGCTGTTAGCCCCTGTGACTGTATGTGGGAAGGGAGAAGGCTGCTGGAGTGCTTCCAGCATGCAGGAATTGTAAAACGTGTGGCAGTGTAAAATCTCCTTTGAGCTACTAGCTCGATATATCAGTAAATTTTGATTTGCTGATGTCAGGAAAGTTGTTGAGGGCTATTGCGTGGAGTCTGGTGGAGGATCTCTCTGGGCAGCTCATAACAGTCCTGACACAGGTGGTCTGAAGAAGAGCAAGAGCAGGCTACGTGTGCCCACCCCTGTGTTCCAGCAACTTTAGGCTCTTCCCACAGCTGGCAGTGATGGTATATAAAAAATGCAGCTTAAAATCTCTTCCATCTGCTGCTTCTGAGACTGATAAAGGTCAGTCCTGCAAACTAGCTGTAGCCTGTCATAGCAACACTGCAACAGCCCTGCTTGTTTTGTAAAATCAGATTCCTTCTACCTTGATCCAAAACAACAAAGTCTTGCAGCATTTATTTTATACACACAGTGCTTCGGTCACAGGAATATAAATAAAAATACAGTAGAGGCTGTTGCCAATACAGTGAAGAGGACGTCTCCTGGACTGCCAGTAGCTGAGTGATAGGAGTAGGGTTCTGATGCTTCAGCGTGCATGGCTAGGTTGGTGCCTTCCTAACTTTGTTTCCTAAATTTTTAAATTCCTAAATTTCATCTTTGTTCCTGCAGGTGAACGTTGGCTTGCTCGCTGTGAGCTTCCTGGGCTTCTGCCTTCCCATCTACCTTGTCTGCTACAGACGCAGGCTAGAGAGAGAAAGAAAACAGAAGAACGATGATGCCAAACTCTTCCTCAAGATCAACGGCACTCCTAACGAGGAAGCCTTTGTGTAAACTGGTGCTTGGAACGCAATTTCCCCTGTACAGGTTCCTGCCACGTCCGTGGGCTCTACCTGTGGCGTAAGCCAGGCTCTTCTCTTCCTGGCTCTGCCAGTCTTTGCTTAGCACTGGAGTGAGGGCCGTGCAGCAAGACTGAGCTCTCCTCAGATGCATGGCAGGAAGAGACCTCCCACTCCTTACTCCAGAACGTGGGACACTTTTTTTTATAAAGGCTACCCAGTTATTGTGTCTTAAATTATTCCCTGATCACGCTCTCCAGCAGCAGTGTCTCTACTCTGAGGGGACTAGGGAAGAGAGGGAATTGGAGGGATGGGGGAAGAGGGAAGAAAAACCATAATAGGAGTTTGCAAAGGTAACACTGAAGTCTGATGTTTTTCCTTCCTCCTTCCCCCAACTTCAGCTTGTCTCAGATGCAAGCTGCACTCTCTTCCCTTAAATTTGGCAGTGGCCTTTCTGTTTGAGGGGTAGCTGGACCCAGTTGTTCTACTGTCTATCCAGATGTATCCCAGACTGTTCCTGGGGCAGGGAAGAGAATTTATTCCTATGTGCATGAGCAGAACTTCACTATGTGGCTAAACACTGGCTGCTGAGGTTGACAGCTCCCAAATTCTTTATTACTACATATTGCACAGACTGTGAGCAACGGATCTGCCTTCCACACTGAAATGAAGAGCCTAGTGGACTGCTTGGTCCTATCCCAAGCCTTCAGAGGCCCAGATTCCTCCTCCTGCCGACCTGTAAACCACCTGTACACGTTGTAAACTGTCTACAGTCCTGAACCTTTCAGATAGGAATTGGATTTTGTTTACCAGTGAAGTGCTTCAAGACTTGTTGCCTTTTGCTGTCTCCTCCCTCTGAAACAACCCTGGGAGAGGAGGAGCGCTCGTAGTTAGTAAAGTGGAGAAGCTCCTTGAAGGTGGGTTCTGGGGCTCCCCACACCCCTTGGTATTCACGTGTCGTGAGCTGACTTGCTGTTAAATCAAGAGTGCAGAACACTCCCTGCCCCTGGTAACTGGATCCTGTGAAGACACGTCAGGACGATGCGGCAGCGAAATTCTTCCTCTAGCCATAGTCTATTTACGTTGTTCTGATAATAGTCCCCAAGCTGCTGAACACCAGGTTACTGTGACTGACCAAAAAGCTGCTGGTTTGGCTGTACGACAAGCCTTCTACGATGTCTATGCTCTGTCTGGACAGAGTACGCCATGGTTGATTGTACAATGAAGCTGACTTATAGAGCAATATTCGTGGGTAAAGGAGCCCTGTTTGCCACAGGGGGAATACAAAGGGAATTTTTGACTTGCTTATTTTTATATTGGTTTCCCGGGTCTTGTTTAAGTAGACATCTCTCCCCTCAACCTTCAGTGAGGTCAGTAGCTCAGCCTGTACCCCTGCGATGAGCACTGCGCTGCTTGGAGCTGCTCTGAGCAGGTTGGTGCTGCATTGAGGACAAGCGTCGGCAGCTGGTTGTGCAGCTGGGCTGAGCTAGTGGCTGCAGGGAGGTTGGAGCCGAGAGGAAAAAAGCAAAAAATGGTTATGATGATGTAGTGGTGGTGCTTCCTGAGCCACCAGCTCCTGCATTTATGGCAAAGCCTGGCAGTGGTAAGTCACTCAGCTTCACGTCTGGTTGGAAAAGTGTAAAAAGGCTCAACCACTGTCCCACAAACTCCGAGTTGAGCATCGGGAACATCAGTACGCCTGGACCTGCTGCTGAGGAATTCCCTGAAAAACCGAGTGTTAATTCCAGTGCTGGAGGTTTGGAACATGCAGGTGCTCAGCCCAGCCAGGTGCTCACCTAAAGCGCAAGCTTGGCCACCTCGGGAGGAATCGGCGGATAAGGGAAGCCCTGCGGAGCTGGTGTCCTTGCAAGGACACGGTGGCTCTGTGGGACGGCAGCGCCATCTCGAGTCCCTGCCTCGAGCGCTCCTGCCGCCGTTCAGACGCTACTACACTCCGGTACCTTTTAGTCCTCAGTCACTTGTTTTAAAATGACTTGCCACCGAGTATTTTACACAGTTGTGGATTTTTTTTTTTTTACATGTTACCTTTATTAAATGTGTTTGTTCCACGACAGCCTTATTGCCTGCTGTCAAAATGATTTTGCTTGAAAATTTTCTGTTCGCCTTTATAGCTTTGGTGATGATTTATTGACCTTCCCAGCTTTTTTTCCTTGTCAAGCAATAATTGGGGAGGTGTGGTCCTGATTTGGTTTCCTGCTCACTCGTAGTTGTCTCAAATATGTGCCTAGAAATCCAGCAGCAGTAGTTCAGCTTTCCTGTATTTCCAGAGGGCTTTGTACAGATTTCTGCATTCTGTAGTGCTATTCCTGCCACTTGTACATGTTTCTAAAAGACTCCTACTCTTGCTGCAAGATATTTGTGGGATGAGAATGACTTTTTTCAGACAGGTGAGTATGTCTGAATCATGGTCCTCAAATTCCAAGTGTCTGAAAATACTGCTGTTTGAGGAGTTTGGTGTGGTAACCAATTTGGAATTAAGGTTATTTAATTTTAAAATCCTGAGCTTGGCATCTTGCGCTCTGCCACCCACATCCCTGCTACAAATCTCCCTGTAAAACAGTGGAATAAGTTCCGAATGGCACATTGTCCTGAAGACAACAGTGGTGGGGCTACTGCCTTCAAAATGTGCTGCTAAATTAAATGCAGAACAGCCTTTTTCTCCTGCCATCTACTTCCCTAATGCAGTTCCCAAATCCTGCCCTGAATGAGGAACACTCTGCAATCCAGTTTTGCGCTAAAATACTGGATAAATATGATCAGTGTCTCTGATGTGGTTCAATGTTTAGAAATCGCTGGTCAGCTCTAAGGAGGAAGAGGAGAACATATGCCCGGAGCAAAGGTTTTGGGCTCCTTTTGAGGTTTGGAGCCAAGTGTGTCTTTGGCTGCGGTCACGAGGACACGTGATGCTCAATGCAGCTTCAGTTGTCGCGGTTCGAGTGGATGGGAGTCCTCATTTCCAGGCTTTCTCATGAGTGCAAAGGCAAGCTGGGGAATTGGTTGCTACAGGATGTGGTGGGGAACAAAATACTCACAGATTTTTAGAAGGGGCTAGTTTAAACCCTGGTTTAATACATTCATTAGTTCAGGGAGATTTGAAGTTGCTGTAAATGAGAACTATGCTGAGGAATGATCACTTTTCCGTGTTTCTTTGCCTCTTTATGTATCCGTCATGTAGTAGGATATACTGGGCCAGGTAGAATGATGATGGGATCCTGTAGGGTTCATTTAACTCCTGTAGTTCTGAACCAGACTAATCTTAAAGGCAATCTCTGAGTTATCTATCAACAAAGCTGTATCTGCATGTACAAGGTGCATATAGGCCTCTGACTGTGGCACAGTTACTTAAAAACTGCATCTCCTGAGCGCTGAGCCCCTAAAGGACAACTAACATTCTGCCTTCAGCTTCCTCTGTCCTACATGGTGCAGCAAACAAATGTTGTGAGGACAGTTCTGTTAAATGCGTTGCCCACGGGCAGTCTGCCTTGATCTCTGGTGCTTATGGAAACATAATCATGGATTACTTAAATCTGGCACGGAATACAGCACTTCTGCTTTCTAGCCAAGCGATACAGGACAAAGAAAAATCCTGCTGTACTTCTGCAGGAGCCACCCAGTGCGAAAAATAAAGGGGCTACCAAAGGCTGGAGAGCTACATCGATTAAATCAATAATGCATTTACCTGTATAATTAAAATACAGGTCAATATGCTTAGTTTCATAATTTCTGAATTCTAGAACTCATAAGCATTTTTTAATGTCCTTTCTTTCTCCCCCACCTGTATTAGAAGTGCTAGGAGGTGATTGAGGAAAAGACCTCCTTTCTGCAGTAGAAGCATCCCCAACAATGTAATTAAACAGAAAGCTGATCTGTGAGTCACTGCTGTCTGCAGGAGTGCTCAGACCCAGTGCTGCTGCTGTATAAAGGTGCTCTCTGTCTACAGACAGCTCACAGGTATTTAATAAGTGTCTTTATTTAGACAATATGGAGTGAGGAAGGGACAGAGAGCTTTTCCCTCTTACTGAGATGTCAGTACTTAAAACCCATCAACAATCTTTATAGCACTAATGTAATGAGGCTATCAAGAATAGCAGAGGAAATCTGTGCTATTTTGCTTAATAGGAGTCTTGTAGCTTTATTTGGTTACTGTCAGAGAGTATCTGGGTCCTTAAGATGTAATTGGGCACAGATGTCTGCAGAAAACAAGCAAGATTTGCTGAGAGTCCGGCTTAACTGCAATGCTGTTACAGGGATTGAAACGTTTAACTCCCGCAGCAGCGCCTGGCCTCTTCATGCTCTGTCTGCAAGGGGAAATTGTAGGCTAATGAGACCTCAACTAAGAGTAAATCACCAAAATGTTTTAAAGTAGGAGGTTTCTCTCTCGACAAGCTGATGAATTTGCAAAATATACTACATAATATAAAGCAGATACTCTCTGGGAAAAGAATGTAATTTTAAAACAACACACTTCCCATTACTTTTTTGTCCTTTGAGTGCTTTTTTCCCCCCCTGCCTTTATCTACAAGGCTTTTGGTGTTCCCTGCTTCCCACTTTAGAAGTGCACAGTTTTCCATAACACAAGCTAATATTACAGTGGTATTCCTCATGGAAGGGCTGGTAAAAAGATGCTTCTGATCAGGTTTCACAACATTTATCTGCTCTGGAAATAGCTGAAGCAGTGATGTATTATGGAGGTGCATTCTCACATGATAATTATAAACTCTAAAGGCCATTTTTTTTTTTTTTAGTTATTTTTTTCTCTCTACCAGATAGATTGTCTGTGCAATCTGCTTTTCTGGCTGTCCTGTGTTCTGCACCATCATGCTTCCTACTGCTGCTAATTGCTCTTGTGTGACCAACTCCTCTGTCACCTGCTCTATTCTTGGGACAAATCCTATTTCCAAAATATCCCCGTCCATTCAGCCTCCTGGGATTAGCTTCCCCACCATCTCTTGTTCCTGATGCTCTTTTGTTTGTTTTGCTGTATCTGTCAAAGTTGAATTGTAGTTCAATGTTTGTAAGGTGATGTGCACTCTTACAGTACTATCTTAAAGAGTAAATGTCATATTAAGTTAATCATTAGTTTTCCTTCCCGGGCTGAACATAATAAAGTTATTGCTTGGTTTGTACTGAGGCTGTGTAAGCACAGATCTTTTACACAGTACCTGCTTGGCTGCACTTTGAACCGTTCCTTGTGCTGCTGCTTCTCCAGGCAGGAGGTAATGGGCAATTAATGGCTGAGAAAAAGCTCTTTTTCTTCTTTTTAAATTTTATTTCAATAGCAACCTGAGAAAGAGATGAGACTTAGTTAATACAGGGCAAATGCATCAAACCAACATGGCCTTAGGCTGGGATGCTACAAAAGAAGTGCTGCACCTCAGTTAAACCTACTCAATATGTTTTTTTATTTATTTATTTTTCCAATCACACAGAGGTAGTATTTGCTTTGCACAGCTCCAGAGACAAAAGCAGTAAATCTAAGCCTCTTTGGCCATTTTTCCTGGCTGTGCCCCAGGTACTTTTAGATGGAGACCTTTAAAAAAATTATTATTATTAATAATAATAAAGGTAATTCTCTCTTTCTAATAACTATGTGGTGCTATCCCTACCACTAAGCATAGCCCAGATTGCTGCACCTCTCAAGCGGCGGGTGCAAACGCCGCAGAGCGCTGCTCCCAACACCGCCTCTCCTCACGCCGGGAGTCCTTTCCGCTATCTGCGCGCTCCAACACCCAGCCCCGCTCCTTGCCTTCGCCCTTCTTGACATTTCTCTTCACATTTTCCCTTAAAAAAACCCGGTTAAGGAGATGGGGGCAAACGGGTGACCGAGGGGGCGCGCGGCGCCTGCCCCGTCATGGCGGCCGTGCCCGCAGAGCCGGCGCTTTTGCTCGCGGCGAGGACGTGCCAGGGCCTTTCCCGCGGCGCCATCTGTACAAACACCGCACGACTTCGCTTCCCTGCTCCAGCATGACGGAGTGGAAGCCAAGCCCGAGCAGCCCAGCCCTGCTCGCGTGGCTGCTGCTTCCCCGGGCAGATCCGTGTCCTTCGCAAGCGCGTGAAGCCGCGTAACGCACGGGAACGCTTTCACCCGCCGGTATCCGCTGCTCAATCAGCAGCTGCAGCCTGTTGTTTTATTTAGGGCCAGGCTGGATCAGAGGCAGATTAAGATGCAGTTCGTCATCTCCTCAGCAGCAAAGACAGGCCTAGAGATTCATCACCTCCAGCAGTAAGTGCAGAGTAGATCATCATCTTGCGTTTCATCTCAGTAACTCACGCCCTCGCTGCATTTTTGTCCTTGCAAATTGTTTCCTGAGGGTATAAGTTACCAGTTTCTGCATTCATTTTTCACAAAAGGAACTTCTGGGTTGTCCTTCTTTCCCTCTTATTATAGGTAGTCAGTAACCTTGCTTCTGCTGAAAAAAAAAAAAAAACCCTCATTTTACCAAGCTGAAAAAGTTCATACAGGATCAACCAGAAAGCTTGATTTTATACATTATTTATACCTTTTATAGAAACAAAAGCAATAAAGATACTTTTAAACAATGTATTGATGCGAATGAGTGGGAGCATTTTAAAATAATTGTTGAGAATGTTTACATTCTCACTGAAAACTACTCTGGGAAGCTGGATTAGACACAGAGATTCTTTTTAATCATAATTGTATATGGTGGACAATTGTGTGGAATTTCCCAGTTGGGAATCCTGCCCGAAGTAAATGTAAATGATGCAGATTTATGGAATCTTGGCATCTGCGATAATGTTCGCCTATTAGGACGGCACAGCGCCTCCTCGTAATTTAGTTGGATCTTTGCCCCATTGCAACATAGATGCCAATTAGTTATTTGTTGGCTGTGGCCCATGGGCCACCTTGCGCCGGCTCACACCTGTTCACTTCAAGTGCCAAAAGAGACATGAATAGAGGAAGAAAAAATGTTAATGGGAATTTGCAGAATACTACCTAAGTCTGGAAGATATTAACAATAAATCTTCAGATTTTGGATTTAGATAGAATTGCAGATAATTGCATTGCGGTTCAGTATTTAACAGAAAACAACTTCAAAATCTTTTGGTTCAGCTTGAACCAAAAAGCCTTTTAGGGTTTTATAGGACACTTTACGTGTAGAAAGGTTATATTCCAATTTGCTTTTAGGTTATTTCCTTTTCTTTTTATTCTCTGTTCAGTATTTTGAACTCAAGATGTCATTCTAACATTTTTCAAGCAACAGGACAGTAAGGTTTCAGTTTGAAAGAGTACAAAATATTTTTTATTTTCCTCAATTTTTTTTTTATTTATACTGTTCACTGAATATGACCTAAATGTGCAAACCAACCTTACTGATTCTTCCCCCCCGCCATAGGAACTAGGTTTCTGAACATTTGTTTTGCAACCTTAAATAAAAGTGGCCAAGTGTGAACAGCTTACTAGAGAAAAAGGGTATAGGGATGAATGAGATAGAGCATGGTGTGATGCCACATCTAGGCTCAAAGTGTTTGTTTCCAGGGATATTCCATCACATCCAAAAAAGATGGAAGGGTAATTAATAAGGCGCATAAAGAGTCTTATTTTTCATGTTATCTGCTACAGAGAGAAAGCATGGGACTACAGAGAGCTTTTGTGGCTCACATTGATACTCAGCCAATACTCATTTAATTGTGTTCTTTTTGCAGTTCCAGTGCTTCCTTTCCCTGGCTTCCACCTTCATTTATCTTTGTTTAAATAACGTAACAGCATGCTCTTCTTATTCAGATGCTAGCTGGAATAGTGCAATTTAGGAAAAAATCCCCTATGTCCTTTTCTAACTTTTTTTTTAAAGGATTTTGGTAAAGCAGACCACAGAATTCAGTCCAGCTTATTCCATAAAATTTTCTGAAAGGACATAAATCCATCTGGAGCCTTTTTATGACTGCTGAGCACACTGCTACAATAATAATTCTTGGAGCTGGAGTAGAAATATATGATTTGAAAGTGTGATGGTAAAAAACTCTTCATTGCCAGCATGATAGAAAAAGCTAGATACTTGATGATAGGATGTTGCAGAACAAGAGAATTAGCTCTGCAAAATCAAATAATGTAATTGATCACTTAAATTCCTATTAAGGTGCATTCCAACATTAAAAAAAAAAAAACAGCACAGCGCAAAACCCAACTGATCACCTGCATCACTGTTTCCAAGGCAGAACTGCATAGCTAATGCCACCAAATAAATATATTACTAAGGCTTGTCATTTTTCATTCTGTTTATACTGTTCACCTAATCTTCACTCTCAGTATTTCTACTCGATATGAGATGGGTGAAATAGCTTAGCTGTTCTGCACTTTGAGCTGTCACGCACCTTCTGTAAGTGACCCAGTTCTGGCGAGTTTCACAGTGAAGTTTTGGTCTCACTGTTGTACTAATGTCTGGCAATTGGCAATCTGCTACCAGGTCTTTGGGATATGTTGTCCTGTAACTGAGCAGGATCCCAGTAATGAGAAGTAATTACACAGGGTGCATATGGTAACAGTGCCTCCAGGCTACTTCCTTAATTTCACCTCAATGACAGCATTCTTTATTTTTAAAGATTCACTTGAGAACTAGCGTAATACAACTAAAGAATGGCAGTTATGAGAAAGATTAAAAATTAAAGGTAAGGGTTAGTTATGTGAGATTCAGAGGGAGAGATTTGTTAGGAAAAGGTTTGACCCAGACTAATCAATTAACTTTTACAGAAGGATGCATCATTACGCTCAGAAAAAAGCAAAAGGCCAGCGCCCACTCTGCCTGCATGGCTGAGAGCTGCAGCTGCTGCAGCTGCCACTACCGGCACCCAAAATCCTGGAAAATGGTAAGAAGTACAGATTGTTTTCCAAAAGAATTCAGGAGAATATATAGGTCTGGAACTTTGACACAGTCTCTCTAGATTCACAGTGTGAATCTAGAGGAGTCTGCTGTTTGAAAGGGTCTGCATTAGACATTTGTGTAATAATAAAATTATAGTTACATTAGGATCATTTTTGTAGGAAGGATATAAGCACTTGTGTTTCAGGGCATAAAATGATCACAATTAAGGAGGACTAGGGAGAAATTTATCTTATGAGCAGGTTGTTTCATAAGAGAATATTATAAATATTCTCCATTTTGCCTGAAACTATCACTTAGTCACACTCAGGGACAAGATAATTAAGCCAGTTGTGAGCTTGGTTCAGTATGGCAATTGTTAGATCCACATATAACCAAAGTCCTGTCATAACTGGATATGATTTCCATTTCCATTATTATTTGCCTTTATACAGCGTTAAGGACATCTATCCTTGTTGTTAGCAATGCTGTGTGTTGAAGGTACAGCTTTGCAAGTGTAAATATGCAAATACACTTTAGGAGTTAAAAATAAAGCTGTGAAGTTTAGAGAGAACGTAGTAAAATAGCTATAGTTAGCATGAGTTCTTAGCAACAAAAGCTCACCAACACATCATGGCTTTTAAGAGACAGAAAGAGACCAGGGAATAAACTGCCTTCACTGGCAGGACAGACTTGGTTGTACTGTAATTGCTGCAATTGAGCTCTTGCTCTTAGATTAATTTATATTAATTAATAATACTAATTATATATGTAAATACACATATGTGTGCAACTCTATAGTGCCCCAAATCAAAAAGCTCTAGAGAGCCTAAAGTTGAACAGGAAAGTGAGAAAGCAGCTGCAGTGGCAGATCCAGCCCCAGCCTGAGCAGATGGGAGTGTGGACAGCACACGGGACAGCCACAGTTCCCGGGCAGGATGGAACCTGCCTAGCAAAACTGGGAAAACTGTGCCTGAAAAGGTGGGATCAGAAAGGGAAGCGCGTGGGGAGTGGAGAGATGCTGGCCAGCGGGATTACCATCAGGTCCTAACTTGTCGTGGTTTCTTTGGCACATGCGAGAGAGCAAAGCATGGAAATGCACCTGGTGTGCAGGGGCGGCTGTCATCAGGACACTCCAAGAAACTTCGTCTGTCTGTATTGAGCGTGGAGTGAGAAAGAGAGGAGGTAAAATGCAAAGGGACATGGAAAAGAAGACAGTTTTTTACTGAGGGAACAGAGAGTGGAATAGTTGTAGGAGTAAAATGTTAACAGTCTGTATCAAGGACAAGATTGTGGTTGGTTAATTCTGAGCTATAGGATGAGCTGGACCTGGATTTTCTTTGTCATTTGTGGGACACGTTACACCAAACAGCCAGCAGACAGCCAAACCAAAGCCCATCCTTACATTAAAAAGAAAGAGAAAAAAAAGTTCAAAGAACCACACAGTAACATTTTAGCAAGAATGTGAAAGGCAAATGAAAGACTAGGGTAAAGGAGGTGCTTCGTTTTTAAGAGATGCTTTCAACTCAGTAATAAGTTTAAAATGCAGCTTTTTACCCCTTTTAATTTTGAAACCCCCAACATGAAGCTTAAAATAACATTTCTTACATTGATAATTTTGTTGTTTGAGTTACGATTGCTTTTTAAATCATAGATCTACTACTTCATTACAGTCTCCACTTTTCGTTCCACTGATTCATTCTTTGGTTATATAAAATTACTGATCCTTTTGTCATTCCTGTATCTGGTTGGAGAACTAAAACAGAAACATTTGTGTACTAAAAAGAAATCAAGTAAGTCTTACTTGCTATGACGTATTCCTTCCTCAGACCAAATAATAGGAGAAATCTGGGGCCCGCTGAAGTGAACAGAACTAAATTACATCTTAAATTGAGTACTGTCAAGATTTGACCTCAATTTTTTTTTCCAGATTTGGGAGTGCCAGTCTGAGTCCACTTGCAGTGTCTCCTCTGGCATTCAGCTTGACTTGTGACATGATTCAGTCAGCAGACACACAATCTCATGGCTCTGAAATCTAACAAAAAAAAAGTCAATTATATATACTTAACTGGTCAGCAAATAATATGGCAGTTGTGGAACTTTAAATGCAGTTCTGTAAAAAAGCTTCTGGAATGACACTGGATTAGATAATGGCCTGTGCTCCTCATTACACTTTTTTGTTAAGGTTAATGAGAAAAACACTTCCTACTTCTGCGTGTACAGGCTCACACTCAGATGCGAGGAACAAACAGATTAATTTCAAAACACACATTATGTCTACAATAAGGCTACAATCGGCCAAAACCTTTTATGCTCCTGAAAGTCCCATCTCCCTGCAGCCACGGTGCTGTCACGCTTTGAAGACACCCCAGAGGAAAATGGAGCTGGCAAGTGCCACTGCTTAGAAGTGCAAACCATTCTGCCCTTAACCACAACTTGCTTACTTTAAAGCTTACTTCAGTCATTAAGTACGTCTGACTCAAAAAAAAAGTAATCACTGTGTTGAGAGAGATGTCACTTGACATAGTTACTAAACTGATCACCAGAAGCTGGGAGTTATAAAGTTACCCCAGCGAGTGCTGCTTTTTCTTTTTCTTCCCCTAATTATCTGCTATTGGCACTTAACAGAAGAAAGCTACTCAAGAAGTCAGATGGCTGTGTTTTTGTAATAGATACATACTTTTACTTATATCACAATCCATGATCCATTGGATCATCAGATGATAATATAATAATAATAACTTAATGTTGTGGTGCCTGAATATTATGATTATTCTGCGGTCATATCTTAACATTGTGCATGTTTTAAGTCTATTTAAAAAGTGCAAAAAATTAGTAGGAAATACCAGGCACTGACATTCAGGTTGAAATTAAATGAGAAGTCTTATAAGTAAGGTACAACATCAATGAGTACTTACAAATAATTTCTATTTTAACATCTGTTAAAATGACCCATTCCCAGTATGGGAAGGGATAAGAAACTTCCCTTAACCCATTTCTCAGTATAGGACTTCACACAAAATATCTACCTGGCGAGTAATTTAAGAAAAAAGAATTACATTTTTTTTCTCTGCTGAAAATGATATATAGCTAAAATCTCTAACAGTTCCTAGGCTGAGCCTGCTTACATATATTCCTAACCAAAGCCAAGTCTGAGAAATCACAAACATATGACATTTTGCCTTCCTGCTGCTAGAAACTCTGCCTAATCTCCGGGCAAGTAGTCCCATTTGGCTCATATTCAAAGCTTGAAAAAGATAAGTTTCCTATAGCTTAATATAATTTGTATGTCAATTCCATAAACAGAGGTATTACAAGATACCTTCTGGCATGCTTAGACCTTTGCAAACGTGCATGTATTTTACGCAAACCAAGCAATAAGGCAGAGTTCTCTCTTTTTACCATGGTGACTAGCCTATCCACTCACCCCACTGTTAAAAGTGACCATTTATATTATACAGTATTTTTTATTTTGTATGAGTACACAGATCCAAGTACCAAGGAGTATGCACAGATCCTTTACATTATAAATCAGCAATCAGCTCCATTAATATCAACCAATAGGAGATCAAGGCAAATGAGGTGAAGGCCTAGGTAATTAGTTTTACATTTACTTCAGTTCCTCCTATGATTACTTCATGCTTCTTTAAACTTGTCTTAAATAGGCTTATTCTGAGAAATTAAAAAGCCCACAGTTCCAACTCATCGGAAAAGGCTTTTTTAGGCTAGCAGCACTTTTGCCTTGAGGCACATGCTAGAGCTAGGATGGGAATCAGTGCTTATAAAGATTGTTTTAATATCAAACTCAGTGAGTTTGCTCAGTGAGATTCATACAACATTTCTATTATGCCATTTTTCCTCCAAGAAAAAAAGGTTTCAAATTACTGACCCCATAGTACTCTCTGACAAAGTACTGTTCTCTTCCAAATACAAAAATGGCAGATGTTTTGTTCCTGCATTTACATGGCCTGAAGGTAGTCAGTGGCACTGCTCACTAGACAATGTCAGTGAGATTTATCTGTGGAAGTACAACTATTTTTACTAGCTAAGTCTGCTTTATATGATCATTTATGTTTAGATGCGGAATCCTCTTTGCAGAAAGTCGATCTTGCAATGAAATCCAAGCAGGAATCAATGGCACATGCAAGTTTTCTTGTAGTGTTTGTGACACCTATTGGAGGTCACATACAAGACACATACAAGGTGCATCAGCCAGCACAAACAGCAGCACATTTAAAAGGGATCTTTTGATCTAAGTGCCAAGATGTGGAAATCAGGAGACATAAATTCTCTTTCAGGAGCCGTGATAAATTTAGCATGTCACACAAGGAAAGCTGTCGTATCTATAATCTCTGCTGAGAAATCAATGTCACTGTTGTACAACTGAAATTAAGAATTAATAACAACAGGAATCATTGAAATTTGGGAGGGCAGTTGGGAGAGTTGCTTTTTACTTTTTTTCCTTTGTTTGTACTTTTCTGTTTACCTTGTCCACATTTGCAATCTATAAAAGGGCATTATGTGCTGGTCATCGCATGTGCTTTTGAGCTAAATCTATGTTAGCACTCCAAAAGGCCAAGGAACTCTTCCAGGGCAAACAACTGCTGGAGCACTGCTGCCAGATGGTGTGTATATAAAGGGGAAAATGAGAAAAGCAAATTACTGTGTCCCTGTTCCAAGGGGAAGTATCACCCAGAAGGACAGCAAGAGGTGAGAAATTAGTGAGAAAGTATATAGTTTTCTCCTTCTGTGACATGTCATTTTCTTTATATCTGAAAAATCTAGGTATGTAGTATTTAACTAAATAAGGATGTGTTAAACTGATAACCTATAAAAAATTAAGCTTTGATTTATGTAGCAGGTTATAGATTTATCTATAAAGCTTAATAATATGTAGTCTGCATTTAAAGAAATTCTGGTCTCCCAGACAAAACAAACTTATGTTGCATAAACGCTCCAAAAGAAGTGGAAAATAACAGACCAGATTCTGAAGTACAAATCAGCAAAGCCTCACGGAAGGCAGGTTATCTACTTAATTGATCCAGCTCAGGTGCTGACCACTATTTTACAGTCCATTAGCTCACTTGTAGCTGTATTAAATGTATGGTTGCCCAACATGCAAAGGAAATTTGCAGCTTTTAGAAGTGATCAATTTTTCTTTCAAATCTCATGAGTGGCCTCTTGGAAGGGGGATCAAAGATAAATTCAAGTCGGTGTAACAAATTTTAAACTTTGAAATGATTTTCTTGAAGAGTTAACTCAATTTTACTACCTATTCCTAATGTATTACTTGAGGCTTTACTGTCGTATTTCTGCCTAAATGGAAGGAACGTCATTAAAAAAAATTGCATCCATTACAGAAGCAAGAGTGTTCACTCACTGACGCTACTTCTGAAGAACTTCATAGACAAGACACAGAAAACACCTCTTCAGTGGTCAGTGGTGGTAAAATTAATATGAGAAAGAGTAGAAAAAGAAATGAAATTCTTCCATAAAGAATGGAAAATACTACTGAAACTTATGACACCCTTTCATAAACAGCCTGGGCCAATGATTTTACTACTTGCTGCTGAACCTCAAAAATATATAGCAAAAATTTATGTGTTCAAATCTGATATGGTCAAAGAGAAAAGGGACATGTGTGTGTTAGTATTTATACATGCATCTTTGCTGAGCGTATTTTAATTGTGTATATACATGTGGGGTTTTTTAAGCAATCCTTCCTCTAAGCTTATGTCTTTTCCTGGAAATAATGGTTATAAATAAAATCTTCTTACCATACAGGAAAAGCAACAATGTTGAGGTTTGCTCTTGCCCTCTTTGCTGTTATAACGTCATCTACCTGCAAAAAGTACAGCTGTCTGGACGGGGAAACTCACAAACTGAAGCCAAGTCCTGAGCCAAACATGCAGGAATGCACCCTGTATTCGGAATGTAAGAGGATCTTAATTTTAGTCTCAAAATACAGCTTTGTACTCACTAATTGTCCTGGAAGTTCCTTTAGTTTCTTGAAAATATATAAGATGCAGTAGAAACTGCATTTGAAAAGCTTCCCTCGTTGGCATTTTGCTGTATTCAAGTCAAGACTCAAATCCTGCTTCTTATGAAGTCAATTGCAAAATTTCCATTGCCTTTATTATCCTTTTTAAATTCTGATGAGTTTTTCTTTCTTTCACTACATCTACTTAAATAAGTTTACAGAAAAGATTAATTTAGCCTATTCTGATTAAGTATAAACATATTTCAAAAACATAAGTCCGTCTTGGTTGTACTAGTGCGTTAACTGTTGTCCCTACATACACCCCTATGCGGCTTTATTAAAAACATTTAATTAAAATGTTTAATTTGTTGTAGCAGACACCAACTGGAAGGAGTTAAAATCAAAATTCCATAGTAAGCAAAGCAGGGCAGGTATATTTATTACATTTCTTTAATTTTCTTGTTATATTTGATAGCTTTCAAAATTAATGTCTTTTACTATTATAATATTTGCCTAAACAATACTGAACTACTTGGCGGGAGGGAGGAGAGGGAGCTGTGCATCTTTACAAAGAAATATTGGCACTACTTCATCTTATTTAGTGTTTATGCTGCTGCTTCCAAAGCCAAAAATGTAAGAGCCTGAGTAGCTCTTCTAGTTAGTAACAAGAGATTTTACCTTGTTATTGGCCAAAAAAGAAGATTCATCTTAAATTTGTAGTCTTCCAAATATAGTGGTAAAGAAAAACCTTATTGCAAGATCTTTGTTTCATTCCTAACAGCTTCCTGTTGCTATGCAAACTTCACAGAGCAATTGGCTCATTCCCCAGTAATTAAAATAAACAACAGCTACTGGAACAGATGTGGGCAGCTCAGTAAATCGTAAGTCAGCTTTGATGTTGTCTATGTCCCGTTTCGTTGGAGATTTGCTACGCAGCAACTACACAGCTAGTGTTAACTCCCCCTGGAATTGCTGATGGAAAGTTGCTAGGTTGCCCTAAAGATGATGGATGCCACCCACTCTAGCTCCCATCGTATTTCCTATTCACCAGACCAAGGTCCTGCTCCTCCTTTTCTCCTCTCACAAAAGTCCTTGAATCCTTAAGCATATACTCTTTGCAGAGTGATTTATACTTTTTCATAAGAAAGGGTTATGCTTTGTAAAGTTTGCTTTCATTTTAGAACCAGGCCTGTCTGTTCTGAAATCTGGCAATGCAAAAGGGTCCTAAATCCAGCAGGTAATGACCCCACTGCACCTCTGCAGCTGAGCAAAGCAGCCACCACGTCCCAGAGCGCCCAGAGGCTCCTTCCCTTCTTTAGAAAGCTGATCAACTATGTGACTCTGCCTTGCAAACAAAATGCACAAAAGAGAGCAGAAACAAGGCTTCTGAATATTTATAAGAAAGATTCTTGGAGTCCTCTGGGTTTTGTAACCATGAAGAATGTCTTCATAATTTAGATTTTTAGTACCCTGTTAGATGTTAGAGCTGTGAAACATGGCAAGTTATAGACAGAAAAGAAGGAAAGTCCAAAACAATTAAGCAAAAACAGATGTGCAAAAGTAACAGCTATGGCCTGCCCCTCCCAGAAGAGCTGCAACAGTATGTGTTTTTAAGCAACTTCATCTGGGCTGTGGGAAAATGGAAAGAGTAGAGAAACTATGAGAGTACAACTTAGAAAAAGGTTTGTACTATAGTTTCAAGCTACATTTTATTATTGCCTTGAGTCATTCTTGCCAGGAAAACTCAAGGCCTCAAAAGTTTATGGAAAGCTTACACAAATAGGGCTGAAATATGCATGGAAACATTTGTGTACTCTTCAGTTGGCTACGGTAATCGCCTGGTCAGAGTCTGTGCACAGTGCCAAAGGAATGAGTTTGGAAACTAGACACAAGCAGGGTGAAATGATGCTTTCCTAGGCTTACTTTTCCTTTTTTTTCCCCCTCTAATATGTAATGTTGCATCCACATCAAAGTGGGCCTGGAAAACAGGGACTGTAACATTAATACTAAGAAACAGATTCATTTATGGCTCTTCTCACCTGCCACAGCTGTGAAGATTTCACAAAGAAAATCGAGTGCTTTTACCGGTGTTCTCCTCACGCTGCTCGCTGGATCCATCCCAACTACACTGCTGCTATTCAGTCTGTCCCATTGTGTCAAAGCTTCTGTGATGACTGGTAGGTTCAGCTCTTTATCCAAGTATGTCAATTTAGCCTTAATACCCCTCTATTACTCAGAACTCCCAAGAAAGCAGCAGCAATAAGTGCTCCATCATAGTTACTACTTGTCACTTGATTTCCTTGTCTGTTGTTTGTTGCCTCTACTTTTTCCTCAGTTAAGTTAGTGTTCCCAATATGATAATGTCACAGGTTGAACCAGGCTGGAGCCTGTCTTGGTCGCAGTTTAGGGCCTCGTGGGCAGCATACCCTGCTCCCAGAGAGGCAGCTGCTCAGGGGCATCAGCGCTGCGGGATGCGACAGCGCCGCTCACCTCACATTGAGGACCACTAACAGCAGTGGGGGGGCTGCAAAAAAATCTAAGTCTGCATTTTGAAATACAGATTATGCAGTTAGCATTTTAATTCTAAAAACTTGTTCATGATAGATTCCTTTTATCCCTCTACGTATGAAGTGCACTATAAAATCATGAAAACAGTCACTTCCTCTATGGTTTTAAATTCATGTGTCTAACAAATTAGGTTCATTTTTTTACTTTTGGCCTTTCCTCTTTGTTTCCAGTATCCCTCTCTGCTAACACCAAGTCTTAAAACCTGACTTTCAGAGAAACTGTCAGCCAACTAATGCTAAAACTAATGAACAAGCATAAGAGCATTTCATTTTATTTCCCAAATAAAGGGTCAGGGACTCACACAAATACTTGGACATCCCATCGCCTATCTTGGGGTAGAAGCATTTTATCCAGGTGGGGTGCTGAGATTTTTTTCCAGTAATGTGTATCTAATGTACATCTGTGCCCACCAGACTGTTGTGAGATGTTAGATCTTAACTAATGTCATCTCTGTGTATCTAAAACCCAGCACTACCTTAATACTGTCTTTTGGGTGTGTGCCTAGTAACCACAGTAACTTGCCCATATGGGTAAATTGGTGTGAAATGTAGTACAAAGAGCACAGTCTGTGTTCACACTATAGGATTAGGACTGCTAGGTTTTCTTGAAAATAATTAACTGTGAGTGTCTGAATCCCCTAGTCTGCTCTAAAAATCATGGAAAATTGTTTTAATATGTGTAAAAATGTTATACAAGTGCTTTTCTTGGAAGCAGAAAATTTACAGAACACATGGTAGTGCATAGCTTTTGCTGTTCAGTGCAGTGCTTTCCCTAGTTCTTCCGCAATTTTACTATTATTTGACACATGGATCCATTTTTTCTTTCATCGTCTGTCCAAGGGGAAAGTAATGTATGCAGTACAGTATTTTGGTAGGATATGTCTTTAAATTTGTCTGCATTGCCCTGTGTTAGAGAAGGAAAAAGGAAACACAACCTCCATTTGCAATGGAAGATAGTGATACGGGCTAACATATTTATTAGCTTGCCTAGAATTTCCTCTAGTAATGAATTTTATTTCTGTGTTAGGAAAATCCGTGTTTCTCTGGAACAGATTTGTCATTTGCACACCTCCGTCCTCAATTTTTGGCAATCTTTTAAGCTGAATTCAGATTATTGGCTGTCTTGAAGATAAGGACTGAGATCCTGAATTTGACTCAGTACTCAGAACCTTGGAAGCAAATATTATGAAATTTGAAAGGATTTGAGTATTTGGGCATTGGAGTTTCCTGTGGCTTTAGATGAGGTCTAACAGACAAAGTGATAGAATGCCAAGATCTAAAATAAAGTAAGTGGAATCCACTTTAGTTGGCACAACAAAGTCCACATCAAATAACTACATCCCATAGAAGTGTAAAGATGACAGAAACCTGTAAATTCAGATTGTATCCACTGAAAAGTCTTTCTATAGTGATAAATTTTATAGTGATTTAAACCAGCCTCAGTATACATAAGAAATCCCATATTCCCAAAATGTATATTGTGGCTCAATCTTATACCACAAAACTGAGGGTTTTGTAATATACCAGAATCTCCAGGTAAATAGCATTTTGTAGCTTTTGTTACTGGGAAATATATGCGCTGCAGTACATGGAGAGCTGCTATATGGGAAAAACAGTCCATTTTCCAGGACTGAGTCTCCTGGCAAAGAGGAGACTCTTCTCTAAACAAATACTGAACAATGACCTATTGCCCCTGGTAGCGTCACAGATGCCCAGCCTGAATCAAAATGTAGAGATGACCCATTAGTGTGCATGCTAGCCTGCGTGCCTGCCCAGTGCCAGTGGCAATCCCTTTTCCTCACCCTGCTTAAGGCCAGAGGCTAGAAAAAAAGCTTGGACAGATTTCCCACTCTTTCTGGCAAATTAAAGTAACATTTTTTCACGTTCTATTCATTGGAGTCCTTTTAGCGAGCTGTAGCACTGCTAGTGAAGTGACCTACTTTCTCTACATGCCATGCGTGTGCCTGCTGCATACTGTACGTCTTTGTGGCCAGAAATGTGCAGAGGATTCTGAATGAGCAGTGACTTCATTTAAAAGAAATTCATCAGACTAGCTTAGGGCCTTCCCTTTCTTCTTATTGTCTTAGGATTCCTTTCTCCCACTAGTCCTGAAACTATTCTTTTCAAAAAGCCTTATGGGCAAGATGCTCTCTGATCCACCTGTGAAATGACCTTGCGCCATTTAAAAGGCAAAAGGGCAATTCTTAAAAAAAAAAAAAAAAAAAAAAAAAGGAACAGAAAAAAATCCTTTGAAATAAAAATATCCTACAATGTGTGCATGCAGAGCTAGTATGCTAGGTAAGGAACTTTCAAATAATTATGTTTCTCATGGGTTTAGATTAATGTTTGCAGAAATCACTTAAGGGTTTCTGAACAACAGGAATCATATTTTTCAGAAGTGACAATTTCTCAGTTTAGAGAATTTCTTAGTTTCATAATTACATCCTAGATGACTGAAGAAAATAGAAACATAAAAATAGAATTATGCCTCGCTGCCTGCTTTTGTAACAAACTACAGAGTCAGGCAATGATCCTAACTAGGAAACATGACAATTCAATAGGTAATAGTGGCTAAAATTGAAAATACTTTACAAAAAGACCTATTTCAGATACCCTAGGATACAGATTCCCTAGCATAAATGCTTCAGCTCAGGGAAACTCTGCAATGCATATTCCCAAGTTTAAAATGTGTAAATGAAGGTGACACTGATTTCAAAATCAGCAGTTCTGCCTCTCCCAACCTCAGGCTGCTCATTCCTTCCCCTATCCCATCCTCACTCATGTGCCAGCAGTGCTGATTGAGAGGCCACAGAACAACCTCGATCAGAGAAACCATCAAGCTGAAAAATATCTACCCAAATAGAAAAGAAAATGAACAAACAAAAAAGCTCAGGAAAAGGGCACAACTCCTTCCAGTGGAAGTGCTATTATTAGGCACTTCACAGCATATATTGAGCTACTTTGCTGGAAAGCAATGGATTTAAGTGCATGCTCAAAGTAAAGGACAAGCCTAAATGGCCTGAAAAATCTGGGGCAATTGCTGAGTCTGATGTTGTTATGTGGAGAGTTCAGAGAGAACGGTTAACAAAAATTTTGTCTTCATGCTCCTAACTATGATGTGCCTTCAAGCAGGTAAAGTGAATAGTACTGGAGAAATAGCTCTCACTGGGGAGTTACCTCTGTATTTATTTCTCAGTCAGACTATGCACAGCAGCTAACAACCAACAAACCAATTATTCTTATAGTCCCTGTTCCCAAATTCAGTCATGACACAAACTGGCAGGACCTGACTATTAGTGTCATATTATGTTAATTTGCCAATTTGCAGCCTGTATTTCTAGCAGAGCCCCTAGCTCTGGCAGCAGATTCACGGATGAGCACATACAGGAATACTTCTCTCTTCTGCCCCACACCTGTTTAGTCCAGACCCTGACTAAAGTTCATCTAGCATTGCTCTTTCTCCCACCACTCACTCTGTCCTTGCCCTGCACTAAGGTGAAAACACAGAAAAAAACTGCAGTGTTTTGGAAAGAAAGCAATGACTTGTGATCACTGCAATATGTAGGACTTTGTTTTCTAGTGTTCTGGTCACTGTGTCGAAGAGCAGCTTTGAAAAGCTGAACTTTTGCCATGTAGGTGTTTAATAAGTCACTGAGTCACAATGAATTTTTTCATCCGATCAGTCCTTCAGCATAAATCTTGACTTTTGAAAGCTGTTTTCAACTGGAAAACAAGAGGCAGGAACATTTTAATCCTGTTGTATAGCTTCTGTGTGCACTGTACTGCAAACACACTTAAAATCACTTAGCCACCACTTCAATAAAAAGTACTAAAGGTCAGTTTCAAATGTGCCTGTACTGGCCTAAACACCTGTAATTAGTGCATGTATTTGTAACAGCCAACACCTAGAACCAACAGCTGGTGCAGGCTGTGACTTAATTCTCCAGGCACTATACAGTAAAGATGGTCTGTAGCACAGAAAGCTCAAACATGTGAATGTTCTCCAGCTGTGCGTGTTCTTACCTTTCTACATGTGCAATGTCTAGTTCCTGTAGCTACCTGCATACAGGTTAACCTCATCTTTCACTTCAAATATAAGTTTTGCAGTCCTCGTGATTTCAAATCAGTGCTGAAAACATGACCCTGAAGATTTAAAAAAAAAAAAAAAGATACAGAAAAACAAAAGAGATCCAAATGCATTAATTGCAAATATCATACGGAAATACTCTTTTTTGAGGCTGCAACTCATGGTTTTCGGCACTCTTATTTAGTGGTATGAATGATCTGCCTGAAGCCATTGAGACTAAATTAAAAATGTTAAATTATTTGCAGGAGATTATCCTTAAGGAAGGTAAAAGCTAAAGAGTAGAACATACAAAGAAGTTGAAGGAAGGAAATGGTCTAAGATAATAAGTCATGTGATGCCTCATAGACCTTCCAGTTACACCCCTTACTAGCTCTGGCCTATTTCTTTACATTATCACTAAAAAAAAGCACCTCAAAATATAAAAATTTTGAACTCTATATTCTATATGATCCTTAACTTTCCTTCTTTGCTTCCTGCTTAACTTCTTGGGCAGTATGGTTCTGGGGCTGACACCCTGTCAGTTTGTATGATTTTCTGCTTATGGGTTTCCCCTTTTTCAGTAAAGCTCCCTCCCACGACAGAAACCCTCTGCCACCCGGTAATAATACCCACAAGCGTTAGCATCAGTGAGTGTTGCTCCTCACAACATAAGTCCTTTATGAGTATGAAATGCAATGGCTAAACTGTTTAATTTTCACTGATATTTAGGTCTTCCTGGCCAGTTCAGAGTGTACTTACATGTAAGTTAAGATAATGTGCACTGCTCAGCTGTGCTGTGTGATCATTCTGTGTTACTAGCGTAGCTCACATAAACGTTTTGAGTTGGAAAACACCAAGAGAATAACTTTTTCTTCCACAATAATCTCCATGAAGGTATGACGCCTGCAAAGATGATTCCATATGTGTTCGTAACTGGCTGACTGACTGGGAATGGGACGAAAGTGGAGTGAACCACTGTAAGAATAAATGCATCCCGTACAGTGAGGTAAGAAAACCTGGTCAATTAAATATGTCTTTAAAAGTCTGGGGAGTTTACTTGAATGTGTGGGTATAAAATGCAACAGTTAAATTATTTTTACTTCAGCAATTTCAAGCTACAAACAGATTTTTTTAATATAAATTTTAAAACTTTTATATTTATGTAGCTCTGTCTAAACTTGTATACATACATTTATCATACATTTATTTATCCCCATCCATACTATTTGGGAAACAAAAGTAAAAGTCCAATGACAAATTTCAAACAGCCCCAGGATGTAAAACACAGTGGAGTTTAGGTAGTAAAATACAAATGAACTTTGGTCATACTACAGAAAGAGACACTGAGTTGCATTTTAAAAAGCTCCTTACATGACATAAGGGTTTACATGCCTCTCTCTTTTGACATTGGGATGTATATTCCCAAATCCCAAATCACTATTACATTTTTAAGGTTTTCTTACCTAGCAGGCATTCCTTGCCTTTTTTTCTATTTTTCATTATTATATTCAAGTGTTCCATTCTCCAAATTCTTCTCAAATTCCTTATATTCTTCTAATTATCTCCACTTCATTTCCCATATCCCCATGATATCTCTGCAGCATTGTGCTTGCAAAGGGCTAGACAGAGCTACATTTGTTCTCTCCAGCCTTCTGTGGTGGTTAAAGAGCTGTACTGACAGCTTTCCGGGAGCGCAGCCCATCATTCTGAGAAAGTTTAGTAGTTGGGATAATTAATTTCACAAAAAAAAGTGTATAAAATGAGGACTGAAAAGATTTCCAGGAACAAAATTGCCTGGAACCTGATCCACAGACCTTTTAAGTGTCAGATAAGAGTTTTTCCTGTCACATACTTAAGTTTAGGATCAGAGCAAGTTTATACAGTTCAAGTCTGCTATAATTATTTGAATATTAAGAGTTGAGCTTCACTGAGAACAGGCAAACTGTTCAAAACAATGTAGGAATAATGTGTAGTGGTTGAGGACTGGTGATTGGGCTTGTAGAGATCTGAGATTCATTGGTTTGAATGTGGTTCAAGTTCTCGTATTTACAGAAGTCAGTTTGGAAACTGATGTAAGTGGAAGTCACGGTCAAGTTAGTGCAGGGTGGGTGGCTGCCTAACAGAAGTGACACTAATCAGGCTGAAGAAGGTGGCCAAAAAAACAAGTGCCTGAGGAGACTAACAGCTGAGTTTCCCAGATGTACTAACTCAGCAGTTACTCCAGCTGAAGTAAAAGTCAAATGATAAATAATAATCTCTATAAATAATCTCCAGTCTCTCCTCAAGCTGTTCCTGGTTCAGAGATAGAAGGTTTCAACTCTGAATTCATTTGTATTCACTTATTACAGAAAATATACCATGCAGAGGGAAAAACATGCATTAAATCCAGAGGTCTTATCGCTTAAGGCCAGCCGCAGCCATTCCTAAATGAAACATGGAACCACACCCTAAACTGCCCATGTTTTTCACCAAAAATAAGCTCATATGATAAGAGTAAAGACAATATTCCTTCAAGGCAGATTCCCCGCTACTCTACATCAGTTTTCAAGCAATAACCATTTATTTGCAGACAAAATCAAAACATCTTCAATCCTAATATGTATCTTAAATATATATACCTTCTATATATATATATACCTGCTATATCCTAATATATTTAGTTAATACGTGTCCCAGTGGAGCAAATAACTGATAACATTAGCTTAATAATGACATATCCAGACTAGTTTGTGATTTTTTTTGTTGGATGAATAAATATTATAAAATTTGTTTTAGTTAAGAACAGCTCTGAAAGTCTGTAACTTTCTCAGTTACCTGAATTATTGGCTGCTCAGACTTGGTCTACAGATCACAGGAGAGGAAGGCTGGAAATAACACAGAACGAAATCTTTTTATGGCCTTTCAACTATTCAGCCTTAAACTCATGAAATGTAAGATAACTGGGTAGGTAATTGGAGTAATTTGTATTTCTTTGCCTGAAGATTTCAGATTAGATGTTTCCAAAGTCTCTAGTTCCTTATTCTACCCAGATACTCTCCTCTACTCAGAATTACTTTTAACATGTACAGCACTGGTATTACCTTCTTCTCTACCACACTGACAGTTACTAGCAGCTAACTGTTTTATATAACCATCCCATAACTCATTACTCCTCATAACCTGCAATCTTAACCCATTTTATGTACTAGTTAGCTGTAAGTTTGTAGACATACAGAGTTGTCATTAGAGAACAGAGAAAAAGAAATTAATATATAATAGCTGCATGGAAAAACAAAGGCAAGCAGGGAGATACAATAAAGATACATGGAGTTATACTGAAGAGAAAATGTGCACCATATTAGGACTAATTAAAATGAGATAAAAACGAATTGGACCTCCACTGCCATGCGCGGAGGAAGGTCACCTGCAGCTGTGTAAACAGGTAGCATTGATGGAGCTGTGATGTGAGCACGTAAAGACTGTTCACAAAGTGTTCAGCCATCCCTTTCCTGCACCATCAGAATCACGACTTAGCCCTAGCCCTTAGCAGTGCTTGTTACAGGCATTAACAGCACTTTTGGTATCCTTGCAGTGAATTACATACCTTGTACAGATGTAAATAATGACATAAAGTACATGGCCATTCTTTTCAATCAGAGTTTCTGCTAGCTAGAAATACCAAATCTTAACTTTTCCTTCTTCTTTTCTACACTAAATAATAACAAAATTTAAAATGCCAATAACCTAACCCAAGAGCAGTCTACCAACGTCATTGTAATGGTTAGGAACACTGATTTCTCTCTTAAAAGTCAAAAAAACTACTTACATGTGAAAAGGAAATGATAATACAAACCTTGGACTCATTTAGTTGGACTGAATTCATGGAAGGAAAGTTACTATTACATAAAAGGCACAAAAGTTACTGCCAGAGTACTGTAGACATTTGCTTTATTTCTTTAGATGTCCTTAGCTCATATGGAGGAGCAATCAGCAGCCTTATATTTGACATATGTAAGTGGTTGTAAGGAGTATTTGGAACAAATGTTAAATATTAAGAATGTGCAATGGATCACAGTCAGTTTTTGCCTAATTTGGTCTGTCTTAAATTTTACGAGGCACACTATAGCACTGTTTTCCCAACAGAGCAGGCCTAAGTGATGTTAGTGCAGAGACTAGTGCGTTGTCCAAGAAGCTGAGGAATTAGAAGCCTTTACAGTAATTTAGGGGCAGGTTTGATAAGTGTGCTATGGACTGTGTTTGGTTGCTGCAACATTCTGGCTACACTCTGGTTTAAGCAGAGTTAGCAGAAGGTCAAAATAAAATGACTAATTTAACAGGTAGAAAAGCATGAATACAAGTTACAGAGTCTGTGGGACACTAAAAAATGTGGGACATACAAAAAAATTCTTCTCTAAGGACATAAGAAAACCCAGGACAAATTTCGTTTAATAGTTTCTGAACTGATTTACTGGAAGCTGTTAGAAATCCAGTATCTGTACAGAAGCTGGTGGATAATGGTTCTTGCTTAAAGGCAGAAGAGTGAGAGGGGAAGACACAGCTAAGATCTGCTGGCAGTGAGAACACAAGGAGGAAAGTAGATGTTCTGCCCTTTCCCCTTGTGGCTCCCAGTGCAGTAGTGGGCCTCTGCTCTCCTCTTCCAGCAACTGCAGTTTCCACAGAGTGAATCCCTGCTAGAGCCAGTATAAACTAAAAAGTTATTTTGCAGCCTACAGATCCTTTGGGGTTATTTGGAATGGACTCTGTATTATTCATAAAGGACAGATTTCTAAGTCAAAAGAGATGGTTATGATCTCATCTGCCTGCCTGCACAGCCCCGGTCAGCGCTGCTTGGCTGCAGGGACACACGGAGACATCATGTTAGGGGGAACTTGCTGTGAAAGGTGGCGGGAGCAGAAGGAGCTGCAGAGCTACCAGGGCCCGCTCCCACTTCCACATAATTTGCAATCTTTTTGTTTTTCTTTTTTTTTTTTTCACTCAGAGCCTCTTTCTTGCAGAAATTCCTCAGCCATAAAGAAGGGGCAAGTTCTCCAAGGTTATGTGATGACAGCACAGAATCAGGTCTTTACATACCGTGGTGACAGGGGTGGCCCAGCACACTACCCAGAAATGGCAGCACTAAGAGAAATGCTGTAGGATTAAAGAATCAATGTCATGCACAAAGACTACTTGTACTATCACAGATCAAACACAGCTTCCTCCAGAGAGGTGCTGGTGACACAGGCAAGGTGGCAAAGTGAATCAGTGACACAGTAATGGATCCCAGCATTCCTGCTGGCCTGTCCTGCTCCATTAACAACACTCCCTATCCTTAATTCACAAGACTTCCAATCCAGCCATCATTCCCACTCCGACTTTGTTCCTTTGCTTCTGGGAGCACCTATAGTCTCCTTTGTTGAAATGGAAAAGATTGAACTTCAACCACAGACACATGGGAGAAGAGAAAGCAATACAAAGTGTGGATCTGGGCCACTCTGCAGCTGGATGTGGTAACTGCTAAGCTCAGACTCCTTAGGCAAGCTCAGGCTGGGAGGACAGGAGGTTGCTGGGCTGCAAGCTTGGCAAGCAGGATACTTCCCTGCTGCACAGTCGTGCTGATGCTATGACAGAGAAGCCTTACAAAGTGAGGTCGTATCCAGAATAGGACACATTCACTTGCTGAGAGCGCAGGGAGCTGCAGTTTACATTTTCTTGAGCCAGAAAGCTCTGTGCACTGACAGACACAGCACTTTGAAGTCAGGGTTGTCTGTCTTCCTTCTTCAAGCAGATTTTGAACTCTGTCCCTCCTCTTCACCTGTGAGGTCCTGCCCAGTCATGCCGTACACTGCAGCAGTCACAGAGAGATCACAGAGAGCTGTGAATCCACTGGGCTGTCTCTGGCCTGTGGATAAAAAGATTCCAGTTTTCGAAACAGCAAGGCCGGCGCTTTCAGCAGTGTGCCAATCCCAGGACATGTCAGAGTGTCCTGACACGCTACGAGCTGTACGTCTCACACGGAGCGTGCGTTTGTCAGACCCAGAAAGCAGCCTGGGCTGCCAGACCCTGGGTGGGAACAAAGGGCTGGGCCATCCATCACTTTGCACTTTGTTTAATGACTTGCCCTGGCACTAGGCAAATATCTTTCGCCAGTGGGGAGGCTGAACAATATTTTAAGATCCCTCAGAAGTGATGAGGCATGGCACATAGCAAGGGAGTGTTTGGATGACTGCAGCTTGTTCTTATACATAAATATCATTCAGTACCAATTAAAAACATGCATTAACCAATCTAATATAAACTAACTTTACTCAATTATTTTAAGTGTAATTGCTGCACTTTTTATTTGACATCCAGATGTATGTAAATGGGACCGACATGTGCCAGAGTATGTGGGGGGAGTCATTTAAGGTGAGCGAATCCTCCTGCCTCTGCTTGCAAATGAACAAGAAGGACATGATGGCAACCAAGTACCTCCTCTCCGAAAGCTCGGAGGAAAGCTCCAGTGTGAGCAGCAGTGAGGAGCGGGCCTGCCAAAGGAAACTCCGCAAGTTGGAGAAACTAAAGGAAGAGGAAGGGGGAGAGACAAGATGAATGTTGGTAGATGTATGTCAGGAAGAGAGAAATGAGAAAGGCTGGGCTCAGCGCACCGTGCCAGCCTGCCTTATCCCTTATTTCTGAAAACATAATAAATCACTGGTTGGTTATATTGATCTGTCTCTATTTGTTTTTTTCTTCATCTATATCACAAAAGTCCCTAACAAGTTAGCACAGGTGTAATCTTGTGACTTGAAGTAAACATCTGGAAGTGAGAAGGTAACATTTAGGGCTTGGCTTCCAAAGGTAAGAGGCACAGGCAGTTCCTGTGAACTTTGGGTGGAGCAGTGAGAACTCCAAACCTCTGGAAAGCCATGCCTATAACACACAAAATGCTCAATCCAAATCATTTGCACAGACACACAGCTTTTCTGTCACAAGCTCCTGTGTGCCAGATTCTGCTCAGATAAAGAAGAAATGTTGCAGGCAGAAAGAGGCCATCGGGGACTGGTTGCTGACAATTGAAGATTTATTTATTTTGTATCTGAAACACATACTTGCAAAATGGGGGATTGTTATATACTACGTAAATCCCTGGATCTGTGTATTGCCATTACATGGTATATACAGACTGTTGCCCTGGGCTTTTACCTTAACAGTATCCACACAAAGCTCTCCTACAATATGAATTAGAAGCTTAATTTTGGGTGTTATTAATCACACTGAATGATTCCAAACAGTATTGTCCCTTACAAATGCAAATGTTCCCTAGGGATGACTGCAATCGGGTTTCTTCTGTCAGCAAATTCAACTTCCCAGCATCACTGTTACCGTCAAAGCAAACCCAAAATCTGCAGCGCTCCTAGAGGGACTCTTCAGGCAAAGATGAATGAAATCCTGTCTCCACTTGTGCTTCCATAATCCCTCTGACATCACTGGAGAGCAAACAGGTCACTGTACAGACTTTCACAGTGATGTCACCTAGGCAGCTATGGGAATGATTTAATCTGGGGAGGTCACATTAGCAAACGATGAAAATCAGCAGTGCCTGCTGTGCAGTCAGGCACCTTGCAGTCTTTAAGGGTCTGGCCCACAGTTAAAACAAGGTCTTCGCACATCCGGTTAAACTATGAGAATGTTAAAAATCCAGCACACTGTCTTCACTGGGATGTTTATTTATTTTTGAGGTTTCACACAGCTGTGATAGTAATTCTAGACCCATTAGGTCATGCTCTGCTTCCCACCAGTTTCTTTAGTATCTTTAACAATGGAATAATTCCTACCAGCACATAGCTGTTTTTAGAATGATATTTTGTCACATCTATATTTCATGTTTACTCAGTTTGATAGTTCTTCTGTTTTAAAAGAAGGAACAAGAATTTGGCCTTTTGCTAAGCCCTGCCAGTCCTTCTTCCCTTATTTCATTAAATTCTGCTCTTTCCTGTCCTTCTTGATTGAAAAAGCATCTGAATCAGAGCAGAAGAGTTCAAACATGGATGATACTCTGAATTCTCAGACCACAACAGTTCACAGACCAGATTTCCTGAATGGGATGTGGAATTTATTTAATAACTCCAGCGGATTTAGCTTTTTGTTTTTGTCCAGTCTCCTTCTGATTCATCTAAAACTTCAGTATCAAATAAATACAAGTATGTGAAATTTTGACATTAAGTATAGCTAATTAATTAATTAACTACATGGCTTAATTTATTGATTCTAGTTTGTCTACTGAAATAGAGCAAACTTTTAGTTCCTGTTCCTTATTACCAATCCTTATTATGATTTTGTAGCGTTATTGTATTTCTTCTAAATCATCAATTTCGTAAGTCAAAAATTCAAGAAACATGTAGTTCTTCCTAACATAGAAGCTCTTCTATACTTATTGGTTACTCCTGGATTGATCCAGATTTGTTTTATTCAAATATACATTACCTTCCAGAAAAAAAGCTTTGCTCCCATTTAGAACTTCAAACAATGGAGAATTACCCAATGGTCTCGAATGTTCCTCAGTGTAAAGATTATCTCTAGTTTAACATTTGTTTTTCTTCGGCCTTCAATGATTGTTTTTGCTAAATCCTCCTGTACTAAAAAGTTCTTTAGCATTCAGTGCTGTTTTCCTGCTCAGTAGCATATATTTGTATCAAAAAGCTTCTCAGTTTTCTTTTTGAACAATAGCTCCATCTATTTTATTTATACTCATCATTATAAGACATTTCCTCTCACCTCAGATTATATTTATGGTTCTTCTGTGCCTTTACCAATCCTCCCTAAGCTGTACACATCAAAACCCTGTTCCATGTCAGCTTTAGAGGTGACACACAGAGAGGATTATATTCCTTCACCTCCACACACCTCTCCCAGACTAGATTGCCCCATTTCTGTAATAGTATCATTTTGTTTGTGTGCATACCTTTAGTGACAGTGAGTTAGGATTTCTAAATCCTTATTGACATTATTTTGTTCCAGGATACAGCTCCTGGGCTACAGAATTGTGAACTGTGATCTTACCACTTAGGTTTATTGATTTGGACTTGGCTGCATTTAAAATTTTAATTTAAATGAGCCAGTCTTCCCAAGTCACTGTTTGCTCTGTCTAGCTGCTTTCTACTCACAGAAATTTACCTCTTTTCTGTCATTCAGAGAAGTTACCTGGGATGCTTTAACATTTACAGACTGTCTGCAGTAACTTAGATAAAACAAAAACAAACAAACAAAAAAGTGAAGCTCTAAAAACAGACTACAAAAGCATGCAGTGAAGGTGAATTAGGGAAAAGAAAGATCAAAGTTACCAATGACTGCAGACATCCCCAGCTAAAGCTGACCTGATTTGTTAAATGCCTGCAATGCATCACAACACAAAAGTACATGTCCTTCTTCTGCATCCACACTGGCCCACCCCACGGAAATGTCTCTACAGATTTAGCCCACATAGCTGAAGTCCAAATTATTTTTCTCAGGCATAAAGCACTGTGAGTTGACTATTTAATTTGCTCTCACAAATGTTCAATAACAGCAGGCTAATGCTAAACACCACAATTCTGAAACAATTGCTGCTATTGAATGATGATCTTCCATTGCTCATTATCTTTCAGTTCTGCTGTTTCACTTTTTTTCCATTTGGCAGGCAGAGTTAGTGATACTGAACTCCGCTAAGATCGAAATCAAAATGCTGCAATGGTAGGTCAAATGCTTTGTGAAACATGATGTAATATCTACACTACCCAGTAAGAATCAGACCTACAACCCTTATCAAGAAATTCATTTGGATTTCTCAACAAGACAATGCTAATAAAAGTAAAGTTGTTGCCAATTATTGACTCATTTACTACCTCACTTAGTATCAGCTTTTGTACTGTGTTTGTTCTAGACTGGTGTCATGTTAACCATAATACAGCTAGCTGGGTCATCCTGCTTGCTGGGTTTTGCTTTGTTTTAGGGTTTTTTTTTTCTTCCCTTAAATATTGGCTCAATACTATCAATCTTCTGAAATCTCACTAAATTATCAGGATTTACTACAAATGAGATCTCTTTAGGCAGTTGATTTACAGCTCTTCACTCTGGGTTATCTAAGCCTACTGCTTTAAAAATATTGTTACATATGGTAACTCATTCTTAATTACTCAGACTGAAAAGGACATTTTTATCTTTCTACAGTACAAATATTCCAGTACTAAGCATTATTAACAAAAATTGCCCTCTGCATCTTGTGCCAGCGTAAGGCTTCCTTGGTCAGGTTATTCAACCGTTCTCACCTTCAACTTAGTTGCACCAGCCATTTTTTCTCTAGTATTTTTAGAGTTCATAGTCTACTTTTATACTTAGCAGTTCTTGACTGCAATATGGCTTTCATTCCAAAAAGTAAGTTATTGACATTTTCAACTTCTACTGCATTTTTCATGTGCAGGTTCCATTGACAATATCTTATAAATATTAGCCTTCAAAAAAACCTAAAAGATAAGTAGTGCGAAGCAAACCAAGCCAGTGGGAGAGTGTCAGTAAAAGACTTATCAGATCACTGTAAGTATTGCAGAACTATGACTAGCATGGACAAGTTTTGTTTCAGAACCTCATTTAGCCTCATAAAGAAAGCTGTGTTTTTTAAGGCAAGCATAAAACAAATGTTATTATATAAAAAATGACTTTATATAAAATAAAATATTGCAAAAACTTTAGCATCCCAAACCACAGCAGAACAAACTACTAAACAACAATTTCCAAGCCCTCTAAAAGATAAAAATAATCATATTACTTTATTTCAGATAAAAAATATCCAAGTGGGCTAATTTCCCTCACTGACAGACAACTGTTCTGCTGAAAAAAAGGGAAGCTGTCAATGAAATATAGTTTTTTAAAGGGTTTTTATAACTTTTGATGTGACATTCTGGTAAATGAAGTGAGAGCATCAAAGTGCAAATAACATTGCCATAACATAGATGCCCAAATGGTTAAAAATATGCTAAAATATTACTACGAGTCAACTGTCATTAAACTCTGACGAGTCTTTTAATAGGAATTTCAAGGGGCCTGTTCTGATTCTAGTCAACACTACTGAGACAATGTACGAAGCAGATGTTTTGCAAGCACTTTGGATGACAGGACTAGAACACAAATGATCTTTCTTAGGGGAGAGCTAACCCAAACCCTCAAAGATGAAATTCTGTAAAGGGACATCAAAAATACTTGCACTTAAGCAAGGTAAATAAAGGGGAAAATGCAACCTGGGAAATACATAGCAATGGAACCACACACAGCCGAGGAGATGGATTTGCAGGAGCAAGCTGGGCTCTTACAGTTGAAATGTCACACTGTGGAGGTTTCAGTGTTGGAGTCTTCGGTGTACACAGAGCTCCGGAAGGCCTGACCAATGCTGCAAACCCTCTCAGGACCTGCACACATCCCGCTAAGGGTTACTCACCGAGGTCGTGATGAGTCTCGCATTCCACGGAGGCGCTGCTTCTGGAATGACCCCGTGGCACGCACAGCCCCTGGAATGTGGCGGGTATCAGGCAGAGTTTAACTCTATCCATCTTCTCCATGAAGCCAGCTCACAAGCTTTCCCAATGCAAGTGCAACACTTTCTGGGAGAAAAAACATGCCTTTAGTACATATATAATGACTACATAATATGGAAGTAAAAAAATAATAGATGAATTTATGTGTATTTAAGAGGTTTTCCCTCCTTTTTTTTCTACTCATTTTTTTTGCACAATTTGGAGTGTGTTTAAAACTTGTCACATGCTCTGAACAGCTCGGGGGTCTGTTGTGTTTGCTATATTTTATTATCCAAGAGAACACAGTGATTTAGATAAGAATACTTAAGTAAAGAGTCCAAAAAGCATTAGTATTTGGATTACAATTTGAAACCCAGCCAGACTTTATTAATGCCAGGACTGAAAGTCCCATGCGCCTGAGGACTGGTAATTCCCAAGCACAACTTGTTCTTCCTATCAGCAAAAGAAGTCTTGCATTTTTGATAAGGTCACCTTAGGGAGCAGGTCTAATTCAGTGTGAAGCTGCATGACTACACAATTGTGAAAAACATGCAAAGTCACGAAATTAATCCTTCAGATAAATATTAGGGCACAGTGAGGATCATTCTCCAAAAATCTGACCTCCTTCAGCATTTCCAAAAAAGAGTTACAGAGATCCCTTGTACTGCAAGGCAATATTGCGGGGAGAAACATTTCACAGCAGAAGGGAAACTCTCCCCTAGACAGCTTTGCTTCCTTTAGCTACTACAAGCAAATCTCTCCTGTCTCCATTTTAATCACCAACTGTTATCAAATTCTTAGTATCCTTTTGGCCTCTTTCCTTGGAAGTGCAGCGAGTCCTCTGTGGAGTTTGCCTTGGTTCCCCTCTCAGACAGCTGTGATTAATTCACTGTTGAAGCTCTTGAGTTAATTCTCTCATTAGATCACTTTCCTGCTTCATGGAATGATTATTCCCGCAGGAGAAATGAGAAAGAGTAAAACAATATTGTGCTAGTATCTGACACACAGCATCCAGGATGTTTACTTTAAATCGAGTTGCCTGGAATTACTCCAGACCTATGGCTTAAACACAAGAATCCTCTAACCAGTGAAGAACTGCAGCCACGCATGTTGCACAACACTCACATTTCTCTGGAATTTCTTTCTCCAATCTTCCTGCTAGGTGAGTGTATTCAGAACATGAACCTCTCCACACAAGCAGGTCCAATGACAGAATGCTTTCATTGCTGGAGCACATTTTAAGGCCAAAAGGTTTTTTTATATTATTTTTTATTATTTTGTATCACACAAAAATGACTTTTCTACCTGATGCCGGAGAAACTCAGCACTAGTTCAAGGTAAAGCCTGCACAACACAACTCTGAAATGCTGCCAGTGCTCTTGAAATCACAAGTCATGATATGTGTCTTATTCCCTGGGATGTCACATTCTTTCTGGGGGCTCTTACAGCTCAGACACGCTCCCAGATGACTTGCCTGATCGGTACAGCCGATCAGTGGGGGACATCACCCCACTCAGCTGAACCCTGGTGCACTCAGCCTGGTGTTCAGTACCCTCGGAACACAGCTCTGCGGAGCTGGGTGCTTGGGAGAGTGTCTCAATACCCCTCCAAGGACTAGTAAACATGTCTGGAGTGACAACTCTGATAATCATCAGTTACATTAAAATCACCCTTACCAGAAGGCACAATAAAGTGAGGGTAACAAATAACCTTAGTGACTAATTTCAAAATAGACAGAAAAATTTACAACAGCTTTTAAAGATGAAAGGGAGAGGAAGAACAATCTTGTAATACGGCACTTCAATGACCTTTAAAATTTCCCTAACTGTTAACAGTTCAGCTGACAAAAGGACAGAGACATCACCACTTTGCTTGCAGTGTGAAAACTTCAAGTTTGCACACAAACACCTTTACTCTGGGGCTGTCTATGACTAGCTTTTGGGGTACATCTTGCACCCTGTCATTGGGTTAATTCCATTTCAGGTCTCCATCCTACACACGTTCACATACACGTAAGCATCAAGATTCATTAACTGAATCAGGAAGGAAAGTAATAGCTCCTGCGCCTGGCCCACGCCTGCCCGGAGATGTTTGGGTAAAGTCTGGACAATGTGTTAAATGACTGTGAAGCCCAGGGCCTTTCCACTGAGACGAGAAATGTTGCGACCTTGAAGGGAAGTTTCTTCCCCATTAAAAAATGCATTTCACATAAACATGTAAACTGACAACAGGTTTCTACAGGTATCTAATTAGAATTGGTGCCTGTGGCTTGCTAAAGGTTTTTCACTGAGAATAAACAACACGATAACCTGTCCCACTGGGGTGATAATGGATTATCCATCGCTTTCTCTCTGAGAAAAAGCTTCAGAGTAACCAGGAGCCTCTTCTCTTCTGTGTTATGTGGATGTGCAGGACTTCAGCAGCCTCTCTCATCTTACCCTTGCCAGGGTAAGTGCACTAAGCTGCACTAGAATTACTTCTAGTCTCCGTAAACTCGTGGTGGTACCGTACACCTTGCCGTGCAGGCTTGGCCTCTCTGGGAGACATCTGAGCACAAGCTATGAAACTTTGGGAAATGGGGCAAAAATGATCATATCCTATGAAGGCTTGATCACCAAATTAAAAGTTCATTTCGTTTTTGATGATGGCCTCCAGCGACAATAAAGCGACAATAAAGCATATTAAAAAATATGACTAGTAGCTATAATGAGTAATAAACGACCAGTTAAAAGACAATTGAAAGGTTGTAACAGATGACTTAGAAGACAGGGTGAGGAGAACACTACAGTTTGGAATGGGAAGTAAAGATTACCAACCTACTGGAACCGTGGAAGAGTTTGGCCTGACAGGGCTTGATTGACTGTGATGGAAAGCAGCTCTATGGGGAGCAACTTTCAGAACATTCCATGAGGGTTGAAAACCTACAAATAGCCAATCCCTCATTTCTGTGTCTCTTCTGCAAGACAGAACTTCAGCAACCAAGTGTCTCACAGATCACCGAGGGCCTGAATAGGAAGTCGGATGGATCCCCAAAATCAGGTGCAATGGACATGCTTTCACAAGTCATAATTCTCTTCACAGTGCAAGTCACAGGGCACTGTGGAGTTGTTGGGGGGGAGTTGTTTGTTTTTTTTTTTTTTTGCACATTCATGAAGCACCATTCTGTAGAGTTAGCACCATCTGCAGGATGTGAGAGAGGGAGCACGGATGTCTTAGCTCAGAAGGATGTTTCCCAGGCAGCTGGAAAGATTTCCCAAAGATGCCTTCTGCCAGGGAAATCCCAGCCATGGGTCTTTCTGGGATAACACAGGGAGGACTGCAATGCTTCCTGGGGCTCTGACACATTGCAAAGGTTCTTCAAGAGAAAGCTTGAATAGCTTGTTTGTCAAATTATTATCACTGAGTATTACAACAGCAACACTTTTGTGCAGGCATGGGTGGTGGGACAAGTAGAGCAGTGCAGGACGAGACTTCTTTGTCACCTGTCCCACATGTTGGGCAACACTCAGCTGACTTACTGGCAAATGTTACGGTAGGAACTTTTTAAATCAAAAGAGAAGACATTTTAATTCCTTCACTGCAATGACTTGTCACACTTTGTCTTAGCTAACTGAAATGTTCCTCATTTCACAGTGCAATTTCATAGTGCCATACAGTTTCAGACTTATTCTTGGAAATCTGCACCTTGTTTCAGGAGCTGCACAACACAATAGCATACAGGAGCCCCAGCTCCATCTTGCACAACTGCTGCCTGTTTTTCAAGGAAAAATGCTGAAGCAGTGCCCTCTTCTGGAAACAGAACCATTCAGCCCCATTGATACGCTCACCACAGGCCTTCAGGGTAAATTCAGCAGTCTCAGCAACACCATTCTGTGTCTGTAAATTTGGCACTATGGTGTGAAATCCTAATACTAGCCAAGAGTCTAACAGCTGACATCAGCCTTTGATTGAGCCAGTGGCATTTAGGAGAATTCTAAGCCTTTTACTCACAGGCCACTTCCGATGAATAAAATGTCAGCACAAGAGAGGTCTGGTTTCTTTTACAGATTCATCAATGAATAAAATCTCAAAGCATTTATTAGCCTGGCTTAAAATTTATACTGAGTTATATTAGTATGAATCCAACTGTGCGTGCTTGCAGAAACCTTACTTATCTATCTAGATCTGTATTTTCTATGGGTATTTTTTTAACATCGATTTGAAAGGTAAATTTAACATTCTTCTGTCAAGAATGAAATGCTGAATGGGGAAATTCGGAGAGTATCATGATTCGGATTCCTTCTGGAAGCGCTTTTAGAAGTTGTTACAATGAAACGCAGAATCACGAGAAAAGCCTGGAGGCCTAAGACCATTGTAACTGCAGGCAGACAAGCTTTTCTTTTCCAGTCTCCCAGTAAATAGATATGGAAGCATTCCAAGAGGTTCTCTGATTAAATTCTGCTTTGCTTGCATGTCATGTTGCTGGAATGGTTGTGGAAAACTCAGGAATTATGCTTTTTTCCCCCCCTCAGAATCACTGGTAGCTTTGCCAGACCCAGAGAATGCAGAAGTACGAGGTGCTCTTCCCTCATCCGGCGCTCAGACACGCAGTGACGGAATACCCTGCAGCTCAGACCAGCACTGGCACCCAGACTCGCCATGGGGCTGCAGCCTCTGCGGGCAAGACCAGCGCTGGGGTGAAGAGGGCGCATTTTCATGTTGAGGCTACAGGCAAGGGTGTGTGGGCTGCCTCCCCACGCAGTCAGTGCAAGCCCTCAATGTCACAGTTTTTTTTTTCTCTCTCTCTCCAGCTAAGTTTTATACTGATTCTAAAATGCTACCTCATTCCCTCCTCACAAGGTCAGACCAAGGGAGCTGTGGAGCTCATTCAGGAAGATAGGCAGACGACAGCGATCCTGAAGGCAGCAGTAAAATGCAGCTCCACCTGCTTGTCGCTCTTCCCTCAGCACCAGGAGCAGGGTCACTGGAGGAGCCTAGCAGGAGACCGGCTCAACCACACAAGAGGCGCTGCCTCACAGAGCAGGCAGAGGGGTTCAGCGGGGCCATGAGAGCGCACAGAGGACAGGGCCAGGCAGCGCAATTGCCGCCAAGGCGGAGGCGCCTCCGTGCAGGACCCAGCTCCAACGGCCGCCGCCATTGCCGGGCCGCGGCCGCCTCAGCGCGCGGAGCCGCCTCCCGCCACCGCCCTCTGCGCACGCGCCATCGTCCCCCCCTTCCCCTCCCCCGCCGCCGCCACTGCCTTTCCTCGCCCGCTCGCCACC